>JARFXV010001053.1:217500-817500 GCA_031761425.1 Cosmopolites sordidus | reverse complement strand
AAAGTAGTGTTAAGAACATTTCTAACGTTAATGCCATAGTGTGCTAGTGCATCATCTTGCTGTAACCATATTTCCCGGTTTTGGTTAATTAATTTGGAAACAGGCGCAAAAGTTGAGGGATGATATTTTCTTCTAACAGAGCTAAATACTTAAATCAACGAAAGAAGGTTCTATAATATTCTTGCAACTAAAATCCTATCCAAATATTTAACTTTTTAGAATACTGTGTATGAACCTGCTCCATCTAGTTCGGCTTAGTATCAGCTCTGTACCTACAGTTGTGTCTGTTTACATTACCATTTAAAGGGAATGTTTTTCATCCGTAAAAATAAAATTCGAAACAAAACTTAAGTTGGTATTGAAATTGGTGTTGATTTGAAACTGTTGGCTTAGTGAGTCAGGCTCAGTTTTTATTCGGATATACTTTACTAAATACTCGACAAATTGCATCATAACGTACCCAATAATTGTTTGTATTTCAATTCATTCTCTTTCAGTTAAATACGTATTAATTCGATATAAAAATTTAAAGAAATTCGAAATTCACCAATTGAGAGTTCTCAAGTGTAATCAAATACTTCATCTGTCATCCATTATTTCATAGCCTACTATATGAATAGTATATTTACCCTAAAACAGACCGAAACACATTTTAGCCATTTTTTAAAGCTATTTTGAAAAAAAAGACATGCAATATTTATTGCGTTGAATTCGAAAAAATTCTCTTACAACAATGCCAAATTCAAGTACTGTTGTCATTAAAAGAAAATCAAGTTAGCCTTGGATTTCAAATATGCGGCAAGAAAAAAGAAACATACCAAAAAACTGGCGAGGCTCTTAGATCTAAGTACGCAGCCGTGTCTTAGGCTTATTTCTGTCGCAAATTCTGTGTATTCATCATTGCGCGTTCTTACTTTATTCTTGTTGTTGTTATATAAGGCCTTGATAATTTCTATTACTCCCTTTTCTACACTCTTTAGACTTTTCCAGACATTCCTTTTTTTCATGAAAATTAAAAGAAACCGCTATAATTAATTGTTTTCGTTAATATGCCTTCGGTAGGTTTAAATTCAACATGGTTCCCGATTCTAAAGAATACAATTTAACTACTTCAATACACAATAATCACACAGTAAACCCCACGTAAATACTTTTTTTAGGAGTATGTCACTGTCAGTAATTGATAATTTCTATTACTCCCTCTTCTACACTCTTTAGACTTTTCCAGACATTCCTTTTTTTCATGAAAATTAAAAGAAATCGCTATAATTAATTGTTTTCGTTAATATGCCTTCGGTAGGTTTAAATTCAACATGGTTCCCGATTCTAAAGAATACAATTTAACTACTTCAATACACAATAATCACACAGTAAACCCCACGTAAATACTTTTTTTAGGAGTATGTCACTGTCAGTAAAAAATATTATTATCAATGTAGTATCACTAACATACAAAAAAATACATTTACTTACTATCTTTACATTATATAGAAATTAATATAAATTATTTTTTAGATTTGTTTTGAAAATGGGAGGAGAAGACCTCCCGAAACGTTAACGTTCAAAACTTTTTATTTATTTTAGAGATTTTTTAAGTTTTTAAAATTGTTTGTTCGTTAAGCAAATTTATTACATAAAATGAATCACTGAATCCCTAGAAAAAATCCCTCTTTTCCCTCTCTCTCCCTCTCTCCCTCTATATTATCTTTATCCCTTTTTTTTAATCTATCAAATGCTTTATTCAGGTCAATGAAACACATGGATTTCGGTTTCTATTCATTACAGTTTTTCACCTTGTTATCTAATTATAAATATCAGATCTCGTGTGGTTCTACCCTTTCTAAAACCATGCTATGATTCTTCTAATGTCGCTTCTAATTTGCTCTTCTCATCCCTTGCTCTATTAGCCTGGTAAATATTTTTTCAGGTAAACTTGTTATATTCTACTTTGTTGGTACTTTATTTTCTATTATGTTTTCGTCTAATAGTGACAAACATTCATCCTTTGCTATTTCTCCCATATACTTCAGCATTTCTGCTGTGATTTCGTCTTGCCCTGGAGTTTGCAAAAAAAATATTACTTTCAAAATTGTATATTTATTTTTTGTTCTTAAATATATAATTTCATATATTTAATAAAATTAAGATACTCTACTTTAAATTAAATTTGTAAACTATTATAAAAACTTGCAGATGATATCAAGAAGTTGAAAACGAAAGTGTAAGATACCCAAGATCGGTGGGAGTCGGTTCGCTCGTCATGATTTTTCTTTGCGTCCTTGCATGCCTCTCGTTCAACACCTCATGCGTCTAACCTTTCAACAGATGCATGCGTCTTGATGACCAAAAGTTGAACAATTGTGGACATACCTATTCGGATATTCTACGTAGGACCTCTTTATTTGTGACTTGTTTACCAAAATATTCGTGGTATTCTTCAGACTAGCTACAATTTAAAAGCCTCGAGTCTTTTGATGGTATTTGTTATAGATGGAAGCTTCTATACCGTAAAGGAAATGATTCCTGAGTGATGACCTCTGAATATATATTGAAAAGTGTCGGTAAGAGGATGCCTTTTCACTGACTCCAGCTATTTGATTATTGTATAACTTCTCTATTATCCTAAAATCTAACTTATTTATTTGCCTTTCATAATCTGTAAACCACGCATGAAAGTCTTTATTGATATCAAGGCACCGTTGAGCCACTACATTAAAACAAAAAAGGTCGTCTCGAGTACCAAACCCATTTCGAAACTCAAACTCTATGTGTGTTGTTCGGCCCCTCTTCCAAAACGTCGTTAAATTCGATATTGGAAGCTTTCGATCGTCCTAAGGATCAATATTCGAATTCGAAGGTTTTAAATAAGTGGTTTATTAAAATTTTACTATAAATTTGAATATTATGCGCTTGGAATAGGATCGCCGAGTTGAAATAATGTTTTTCCCTTTCCAAAGAAAATTGTACCAATTTGTGTTCGTCCTGCAGGCTTTATTCTTGTTGTTGTTATATAAGGCCTTGATAATTTCTATTACTCCCTCTTCTACACTCTTTAGACTTTTCCAGACAATCCTTTTTTTCATGAAAATTAAAAGAAACCGCTATAATTAATTGTTTTCGTTAATATGCCTTTGGTAGGTTTAAATTCAACATGGTTCCCGATTCTAAAGAATACAATTTAACTACTTCAATACACAATAATCACACAGTAAACCCCACGTATATACTTTTTTTAGGAGTATGTCACTGTCAGTAAAAAATATTATTATCAATGTAGTATCACTAACATACAAAAAAATACATTTACTTACTATCTTTACATTATATAGAAATTAATATAAATTATTTTTTTGATTTGTTTTGAAAATGGGAGGAGAAGAACTCCCGAAACGTTAACGTTCAAAACTTTTTATTTATTTTAGAGATTTTTGAAGTTTTTAAAAATTTTTGTTCGTTAAGCAAATTTATTACATAAAATGAATCTCTGAGAAATTTGTCTCCGTTTTGTCTTTTGTTATTTACCCAGTGATTCTTGATTTAAATAAGAATAGATATTTTTGATATTTCTTGAGTTTTAGATCGTGGTGAAAAACCCAAAAAAGTGAAAAAATCCCTCTTTTCCCTCTCTCTCCCTCTCTCCCTCTATATTATCTTTATCCCTTTTTTTTAATCTATCAAATGCTTTATTCAGGTCAATAAAACACATGGATTTCGGTTTCTATTCATTACAGTTTTTCACCGTGTCATCTAATTATAAATATCAGATCTCGTGTGGCTCTACTCTTTCTAAAACCATGCTATGATTCTTCTAATGTCGCTTCTAATTTGCTCTTCTCATCCCTTGCTCTATTAGTCTGGTAAATATTTTTTCAGGTAAACTTGTTATATTCTACTTTGTTGGTACTTTATTTTCTATTATGTTTTCGTCTAATAGTGACAAACATTCATGCTTTGCTATTTCTCCCATATACTTCAGCATTTCTGCTGTGATTTCGTCTTGCCCTGGAGTTTGCAAAAAAAATATTACTTTCAAAATTGTATATTTATTTTTTGTTCTTAAAGATATAATTTCATATATTTAATAAAATTTTGATACTCTACTTTAAATTAAATTTGTAAACTATTATAAAAACTTGCAGATGATATCAAGAAGTTGAAAACGAAAGTCTAAGATACCCAAGATCGGTGGGAGTCGGTTCGCTCGTCATGATTTTTCTTTGCGTCCTTGCATGCCTCTCGTTCAACACCTCATGCGTCTAACCTTTCAACAGATGCATGCGTCTTGATGACCAAAAGTTGAACAATTGTGGACATACCTATTCGGATATTCTACGTAGGACCTCTTTATTTGTGACTTGTTTACCAAAATATTCGTGGTATTCTTCAGACTAGCTACAATTTAAAAGCCTCGAGTCTTTTGATGGTATTTGTTATAGATGGAAGCTTCTATACCGCAAAGGAAATGATTCCTGAGTGATGACCTCTGAATATATATTGAAAAGTGTCGGTAAGAGGATGCCTTTTCACTGACTCCAACTATTTGATTATTGTATAACTTCTCTATTATCCTAAAATCTAACTTATTTATTTGCTTTTTCATAATCTGTAAACCACGCATGAAAGTCTTTATTGATATCAAGGCACCGTTGAGCCACTACATTAAAACAAAAAAGGCCAAAAGCCAAAAGCCAAATGGCCAAACCCATTTCGAAACCCAAACTCTATGTGTGTTGTTCGGCCCCTCTTCCAAAACGTCGTTAAATTCGATATTGGAAGCTTTCGATCGTCCTAAGGATCAATATTCGAATTCGAAGGTTTTAAATAATTGGTTTATTAAAATTTTACTATAAATTTGAATATTATGCGCTTGGAAGAGGGTCGCTGGAGAATACTCGCAAAAGTATTTTAGTTGCGACGCATTTTCCTATCCCCATTCCAAAATTTAGTTATACGCCCCACCTGCTTTTCGCGCACGAACCGCCGCTGGTTATAAAGATTGTGTATTCCAAACCTTAAAAGCATTAGAAATTATTTTTATTACCCTAGCGTTGCATTTTTCCTTAATTAAACCATAATAGGCTGAATTTTGAATATTCATCTGCGTAAGGTATTATTTAAACATACGTGTAGCAATTATTATTTTAGATTTTCTTTTATTGTACTTTCAATTAAAACAGTTTCAAACGCAACGTTTTATTTTATGACCGACTTGTTAACATTTTGAAATTTGTATCCATTTTTTAAGAATAGATAATAATTATTACAATATACAACAATCATAAAAGATGAAACTAAAATTCAAAATCAACCAATAATCTGATATCAGATATATATATATATATATATATATATATATATATATATATATATATATATATATATATATATATCCCCTTTGTGGATCAGACCTTGACGTGGTTTGAGTAGGGCAATGAAGCTTTGAGCTATGCCGTCTGGAGTCTATGCTCCTGGGAGGGTCACCCCTGGCGGACAGGTCAAGGCGGAGGCCTCAGACTAACATGATCCAAAATCTGCCAACCCGCATTGGACCAGCGTGGCAGATTACGGTCCATACCTTCAACATGGTATTTCAGTATGTTGAAATATGACAGTACAACCTCAAACACGGCCCTCATTCCCCGGAGGCCAAGGGGCAACTACCTACGGCAGCGGGAAGACCTGCCCCAAGGCAGAGGGTGCTAAGAATCACCGGGTTAGATCAGGCTGCTATTGGACTTTTGACATTGCAACGTTAAATATACGGACTATGAAAACAGAGGCCCGATTGCAAGAACTGTTAATCGAACTTGACAACATACATTGGGATATTATTGGGCTCTGTGAAACACGAAGGAAGGGTGAAGAGTTAATCAAACTGGAACCAACTGGACACGTACTCTACACTCGAGGTACGGAAAATGGCCGATGTGGCGGAATAGGATTCCTCATCAATCGAAAGCTGAAGGACAGTGTGGTAAAATTTGAAAGTACATCCGACCGATTAGCCCAATGCGTCATTCAGCTGAATAAAAAGTTTAGGCTTCAAATCGTCCAAGCTTATGCACCAACTATAAGCCATAAAGATGAGGAAATTGAGGAATTTTATGATGATGTGGCCCAGCTTTTATACAAGGAGAAATGTAGGTACAAAATCCTGATGGGTGATTTTAATGCCAGAATTGGAACAACAAGAACAGACGAAAATGCAACTGGCCCATATGGAACTGGTGAGCGAGACAATAGAGGTGACAGATTAGTTGATTTTGCTGAAGGACAAGAACTATATATTATGAATTCATTCTATAAGAAAAATATCAGCAGAAAATGGACATGGAAAAGTCCATCTGGGCTCACAAGCGAAATTGACTACATCATGACCAACGATAAAACAATATTTACCAATTGTACTGTCCTTAACAATTTTAATGTTGGAAGTGACCACCGAATTGTACGAGCAAGGGTTCGGATTGACTGTCGAAAAGAGCGCGAAAAAATGGTAAGATCAAAGAAGGGCAAGGTGGATTCTGGAAAACTGCTGCAGAGAGGAAGCGATTTTGAGATTGCTTTGTCAAACCGATTTGCTGCGTTACAAGATCCAGAGGAGGTGGAAATATCAGTTCAATATGAAGAAATCGCCAACAATGTACTTCAAACGGCTGCTTCAATAGCACCAGAGGAAAAATGTCTCAAACAAACAAAAATCTCCAGTGAGATCATTGATTTAATGAAGAAACGGCGAGCAATGAGAAATGCAGGTAGTCCTTTTGGCAGGGTCGAGTACACTGAGCTCTGCAAAACTATAAGAAAACGTATCAGAGAGGACACGCGCCGATTCAATATGCAGCTAGTGCAAAAAACCCTGGAAGAAAACAAAGGAATTAACAAAGCTAAACAGAAGCTGAGAAACAAAAGAACGCAAATATATGCTTTAAAGCGTGAGGATGGCACAGTGTGCAGGACGCGTACCCAAATGTTAGAGATTGTCAGAAGGTTTTATTCCCAGTTATATGAAGATCAGAGCCAGTCAGGGACAGCTATACCCACGGAAGAACAATATATAATGCCAGATATCCTAGTGGAGGAAGTAACAAATGCTATAGAATTGATGAAGAACGGCAAGGCTCCAGGAAAGGATAGTGTAACTGTCGAAATGCTAAAAGCTGGTGGTCTGACGTTACATAAAATACTGGCAAAATTATACTCAAAATGCATCAAAGAACAAAAAGTACCTGACTTATGGAAAAATGCAGAAGTGATCCTTTTACATAAAAAAGGAGCACAGGAAGATTTAAAGAACTACCGTCCAATAAGCCTCCTATCAGTGATGTACAAAGTTTTCACTAAGATAATTTCTAAATGAATATTAAAAAAACTGAATGACGCACAACCAAGAGAACAAGCAGGATTCAAAAGTGGATTCAGTACAATGGATCACATCCAGGTTGTACAGCAGGTCATAGAAAGGCACAACGAATACACCATGCCACTGTGCTTGGCTTTTATCGACTACGAAAAAGCATTTGATTCCATCTCAAAGCATGCGATAATGGATGCACTGCTTAGCCAAGGTGTAGAGAGAGCCTATGTAAACCTATTAGAATCGATATATGATGGAGCTACAGCCACAATTCACCTTGATGATCTTGAAGTGGGAATTAATATAGAACGAGGTGTACGGCAGGGTGACGCAATATCGCCTATTCTTTTCTCGGCTGGCCTTGAAGAAGTATTCCGTAAACTGGATTGGGAACAGGATGGGGTAAAGATCAATGGTGCAAACTTAAACCATCTTAGATTTGCAGATGACATTATTCTCATTTCACAAGACCCAGAGGAGCTGCAAAGACGCATACAAGAACTGCAAAGGGCTGGCGAACCATTTGGCTTGAAAATAAACCTGAAAAAGAGTCAGGTTATGTTCAATAACTTTGCTCAGGACAGAAGAATTTCAGTTTTAGGAAGGGATTTAGAGATTGTGGACAGCTTTATATATCTTGGGCAGAGGATTTCCATGGAGGGGAATACCGCCCGGGAGGTGGAACGGCGTGTTAAATGTGGCTGGCAGGCATTTGGTATGCTCAACATAGTGTTTAAGAGCAGACTCCCACTTTGCCTGAAAAGAAAAGTATTCGATCAGTGCGTTCTACCCGTTATGACATACGGAAGTGAAACCTGGACACTCACATCGCAATCAATTCAAAAACTTCGGGTGGCACAGAGGGGAATGGAAAGATGTATGCTTGGCATTACAAGACGAGACAGAAATTCCTGCGCATGGATCAGGGAACAAACAAAGGTCCGTGACATCATTGGAAGAGTAAAACAGTTGAAATGGAGATGGGCAGGCCATATAGCGAGGCGATGGGACGACAGATGGACCAAGGCAATCCTGGAGTGGATACCGCATGATCGCAAACGTCCGCGAAGAAGACCGAAAGCACGATGGACTGATGACATCGTTAAGTATATTGGACCCGAGTGGCAGAGGAAAGCCCAGGACCGTGAAGGTTGGAAGCATGCTGAAGAGGCCTTCATCCTGCAGTGGATCGATACGGGCTGATGATGATGATGATGATGATATATATATATATATATATATATATATATATATATATATATATATATATATATATATATATATATATATATATATATATATATATATATATATATATATATATATATATATATCCCGGTTCGAATTTGAAGCCATTTTCAAGAGAATCTAGTTGATTTAGTCATCATATCCAAACTGGTCAAAATAAATTTCGACAAGGCCAAAGTAATCGCACCTATATATTCCTGCAAACTCAGCATAATTCGTGAAGCAATTGAGGTCGAAAAACGTCCAGACTGCTTAAAAGGGACGACGGTCTTAGAGTTCCAAATTCATGGAAACCGCTTATTTCTAAATTGCCCATACGAAACCCTTCCAGTCAAACGTCCACCTGCCGTCTCGCCTCCACACTTCACCCGAGCGCCTTGTTCTTGAATTCATACGTAAATTTCAGTACCAGTTAGGTTCTTAAATTCTTCTAAATTTTAATGTTTTGTATCGGAAATTGCCAAAATCATCCACACTTTCGGAAAGTAATTGAATTCATCCTTGGCCTTTTAATTCCATTAATTCCAATAATTTAATTCCATTAATTAAACCATTTAATTCCAATAATTATCTCAGGGATTTCAATGTATACTGAATCGGTGTATTATAAAATAATGTTGATACCACGACTTTACCCTCCTGTAGAAGTGTGTTTTCGATTTTTCTGATGAATGGTGTTGAATTTCTCAAAGAACAGGTAGGTAGTAGGTTTGGTAGATTTTCAAATTCCTTTGCTAGCTATATTGCCAAGTTATATGTTGGATAAGCAATTGCTCATAAAATTGGTCTCATTGGTTTATGATAAATATTTATTATATTTTATTTCCATGCAAAACTGCACGATCCAATGTGTTGATAATAACCTGTTATTCTAATAACTTCCATCCTAAATTCTTAATCTTTTTATAATTTCTACAAAAGGAGAAACATTTTTAAATTAAAATGGTTTTTGCATTTATCCGTAATCCTCTAAAAATATTGATGATAAAATCCAGAACATATCGGTATTACTATAAGTTTTATTAATTGTTCTTAAAACATATAATTTGTCAATTTTATAGTTCAATAAAATGTTAATACCCTTTTTTTTTGAACAGGTACATTTAAGATATAATACTGATAACAATATCGATAAGAATTTAAGAAACTTTTATAGATGATTTATAAACGTTTTATCACAAAGAGAGATTTTGTTTTAATTAAAAACAATGTTTATTTTTGGTTTTTATGACGTTGTTTTGTGATAATTCTACTAACATTTACACTTGCATTTACTTCTTAGCTTTAATACTTAATTTAGTATGATTAATTTAACATTTTTATTTTGGAAATGTGTTTTTAAGGCTAGTTCACACTTTCAGTAAAAATAGTGATCATTTCTCACTGTTCGGTTATCTAAAATACCACATAACTGTGATTTAGTTATTATTATTATTATTATTATTATATCCTCGTTCTGAGCTCAGCATCTCAGCCTAAGATGGTCTATATTATAATGGCAAAATGAGAAAGCAATTCAACTCCTCTCACTTAGCATAACATTTTACGAACAATGTGGCATGTCTGCAAGAGTACTGCACGTTGTCCTACTATGGCAATCGATTTTGAGATTATTATTATTACTATCAGTATTCACGTATGGGCCCTGGTGGACCACGCGAAGTACAATTAGAGGCGTTTGTTGTTGTTAGCCTTCCTTTGCGCCCATACTAATTTCATTCTTTCGCTATGAGCTTTTTTCCTTTCGTCAGACCAAGTTGTTCCAGTCTTCCTACATTTTTCTCTCTGGCCAACCTTCCAAACGTCAACCTTGTATCTGAAACAGCCTCTATCCTGACTTTCACTTTGTGTAATATTTGCTGATCTTAGGTCCTCTTTAATTGCAGCAATCCATTTAATTATTTCTACTTTAGCTCTTTATAAAATTCGACTATTTGTCTAGTTAGCCTACTCGGATTCATCCGTTTTATGTGTCCGTAAAACTTAAGTCTTCTTTTTCTCATATCGCTATGTATATTTATGTATTGATGATTTCTTGGTTTTCTCGAAGTCGGTATGTTGTTATATTTATTTGTTTGGGGCCTAAGATTTTTCTTATGATTTTTCTTTCTTTTCAATGTCCTCGATGTCTCTCTTTCTATTCAAAATGAGCGTTTCTGCCCCATATAGACATTCTGGCTTAATAACTGTGCTGTAATATCTCAGTTTTGTGTTTTTAGATAGGCATTTTTTGTTGTAAATATTTTGTGTAAGTCTCAATACCGTTTCTATTTTTTGACCTCTAGCCTTATTGGCCACTTTTTCCAATCCATTTTCCATGATTATTTCTCCCAAATATTTGAATTGAGAGACTCGTCTGATGTTACCATATTTTGTTTTTAGAAATGGTGTTCTTAGTCTGTTGCAGGTCATGTATTGTGTCTTTTCAAAGGAAATTTGGAGTCCTACCTTTTCTGCTGTTTCTTTTAGGATTTCAATGTGTTTCTGTGCCGTTAATACATCTTGAGCCAAAATTTTAGTTTAATGGGCGGGTCAATATTCAGGGCCGACTTTTTTTCACGCCACTCCTGTATTACTTTTTCTAGAACACAGTTAAATAAGAGTGGCGAGAGTCCATCCCCTTGTCTCACTCCAGTTTTAATTTCGAAGGGCTCTGAGATGTCACCCATGAATTTCTTTTGACCTTGTGTTAGTTAATGTTGTTTTGTTAATTAAGAATTGCCAGGGTTTTCAGATCTAGTCTTTGTTCTTTCAAGTTTCGGAATAAAGATTCGCGGTCAATAGAATCATATGCTTTTTTGAAATCCACAAATTTACCGACGAGATTTTTATTGTACAGTTTTTGATGTCTTAGGATCAATTTTAGATTCAGGATCTGTTCAGGGCAGGATCTGCCCGGTCGAAAACCTGCTTGATATTCACCAGTTTTAGGTTCTAACTGTTCCTGTGCTCTGTCTAGTAGACATTGAGATAGAATCTTGTAACAAACTGGGAAAAGAGATATCCCTCTATAGTTGTTTACATCCGTTCTATCTCCTTTCTTCTGTAGTGGATGGATTAGAGCATCTTTTCAATCTTCCGGAATCCGTTCGGTTCGCCAAACTTCTTGTAGAATTTTGGTTATTTCCTTGATTGTACCTGGACCAGCGAATTTCAAAAGTTCAGCAGTGATTCCATCTTCACCAGAAGCTTTGTTATTTTTAAGCCGCTTGATTTGCCTAATTATTTCATCTTCATTCGGTGGTAACGAATCTGGGTTTGTTTGTTTAGGGTTTAGTGTTGGTAATTTGTTTAAAGGCTCAGTACAGTTTAATATTTGTTCAAAATATTTTGCAAGTTCTTTGCAATTGTCTTGGTTATTTTGAGCTAATTGTCCGTTTTCCTTTTGGAAACAAAGACTTTAGGGTTGATAGCCTGTTAATTTAGTTTTAAATGTTTTGTAAAAGTTTCGGGTGTTATTTTGTTGGAAATCTTTTTCTATTTCATTAAGTTGATTGTTTTCATATTTTCTTTTAGTTTGTCTAATTAGCTTCGATGTTTCTTTTCTTACTTCCAAAAAGATGTTATAGTTTATTGCTGTTTTTTGACTGTTCCAATCTTTGAATGCTTTACTTCGGCTTAATACTGCTTGCTCGCAAACTTCATCCCACCACGGATGTTTTCTACGTTTTTGTAAAGGGACCAAGTTTAAGACTGTTTTAATAATTTTTTGTTTCAATTCTTGCCAGTTCTGTGCTGGTTGTTTATCAAGTTCTTCTGTTAGAAGTTCTTCTGTTTTATTTTCGTTGGGTCGAACTTTGGTATTAGCAGTCTCTTTTGAATAAGTTTTCGAGGTTTTAAGCTAAGTTTGATTCTAGTCAAGTAGTGATCCGTGTCTATGTTATTATTGTTAGGAAGATCTTATTACGTTTGGGAATAGAAGTAGATGCAGAGTATTGCAGTAGATTTATATCTACTTAAGTTATTAAAAATATTCAAAAAACAACGATTTTTTCCCGTGCTTCATGTACAAATTGTCCAATATTTTAGTCGCCATCAAACGTCAAAAAGTATCTCCCGAGACCAGTTTCTGGCCTTAGGCCTTCATCAGTCTAGCTCCAGTTAAACGTTCGAAAGCAACTGAAGGATTGAGCGATGGTCCTGACCATATACAGGGTGATTCCTAAATTGAGACCTATTTTAAACAGCTTGTAGAACTACTCAAAACATTTTTTTTCAAATTTCATTTATTAAATATCTCCATAATTAGAGCGCTACAGCCTTTAATCAATTTAAAAAAATTTAAGAACATAAGGGACAACTAATATTTATCGTTTTTTGTGAATCGTGCATTCGTTTTTTATTATCTTGCATTGTGTCTCTAGTTCATTGCACAACATGTGCGATGAACTAGAGATACCGGTGTTTTGAGGAAACATCGTGGAGGGCATGCGGGAAGTGTATCTGTAAACGTGCAACGAGAGGAACAAATTTTGAATCTTGTCAAGAAAGACCCAACAACAAGTAATCGAAAAATGACAGAGCAACTTGAACTGAGCCAAAAAAAGTTTTTACATTATAGCGGAAAAATCAGTTTAACCTTAGAGCCATAAAACTACCTCAACAGAGTTCAGTTCTGCGAGTGGTTCTTACACCAACATAAGACGAATCAAAACTTCCAACCAAACCAGTCACATTCTAATGCTCATTTTTGGTCACTTAATAATCCTCATGCTTCTAGGCAAAGGAATTTTTAACATAGATTTTCGGGCAATGTTTGGGCGGCAAGGTAATCTTGTTGGGCATTTTATCTTGCCAGATTGTTTATCGGGCGAAAACTATCTCGAATTTTTAGGTGCCTTTAAATGTCAGGTAGAACACGATGGGGCGTCAGCCCATTTTAGGCATGAAGTGCGGGAGTTCTTAGACTTTTCCTAATAAGTGGGTAGGTCGTGGAGGGGCAGTTGCGTGGCCGGCTAGGTCACCAGATCTTAACGCTTGTGATTCCTTTTATGGGGTTACATGAAAAAGCATATTTTTTTAATCGATAGTTAATACTAGGGAATAATTTATTGATCGCATAAAACAAGTTGGTGAGACTGTTAGAAGAAAACCTTTATCGGCGACCACTTTGAACCTTTTCTTTTCTTTAAGTAGTATTTAGGTAGTTATTAAAACACCCTTTCACAGAAATGGCCTAATACGTCCCATTTTCTAGCAATTGCTTCCTTCTACATGATTTCCGTTTTCAAGAAACATTAAATGAAAAGGAATTGGCAGCTTGGAAGTGTTTTGTAAGAGCAGTGAAAGGAATTCTGTGCAACAAGAAAGGTGAAAACAATAAAACCTCATATATGAACCCTTGGAAGCCTCTGAAATACTAGAGTGTCGTATGTCCTTAAAAATGCATTTTTTACACTCTCATTTGGATTTTTTCCGGAAATTTTGGATGCAGTAAACGACGAACAAGGAGGAAAGTTTCACTAGGATATTAGGACAATGGAAGCAAGGTACCAGGGACACTGGAACCTATCTATGTTGGACGACTGCTGCTGGTTTGTAAAAAAAGATGATGCTACAGAACACAAGAGGAAGAGTGAAAGTGTTTGCCGCTGTTTGACATCTCATGTAATATATTATTTATTTATATTTATTATTTATTACCAAAAAGTTAAAATTTGTTGACTTGTGTAATCTAACTTAATACGACATAACCTAATATTTTACTTAAATCTATTGATATTTAGTACGCTTATTAAATTTTCATAAAATTAGGTGAACCCTATTAGAATAGAAGAGCAAAGTTTAGATACGTTTCATATTAGACCTTTATGACTTTCGAAAGCATAGTAATGGCAGTAACGAAAACAAATTTAAAAAAATTGAGAATTGAGTTGACGGTATAAAATATGAAAGACCTTAAGGTTGATAAGGATCTGTTGTTGGCTGAAATTGAAGCTGATTCCAAACATATCATTCAGGAATTAGTCACAAAGGTTAAAACTTTATGATATCAATACAACGGAGTTTCAAAAAACGGAACAAAGTTCAAAGAGAAGGCATGTGAGTGTCATATTAACTTTCAGTTAAAAACAAAATTCAACGTGTAACCATATGCAATATAATCTTGTTCTGGATAGGCAGAAATCTTTTTCGTCAATAAATTGCTACTGCAGGTGAAAAGTTGATTCTACATAGCAATCTATATTAGAAAAAACAATGGGTGACTCCCTTTGCCCAATCCAAAACCATGTCTTCACTCTAAAAATGTGTTACTGTCAGTATGTTGAGATTTTACTCAAATTATTCACTGTGAGGTTCTGAATCTTAATGAATCTATATGTGCTGATATTATTGTGCTTAGCTTGATAGACTGAAGATGGCTTTGATTAAAAAACGTCCAACACTGATTAATGGGAAAGGTGTTATTCGGTAACACAACAATGCAATATTTCATAGTGCCAAAACAACCGAAGAAAAAATTAAAAAGTTAGGCTGGGAAGTACTTTTTCACCCACCGGATTCTCCTGATATCCTGCACTGTTAGATTACTATCTCAGATCTATAATGTCTTCTTCTTCACCCTCGTTTTATAAAAAGGGAAAAGAACGTTTGCCAGTGGGATGAGTGTCAATAACGATTAAGATTATATATATATCATTTAAAACTATATTAATCCTTAAATAAAATAAGATGTATAGTATCAAAAAACGACATTACTTATTGGTACATGTGTTAAATTCCCGAGTAATAATTCTTAGTGTGATATTAGTATTTATGCAACAACGTCGTGTTTAAACTCGCCTTTATTATCTCTGTTTATGAATAATAAATTACACATGGTGATTCAAAACAACGAAGTTTTATGTTCCTTAATGCGATACATACTGCAACGAGAAACATATTGTTTTGATAGATTTACGGTACTTGTTCTAGAATTCTGTTTATAGTTTTCTCATTCCTTAATTTGGGTTATTTTTATGGCGTGAAATAAACACGGCGATAATTTAGCTAAGTTACTTGATTAAAGGGATTGTTAATGTCAAATTATCCCTTTGTTTTGCGTTTCTCAACAGGCCGTTCCAATTAAATTTAACCGCTTATTGAACCTCAATTAAGCGGTTCAGTAGGTTTAGTTACCAAAGCGACAATTTCGATAAAGAGAGAAAACGCATCGTCGATACCTTTAGAAATCGCCCACCTAACAAATAACCAGCTAACCGAAACTTGGGGGGTTTCAATTAAAATACAAAAAACGCTGTTTTTACAGGCTGAAATACGGTTATAAATATATCGTCATTGTCGCGCTATAGTTACGAGAAGTTATGTTGTTCACGATTAAGGAAGGAAATGGATAATTACCACACCATAGAAACTGGTCCCCTGAGATCTTTCGACCAATTATCCATTATCAAGCATAACAAAAATGTATGATAGATGGCGATGCAACGGCAACGGTATTTTTGAAAAGTAGCTTTCTTCTAAAAACGCTCTATGAATTTCAAGCCCATATGGCATTTAGTTTTGTTCTGACAAACTTCGAAAACAGACAAATTTGATAGTTTTGCTATCATGGGAAACGCGAATTTTACGCGTTGATTAACCATTACTTTTTGTATAGAAAAACCATGGCGGAAATCGAAGACATGTTGAAAAAGTAGTATGGAGACTCTGCTTCTTTACATATCATGGTTCATACATGGTGAAGTTTCGATGTGGTCGAATTAGCATGATGACCACTCCGCGCTCAGGATACAGGACGCTCTTTATCGCCTCGTGACAGTTAGAATGGTCGTACGTAGTAAGCTCAATTCGAAAAAGTTTCTGTTGCGTGTCTGAAAAACAGCCTTCTTTCTGGTGAGGTTTCCATGGGTTGGATTGTCCGTGGCTGATGATGGCGTAGGTCCAGTCGCTAAATTGCCTTTGCAGTAGTTGCTGATGCGTCTCTAACCCTAATCCGCAACTTTATACTGTTTTTGAAGTTTTTTTCTTAGTATAAACCTTTTATATGCATAATATTCCTATATGTCACTTTTTTGTTATTACATCAGTTTTATCCAATTCACTACTAGAACCTTTGGTGTGAGACACTAATCTCGAAGAGATTCACTACCAAATACCAATTTTAGCTTCATACTTTTTCGATACAAAAAATGAAATTTTAGAAGAATTTATTAAGAATTTAAATAGTAAATCTGAAACCATAGATTACCATTTTTTAATGTTTTAGTGGGTATAAACAATAAAAATAGGTTAGGGTTTGATATTTTTAGAAAAAAAAATCTCTTTGAGATACGATCCTAACGATTCTAATCATAGCTTTCATAATAAGATGGCTAGTTTAAATCTTATGTTGGATAGTTTAATTAATTTGCCTTTAAACAAAGATGTTTATAACAAAACATTGATAGTAATTAGGGGGGGTATTCGAGGTGAATGGTTATAATAAGAATATTGCAGATAAATTAATTAGAAAACATACGTTTCGGAAATTATTGAAAGAATCTTAGGCTTTTCTAGGGACGAAACAAAAATATCATCATAGTAATATCATGCCTAAGTAACACGAGGACTAGATACGATTTTGGAAAAGTGGACATTAACAATCGGGGATTTATGAAATTAGTTATTGTGATCGAAGGTATATTGGCCAAACTGAACGATCCATATTTACCACAATAAAGAACGTAGTTCTCAAATTAGACTGGAGAAGCTAAAAATCTTGTGATGCCCAACATGCACTCGAGATAACCACAAGATAAATATTACTAATATTTATATTATGGTCATGGTCAGTGGCGGCTGGTGTATAAGAGCTGCAGGCCCCTGCAGACCCCCCAAAAAATTATATTTATTATACAGATTTTTTACTTGCTCACTAAATCTAGTAAGTTTATATTTTATATTTTCAATTTTCGTTTGTTATATGTATTTTATAAATCGCCTGCTGCTATGAATATTAGTAATAGTAATATTTGCAAAAGTAATATGGCATCATATTCAAATAGAAAAATGTAAGAAAACCATGTATCGAGGTAGAGGACCTGATTTAGTCAACTTTTTGAATTGAATCGAAACTTTATCATAAATACTATTGATAATCGATGCGAAAAATTTAAGTAAAATATTTTGCAATTAATTATAAGTGATTTAAAATGAATTAATTGTAAAATTTAAAATAAAATCACGTGACTACGAAAGCGTCACGATTGGCTGCCATGTTTGTGACGTCATTATGTTAAAGTGTTTTCACGTAACTACGGCTTTTACTTGTATATATTCTGTCAAAATTATTGTGAATTTAAAGTTTAATGTAAAAAATATTGTTGGTTACGAATTTAATTCATGAATGTGTGACAAAGGATTCATAAAGAACAACAGTGAATAGAACATAGTTTAGTTTTGGAATTAATTAGATTGAATCCTGTGATGTTGTTAACATGGCTAGCGCGTAATACGCGTAAAGAATTGAAATAAAAAAATAATTTGAAGTTTAGTGGTGAGTCTCTTCGAGTTCAGTTTGCCAGTTTTATTATTGTAGCTTTGAATTTCAATAAGAAAAGCAATTTTGATATTTTCCCTCTGGTTACGACAAAAAAAAAACACGAAACATGTTCTGCGGCCGTGATACAAATATATAGCTAGTGGAAAATTTTGACGACATTGGTTGACACGACGTAACAATAAAGAGGAAATATATATAGTAACGAAAACTATCCCTTCTAGAGAAACTCGACGTCTTTTCGATTTTATATTTCGATTGAAATCGATAATCTCTAATGTAAATAGAATGAATTGGATTGGCGATTTTTTCTTGTAATAAATATGTCATTCAATGCTACTATTTATAAATTCTTTTTTTTTCAGCCTTAATGATAAGTGAAAGTATGGGATGAGTACTTTAATTATTAGATACAATTAGCATTTAGAAAAAAATATCATCATCGATATGCACCTCTTCACGTCAACAGGCACTCTCTTTCTAGCAGTTATAAGATCCTCAACTTAATTCTCTCTCTAAATGATGTAGGGTAAAGGAAAACTATAGAGTCCCCTATGAACTGTGAACCCCTATGGATGGGGGTATTCCTCTATGTGTTATTCCTCTCCAGGTATATATATATATATATATATATATATATATATATATATATATATATATATATATATATATATATATATCATTAGAGATTAGCCATATATATCATTCAGAGAAACAATGCACGTCATCAAAATCTATGACGCACTTACGTTACAAGGTTGCCACATCAACATACAAATGCCAAAGTCTGGGTATACTTTGGGATTTGTATGATCGATAAAACTGCAAATGAAAAAGTCACACGAAATGTTTTTTCTTTAAAAGTTCTGCTTGTCAACATAGGGGCTTTTCATTTAGTTCACACAAAGTTTAATTATTCAGTGTCACTAAAACAACTTTCAGTGCCTGAATCGCTGTCCAACTAAATTATTAACGGATTAATTTCTAGTCTATCAAATACTCTATCGCGATTCGACCATCTTTGAATCTCTTCTTCTGTATGTCTGATGCTGTTCATCAAGATCTATGGTTGTAACTGTTGACAAAGCTTCTTTCCACATATCCAAACAGTTATCAATCGTTCTTCCGTCTCGACCTATATGACGATTGTAATCATTTTTGGCCACCCTCCCATATCAATTCTATAAGATTGAATATGCAATGATAAGGGGGAAGACGTAATACTTTGTGGGCATACTCTTCAGCCATATGAGCTCAGAAACGTTTGAAGGCACAACTCAAAAACGATCAGAACATGAAAATGATTCTACGAAAAAGTTGTGTAAGGTCGGCAACACTGTCCAGAACTACAAACCTAATGTTATCTTGACAGTGAATTCACATAATGTAATCCGCCGGCCATATTTTTATCATATTCTAATAGGATTAGAGGAAGAAGGAAAGAGAGAGCTTTGAACTTTAAATGATTTTGTATTTCTTATGGATTTAAATTGGCAATAGATTTCTCTAGATTGATGACGTGCAACCATAGTTGTTTCCCCGAATGAGATATATATATATATATATATATATATATATATATATATATATATATATATATATATATATATATATATATATATATATATATATATATATACCATTTATTTTTTAACACATTTTGGACACCCTGTATAACGTAAACAAATTTTGATTGCATTAAAAGTTAAGTCATATTTTCACTAATATCCCGACCAAAAATGATAATCCTACATCAAAAAATGGATATATGATCTATGACACTGCGAAATAGAGTCTGCAACTCCGATATTCTTTTACAAAATGCTGGATATCGGTAAAACTATTGGGTTTAGGTATATATGTTTCACGAAATATGTTTAGAATCAATAGAAGAATGCAAAAATGGATGAACATATAGGGTGTTCGATAAGAAAAAACAAAACTATACCCTCCACGGTTTTGTGAGACAGCCTATATAAATAAAATCAACTTTAAATTATGCCGCCTATTTAGTTGCACAACTCTTATACTTGAACTTTTTCTGTACCTCCAGGCATTATCAAGATGTTGGGACTTTTTTACATCGGTTTTGGCAGTTATAGTAATAAAAAATGTTTTAATAATGTTCATTAGTTTATTTGTACTTTATTCGTTAAGTAATGATTAATGATTATTAACTGATAATTCAGCTTTTGTACTGGTGATGTAATAATTTTGTAATTTTTTTTGCGGGAAACCTTAGATTGAACTTTTTTCTTTAAAATGATGTGATGAATCTTTCGAATTTACGAAAGCATTTTCTTTTTATATTATATATTACAATCAAACTATTACAATCACAAAACAATCAAAATATTTTGGGAAATGTTATTATTATCTAGTTAATTTTTATCTAAAATGGTGAATGTAGAAGTTAAGTTAACCCTCTGACAGTCGCGTGGGGTGTTTTATCACCCCAGTTAGTTTTTTTTAATAATTAGATATCGAAAAAAAATTTTTGAGTGCTGCTCTTTTCAATTCCTTCAAATGAAAGTTCAGAAAACGTATCCACGTGGGTGCGCACGCACGTCGTCATTTCCGTCCGACCTATTCGCGGTCAAAGTAGGCTGGCGTGTCGCATACACCCCAGGCGACGTTGTACGTGCAAATTTTGATAGATAATTAAAAATGGTATGTTAAATTTCTTTTTTTATTTAATTTATAATTATGTTATTTATTAGTTAAAAATTATAAATAAAATGATAACTAACCTAACTTAACCTTAAAAAATATTATTAACCTAAATTAATCTTAACATAACCTAATTTACATAAGTAAACAAACAAAAAGTTCGCATTTTTCGATATAAAATTTATTTTTCATAAAGATTTTTATATTTTATTGGTAGGCTGGACAAATGTTAGATTTTGAAGGTCTTCGTCAACTCCTCATTGATCATCAGTCTGATGAAGTCGAATGGGAAGAGTCGGACAATGGTGAAGACGACAATCTTCAACACTCTGATCATGATTCAGAGTCTGAACAAGACGGTGGAGATAATGAAGAAAATCAGAAGGGCCTCAATAATAATGACAAATCCAGGCGACGAGGTAGCCATTATTATTTAGGAAAAGACAGAATCACAAAGTGGAAAAAGACTCGTCCTGTTCAAAATTCTCGTATTCGAAGAAGAAATATAGTACTTCATTTGTCAGGACCAAGAGGAGATGATAAAAACATCAAAACTGATGTAGAGGCTATGCTACTCTTTATAGATGATATAACTCTAAGACAAGTCAAATAATGTACAAACCTATATATTGATAAAATTAGTGATGGTTTTCAACGTGATAGAGATTCTGAACATACAACATTGGAGGAAATAAAAATATTAATTGTAGTACTTATACATAGTGGAATTGCAAAGTCCAACCATCTAATGGACTGGGTATAGAAGCTTTTAGAATGATAATGAATACGAGCAGATTTCAATTTTTGCTACGCTGCTTATGACTACAGAAATCGAGCATCAAGAAAAGAATTAGATAAATTAGCACCAATTTGTGATATTTTCGAGATATTTATTAATAATTGTGGAAAGTATTATTCCGTTGGTGAATATGTTACTATTGATGAGCAATTAGTACCATTTCGAGAACGATGTTCATTTCTATAGTACATTCCAAGCAAAAATCTTTTCCAAAAATCTTCTCGAACCAGGTATACCTCAAAAATGGAAATTTATGCAGGAACACATCCTGAAGCACCATACTCATAGTCAAAATTTTGGTAGAGATGTTGTAAATCGTTTAGTGAGAACAGTAGAAGGTACGCCTAAAAGTAAAAAATCGCCTAAAAGAAGATATTATTAAAGACAAAAAAAATATTTGTAATATTATCTATATTTTTAACAATTTTTTGTTTGGGGTGTCAATACACCCCACGCGACTACTTATGTCCCAAATTCCGACGCGACAAACGGAGGGTTAATCTTTCTGCCGTTGACAAAAATTAACGTCTTAAAATCACAGTTTTATTTTTATTTGGTGCAATTAATTACTTTTCCGAAGTTTCTCCGGTTAAACATTGTCGTCTGTCCGCTTGTTTTGATTTCTTCCGGCAGGCATACAAACCAAGGGGCACAGTGTGCATTTGTCCAATTAGATTTTTTCTTGATAACGAAACTTTTCGGGCTTATTTTTCAAACTGTTATTGCTTTTAGCTGAGGAAGTTCTAGATATATATACAGGCTCTTGAAAAAAAAGATGCATGCTGCGATTGAAACTTTATTATTTATACATCTCATTACCATGTATCCCGAAATAACCTCGTTGTGAGTCAATGTATATATACATATATGCAATGTCAGATTTTTTTAGAGTGCGTCCAATGAGACAACAGTAGCTGAGTGTTATACACCCAAATGCTGGATTCCACAATCTCATGCGGAACACAGAACAATCTGTGTCTCCACCTAAATGAGTATTTTGTCAGTTGCTTGTGGCTCTTGATGATCAGACGGTCTATATAGCCATATATACGCCATCCGACGGGAAGTCGGCGAAAGTTTGTTGTCTGTGGAGTCCCCTATTCGTGACGAGAGAGCCTATTTCGGTACCCTGAAGAGTCTAAACATCAAGAGATGAAACATGTGCCCTCCAATTGAAGGGATGGTTAAACAACTGAGAAAATGTTCTTTATAAATATATATATAGATATATATATATATATATATATATATATATATATATATATATATATATATATATATATATATATATATATATATATATATTATTATTATTATCACAAACATGATTCATCGATCATCTCAGCCTAGGCTAGTCGGGTTTACAATGCCAGAATGAGAAAGCAGTTCAGCTCCTCCCATTCAGCTTAGTACCTTACGAACAATGTGGCAAGTTTGTAAGAGAACTGCTCGTTGTCCTTCTGTGGTAATCGATTTTGAAACACCAAGAATTCCCAGATTTTTGGAAAAGGCTTTGCTTACTAGGCCTTCGGCCGATATAACAAAAGATAACACCTCCACTTTCTGGAGTTTCCACTGATTTTTCGGATGAATTGCAAGATTTTCGTACTTCGTGACCTTTTCCATTTCAGTTTTTCTGATGTTATGAGAGAGTGGTATCGCAATGTCAATTATGAAAGCTCTCCTCTGCTTTTTGTTAATTAGAACAATATCCGGCCTATTATACTCAACCGTCCGATCTGTTGTAATTGGTCTATCCCAGTAAAGAATTGTATCGGCTGACTCAAGTACGGGGAAAGCGTGTACTTGTAATATGGTGGAGGCATCTTATCAAATAGCGAGTGCTCCAAAGCGATTTGCTGGTGTATAACTTTCGCCAGCTGATTATGCCTGCCCAGGTATGCATTAGGGGCAAGGACCGTACACCCTCCAACAAGGTGTTCAATTGTTTCTCCTACACCACCGCACTTCCTGCACTTGTCGACAACATCCATGTGTAGAATATGTCTTTCATAATTTTTTGTCCTTACTACCTTATCTTGGATAGCTGTCGCGAAGCCTTCTGTTTCTGGATATAATAGTCCATCGGTAAGCCAGTTTAGAGACAAATATTTGTCAATGGAGTCATCCTGAAGTGATTTAGGAAATCTCCCGTGTAATGTCTATTGTTTCCATTCTTGAACGATATCCTTTAGTGCTGTTCTACTATCAACACGATTTTGTTTATTTAGATTTAGTGGGGTGAAACCCTGGTCCTTCTTAACAACCAGTTTCATTAGTGTGCTATGTGAACTAATGAAGCGCTCTCTCATCCTATTCTCCTGATTGAGACAAAGATTCTTGACATTCACAAGCCCTCTGCCCCCCAACTTTCTTGGAATATATAGCCTTTTTGTGGGCGAATTGGGATGTAAACATCGGAACTTTGTCAATGTTCTTCGTGTCAATCTATCCAGTTCATCAAGATCTGCTTCAGACCATTTAACAATGCCAAAAGAATATGTCAGAGTTGGCACCGCCCAGCCATTGATCGCTTTAATGAGGTTTCCACCGTTCAGTTTGGTGTTTAAGAGTTATGTCAGTCGTTTTTGGTACAAAGTGGAAAAATTCTTCTTTAATAGGCTATGATCAAATTTATGATTTTGAAGCATTCCTAAATATTTGTATGAGTCTTCTGATGCTAGTTCTTGTATACCGCAGACTGTTGAATGTTGTTCTTTTATTATTCCCTTTTGTATGCTGATAGTGGAGCATTTCTCGAGTCCGAATGACATTTTGATATCCTTTTATTATTATTATTATTATTTTATTATTATTATTATTCTTATTATTATTAGGTGCGTATAGACCCTGTTGGATCACGCAAAGCATTCTGACCCATTTTCGAGTGTTTTTTCTGATCCTCCACACCTCTCTAATCCTTTCTCCGTGGATTCTCTTTCTCTCCTCCGTCCACTTTGTTCCCGATCTCCTCGAAACTTCGCTCTCTGATGCAACGTTCCACATATGTATTTTGTTTCTGTACGTTCGTCTATCCTCAATCTCTGTCGAACCCATTTGTGGCTTTCTCAGATCAGCTCTCACTTGTGTGATCCATGGTAGTATTCATTTGACTCTTTGTATGTATGTAAGAATTCTGTTGTTGAGTCTTGTCGGTGGGAGTCTACTGATATGTCCATAGAATCTCAACCTTCTTTTTCTTATGTCCACCGCTACGTTGGACATTCTCTCTGTGGTCTTTCGAGAATGTAGTCTGTATCCTTCCTCTGTCAGTTTTGGGCCGAGGATTCCCCTCATAATTTTGCGTTCTTATTTTAGCATGTTTTCTATGCCGCTTTTTGTATGAAGTGTAAGATTCTCGCTTGCGTATAGTACCTCTGGTTTGATTACTGTGTTGTAGTGTCTTATTTTTGCGTGTGTGGATAGGCATTTCTTATTGTAGATATTGTGTGTCTTGCCGTATGCCCTCTACATCTTCTGTAATCGAATCTTCTGTGATATCTTCTCTCCTCCTGTGGGTTCGAGGATCTCGCCCAGGTATTTGAAGTGAGTGGCCCTATTTATTTTACCGTATTTGGTGTTCAAAGTTTGGACATCTAATTTTGAGCAGAAGAACTCGGTTTTTTGAAAGGAGATTTGTAGGCCGACTTTCTCTGCACATTCTTTGAGGACTTCGATTTGTTTGGTTGCCCTATTTTCATTGTCGAGTATGGCTAGGTCGTCTGCAAAGGCCAGGCATGATATTTCTATGTTGTTTTTGGATCGTCCGAGACATATTGATTTCCAGTGTCCTTGATTTTTCAGTTCTTTTTCCCATTCCCTTATGACTTTATCCAGGACCAGGTTGAAGAGGAGTAGAGATAACCCATCTCCTTGGCGTACTCCAGTTTTAATCAGGAAGGGTTCGGAAATTTCTCCCATACATTTCACTTTAGATGTTGTGTCAGTCAGTGTCTGCTTGATCAATCGTAGTGTTTTGGGGTTGAGTCCTTGTTCTTCTAGGATGTTGAACACAAATTTTCGGTCGATGCAGTCGTATGCTTTCTTGAAGTCCACGAACGTGCAGTTGATTGGGACATTCCTGATAGCTTTGTATTTCAGTATTGTTTTTAAGTTAAATATTTGTTCAGTGCATGAGCGACCAGGGTGAAAGCCTGCCTGGTACTCGCCAATTTTGTGTTCTAATTGTTCTTGTGTTCTCTGGAGAAGGCATGCTGAGAGGACTTTGTAAGTGACTTGTAGTAAGTAGGTTGCTCTGTAGTTGTTCACATCTGTTCTGCCTCCCTTCTTGTGCAGCGGGTGGATAAGAGCACATTTCCATTCATCTGGTAATTTTTCTGTTTGCCAAATGTTCGTGATAATTTGCGTAAGTTCCTGAAGTGAATTTGGTACGAGGTTTTTCAATAGTTCCGCGGTGATACCATCTTGACCGGATGACCTGTTATTCTTTAGTTTGCGTATGTGCCTGTGGACGTCTTCCTGTGTTGGTGGTGGTGATTCTGAGTGGGTATGGATACATTGTATCCACTGTATATACCCACCCATACCCACCTACCCACCCACATATCCACAAAACCACCCATACCCACATACCCACCCAATGTATATATTTTCGTGACCGTTTAATATTATTATTTTTTTATTTATTGGGACTTTCGATCAGTTAATAAGTTTTATTTTTTTATTTTTCATTGTTTTGTTAAGGTTTCGGTTCATTAACGATCCATCCTCAGAACATTTCTAAAATAAACATTATTTTTATAAAAAACACAAATTTACATCTAATAGAAAAAATAATGCTTATTGTAGAAATGTTCCATTGCGAGTACCATTGCGACTACTAATTTTCAATGGGATCGTATGGTAAGTGACACCTCATTTGAAAGGTATTTAAAATACCTATTCAACAGTACCAATTTTGTTTGGGTTCAAGGTAGTTTTGACGCATAAAATAAATAAATACTTAAATTTTAGTTTAGCGTATCATTAATTCGCAAGATTCACAAGTCTGCCCTTACAGTAAATGTTCAAAATGTGCTCCACCTACGTCCTGACAGTTAAACATCCTATTTGTAAACTCTTGTCGCAATCGTTCAAATGTTTCAGCGGAAATTGCTCTACTCTTTTCAATAGTTCGTTGTCTTAAAACATCTATACTGTTATACTGTTAGGCGTTGTAGCATATACTTTAGATTTAAGGTACCCCCAACAGGAAAAAATCCAAAGACCGAACCGGCCATTCTATCGAACCTCGTCGCCCAATTCATCTACCAGGATATCCCTGATCTAAATAATATCTTACTGCAACGCAATAGCGTGGAGGAGCTGCGTTTCAAAGTTACCAAATTCATCTGGATTGTCTTCTAGAATTTCGGGAATTAGCGGCTCAATAATGGTATCTAACACGTATCTGCAGATACGCTTTACCGGTTGTTGCTATTCAAAAATATAGACCTAACTACGTGGTTTCCCAGAATATCTACCCAGACGTTTAGTTTTTCTGGAAACTGTGTATATTTCTCACTAAACACATGAGGATTTGTATTAGTCCAGTACTTTACA
Organism: Cosmopolites sordidus; assembly: GCA_031761425.1. NCBI lineage: Eukaryota > Metazoa > Arthropoda > Insecta > Coleoptera > Curculionidae > Cosmopolites > Cosmopolites sordidus. The sequence goes on along the minus strand of JARFXV010001053.1, from coordinate 790,383 downwards.
TTTTGAGTGTTCACATTTCAATTGAGGTATAAACTACTTAAGTCCCCAAAGGAAATTATTTTGAAATAATCTAGCTTTGATCAGTTCAGGTGATTTTTTCTAACATCCGTCCGTCCTTTGACTGATTTCAAAAATAGATGCAACTAGGGTTGTAGAACAAGAAGGATTTATTACCATTTCTGCAATTATGTCAACTTATTTGTCATTAGAAATATTTGGTCGGCCAGATCGTTTTGCATCTTTAACACTGTTGTATAAAATTAATGGAGAAGCTCCCTCAAATAAGTCTTCGATCGGGATACCTCTCATTAAAAAGGCGGTTCGCAGCATGAAAATTCTTTCCCCATTCACCAAGCATTAAGATAGCTGATAACTTGTCTTCTAAAGTACGTAGCATTGTGTTTATTTCGACACTCAAATGTTTCATGCGAAGAGATTTCAAGTAAATATTAAAACATTTAAAAGCAGAAAAAGTAAAATAAGTTGGAGAATTACAAAAAGGTCAACTTTTTTGACAATGGTACAGAGGCGAACTAGTAAATTTGTATTAATTATATGCTAAACTGAAATTTTATTATTTATATTATGCGTCAAAAGTACCTTGAACCCAAACAAAAATAGTATGGTTGAATAGGTATAGTATGGTTGGACAGGATCCCATTAAAAATTATTGGTCACAATGGCACTGTGGCGCGATCTATGATGATTACGTCATCATCTATCACTAAAAAAGGAGTTTATGACCAGTCATTTTCACATTCCAAATTTCATTAGTTTAAGAATAACCGTTCAAAAGATAAAAGCGGGGGCGGGAGCTTTGTCGTCCACCCATCTGCCATCCAAAGCGCTGGCAAGCGTCTCCCAAGACCGGTTTCTGGCCTTAAGCCGTCATCAGCTGGGCTCAAGCTGAACACCCGAAGGGCGGATCAAGGGAACGACTAAAGCCATGACCATATGAAACGGCCATGTCGAATGGCGGCTGCAATCACAGGCAACTCTGCCATCCTGTGGTAAACGACCGCGACAGACAAACTGTGCGGGACCGTTCATGGCCCGTTTAACCTAGGGCAAGTACCAGTAAGTAAGGTCCCTTCATCCGCTCTACGGGCGTTCAGCTTGAGTCTAGCTGATGACGGCTTAAGGCCAGAAACCTGTCGCTTTGGATGGCGGATGGGAAAACGACAAAGCACCAACGTGGAGTGCGGGTATATTTTCTTTGTTTTTAATATCTTTCTTCACGAGCCCACTTCATCAATATTTTTGAACGGACCTGGTACTTACCCGAGGTTAGACGGGCCATTAACGGTCCCGCACAGTCTGTCCGTCTGTCGCGGTCGTTTAGCATAGGATGGCAGAGTTGTTTGTTTTAGTTTTTTTTTTATTTTTCAGTGTTTTAATATTATGAGAGTCTGATAACGTTTGAGCGTAGGCCTAGTCCCCGGCCTCAAAACAATTGCTGCTATGCTATATGATATATATATATATATATATATATATATATATATATATATATATATATATATATATATATATATATATATATATATATATATATATAAGCCGGATAAATGCCCCACTTTTCCAAAAAGTTCTATTATTAAAAAATATGTACTAACTAAACATATGTCAAAACATAGGTCTTTTACCTTTTGTAGTAGCCAATTTTTGTAAACCTAATTTATTTATTATTCACATATGGGCCCTGATGGACCACGCGAAGTACAGTTAGAGACGTTTGTTGTTGTAAGCCTTCCTTTGCGCCCATACCAATTTCATTCTTTCGCTAATTCACCCATTTTAGGTTCTAACTGTCCCTGTGCTCTGTCTACTATAGATAATAAGATAGAATTTTGTAACAAACTGGGAAAAGAGATATGCCCCTGTAGTTTACATCCGTTCTATCTCCTTTTTTATGTAGTGGGTGGATTAGAGCATTTTTCCAATCTTCCGGAATCCGTTTGGCTCGCCAAACTACCGAAATTTTGGTAATTTCCTTGATTGTACCTAGACCAGCGGATTTTAAAAGTTGAGCAGTGATTCCATCTTCACCAGAAGCTTTGCTATTTTCAAGTCGTTTGATTTGCCTAATTATTTCATCTTCGTTCGGTGGTAATGAATCTAGGTTTGTTTGTTTAGGGTTAGTGTTGGTAATCTGTTTACGGGCTCAGGACAGTTTAGTAGTTGTTCAAAATATATGACAAGTTCTTTGCAATTGTTTTAATTATTTAGAGCCAATTGTACGTTTTGCTTTCGGAAGCAAGGACTTTGGGGTTCATAGCTTGCTAATTTAGATTTAAATGTTTTTTAATTTATTTAAAAAATTTCGGGTGTTATTTTTTGGAAATCTTTTTCTATTTCGTCAAGTTGATTGTTTTCATATTTTCTTTTAGTTTGTCTAATTAGCTTTGATATATCATTTTATAAATAAAAAATATATATATATATATATATATATATATATATATATATATATATATATATATATATATATATATATATATATAAATATATATATATATATATATATATATATATATATATATATATATATATATATATATATATATATATATATATAAATATATATATATATATATATATATATATATATATATATATATATATATATATATATATATATATATATATATATATAAATATATATATAATCCAGTATACCTCGCCTAAGGTACTGGACGGGTCACGGGTGGTGGATAGTGAAAGTTCCATTAGATATTAATGGACAGCTGCGAATATCCCAAAATAAGCGGCTCCGAACCAAGGCAAAAAGAAAGCTAAATCCACTTAGCGTCTGACTTGTATCAAGCGGCTGAGTGGTCAGCGTCTGTTCACCAGTGGTGCGGCTGATATTTAAATTCTGGAACTAACCCCTCCACTCTTAACCTCTGAACCGTCATGGTTCAAACCTTTAATTCAAAGTACAAGATGAAGCGTTCTAGTAATTACAAAATTACCCCAGGATCTAGACAATCCTCTGCCAGTTTTGCTGGTACACCCGGACATTCGGATTCTGGGGCGTCGGGGCTTAAACGCAAAATCTTTCAGAGGGAGTCGGAGACCTCTGGCCAACGTCTGAAACCGAAAATAAAAACTTTCCTTGGAACGGTAAATATCAATTCTCTCCTGCGTCCAGGAAAACTACACGAATTCGGGCGAACATTAAATCAGCAAAAAATCCAAATTTTAGCTTTGCAAGAAACCAGATTGATAGATGATAACACCTTGGAATTCGGCAACTACAGACTTTTTAAAAGTAAAACGGACAAAAGAATACTCAAAAATACACCACATCTCGGTGTTGCTTTCGCTGTCTTAAGAAACATTCTTGGTTCTATAACAAATGTCCAGCCAGTAAATAATCGACTTGTGACACTATCCCTCAAGTGTGCTGACAAAAACTATACATTAATCAATGCACACCTCCCAGTTAACGAAGAAAATAAATCTAATCCTGAAAAAGTAAATAAGTCCTGGGAAATTCTGGAAAAGACTATCTCTAAAATTCCCTCTAACCATGTAAAAATCCTATTGGGTGATTTCAACGCCCAACTAGGGAAAGAAAAAAAGTACAGGAAAACAGTCGGCAGTTTTCCCGCTCATAAATGGACTAACCATAATGGTAGAAGATTGGTTGAACTATGTTCGCAGTTTAATCTAAAAATAATGTCAACCCATTTTAAGAAGAAAATAACAAAACAAAAGACCTGGAGGTGCCCAAACACGTATATGGGTGAATTTCAAATTGACCATGTTGCCATTTCGTACTCCAATTATAAAGAGATTTTGTATGTTCAAGTCAGGAAAGGAGCAAATATAGATACGGATCACTACTTGACTAGAATCAAACTTAGCTTAAAACCTCGAAAACTTATTCAAAAGGGGCTCAAAAACCAGCCCTAACAGAAGAGCTTGATAAACAACCTGCACAGAACTGGCAAGAATTAAAACAAAAAATTATTAAAACAGCCTTAAAGTTGGTCCCTTTACAAAAACGTAGAAAACATCCGTGGTGGGATGAAGTTTGCGAGCAAGCAGTATTAAGCCGAAGTAAAGCATTCAAAGATTGGAACAGTCAAAAAACAGCAATAAACTATAACATCTTTTTGGAAGTAAGAAAAGAAACATCGAAGCTAATTAGACAAACTAAAAGAAAATATGAAAACAATCAACTTAATGAAATAGAAAAAGATTTCCAAAAAATAACACCCGAAACTTTTACAAAACATTTAAAACTAAATTAACAGGCTATCAACCGCAGAGCCTATGCTTTCAAAAGGAAAACGGACAACTAGCTCTAAATAACCAAGACAATTGCAAAAAACTTGCGAAATATTTTGAACAAATACTAAACTGCCCTGAGCCCTTAAACAAATTACCAACACTAAACCCTCAACAAACAAACCCAGATTCATTACCACCGAATGAAGTGGAAATACTTAGGCAAATCAAGCGGCTTAAAAATAACAAAGCTTCTGGTGAAGATGGAATGACTGCTGAACTTTTGAAATCCGCTGGTCCAGGTACAATCAAGGAAATAACCAAAATTCTACAAGAAGTTTGGCGAACCGAACGGATTCCGGAAGACTGGAAAGATGCTCTAATCCATCCACTACATAAGAAAGGAGATAGAACGGATGTAAACAACTATAGAGGAATATCTCTTCTCCCAGTTTATTACAAGATTCTATCTCAATGTCTACTAGACAGAGCACAGGGACAGTTAGAACCGAACATTGGTGAATATCAGGGAGGTTTTCGACCGGGCAGATCCTGCCCTGAACAGATCCTGAATCTAAAGTTAATTCTAAGACATCAAAAACTGTACAATAAAAATCTCGTCTGTACATTTGTGGATTTCAAAAAAGCATATGATTCTATTGACCGCGAATCTTTATTCCGAATCTTGAAAGAACAAGGACTAGATCTGAAAACGCTGGCAATTATTAAAGCAACGTTAACTAACACGAGGTCAAAAGTTAAATTCATGGGTGACATCTCAGAACCCTTCGAAATTAAAACTGGTGTGAGACAAGGGGATGGACTCCCGCCACTCTTATTTAACTGTGTTCTAGAAAAAGTAATACAGGAGTGGCGTGAAAAAAAGTCGGCACTGAATATTGACGAGCCCATTAAACTGGGGAGAACCAACATCAAAAATGATTGTCTGGCATTTGCTGATGATCTAGCAATTTTAACTGAAGATGTATTAACGGCACAAAAACAGGATTAGGATTGAAATCCTAAAAGAAACAGCAGAAAAGGTAGGACTCCAAATATCCTTTGAAAAGACACAATACATGACCTGCAACAGACTAAGAACACCATTTCTAAAAACAAAATATGGTAACATCAGACGAGTCTCTCAATTCAAATATTTGGATGAAATAATCATGGAAAATGGGTTGGAAAAAGCGGCTAATAAGGGTAGATGTCAAAAAATGGAAACGGCATTGAGACTTACACAAAATATTTACAACAAAAAATGCCTATCTAAAAACACAAAACTGAGACATTACAACACGGTTATTTAGCCAGAATGTCTATATGCTGCAGAAACGCACATTTTGAATAGAAAGAGGGACATCGAGGACATTGAAAAGAAGGAAAGAAAAATCATAAGAAAAATCCTAGGCCCCAAACAAATGGATAGCACAACATACCGACTTCGAAAAAACCAAGAAATCAAACAATACACAGATATACATAGCGATATGAGAAAAAGAAGACTTAAGTTTTACGGACACATAAAACGGATGAATCCGAGTAGGCTAACTAGACAAATAGTCGAATTTTATGAAAATAGGAGTAGAGCTAAAGTAGAAATAATTAAATGGATTGCGGCAATTAAAGAGGACCTAAGATCAGCAAATATTACACAAAGTGAAATTCAGGATAGAGGCTGTTTCAGACACAAGGTTAACGTTTGGAAGGTTGGCCAGAGAGAAAAATGTAGGAAGACTGGAACAACTTGGTCTGACGAAAGGAAAAAAGCTCATAGCGAAAGAATGAAATTAGTATGGGCGCAAAGGAAGGCTAACAACAACAAACGCCTCTAATTGTACTTCGCTTGGTCCACCAGGGCCCATACGTGAATAATAATAATAAATATATATAAAACCCTTGACTGTCTTAGCACCCCCCATTTGCCTATGGACCAGCTACCGCCTCCATGGAAGGCTCCTGCGCAAACTGATGGGTGGTACCGGCCCCGTTATGTTTAGTCCGATAAATAACATGATTCAGAACATTTTTTACATCACTTGTCGAATAAATGAGATGATATTTTTAATCTCTATATATCAAAACAGAATTAAAATACAAAGTTATTATAAATTAACAGTGTAAAAAACAATCAGCAAACATGAATGGTCCCAACTAATTATCCAATTAAGATATGAAATTATAATTAGGGCAGAGTCGCCTTTTATGAAAGTTTCATTAGACAAAGACGAAAATTTGATTTAATATCGCCAAAATTATTCGAGGGTTCGTCACAGTAAATTTGAGCATTAAATTTAACGGCCGTAAACTGGAAATGTGAGAAACAAACGAAGTTTGATTCGCTTCCGAAAAATGTTTAATTAATTCGAATGTTTTCTTCAGCACCTTACACTAATAATAATAATAAAGCACGGATTAAGGAAGAAATATAACGGTTTTGAGGATCGCACGGCTGAACAATATTTATTAGGTCCTCAGCTAAATTGTCGTCGTTTTTTAATTACCTTGGACATTTATTTATCGAAAAAGCAATACAAACTTAATCTTCAAAGTAATTTCCGTCACTTTCTATATACTTTCGCCACCTTTCAGGCAACTGTCGCATCTCAAATTGAATAAAACCTTGATGGTTTAGATGTGATAAAGTAATAGCGACTTTTTCGATTTCCTCAAGAGATGATTTTCCCATCCCCATTCGGCGATCGTTTCCGGAGTTCTTTTTGCTGAATATGGTCGTGCGTTGTCCTAAAGCAGAGGTCCCCAAACTTTTTGTCTCATAGACCACGTCCCAATTGTTTCTGCTTTAGGTATACCTCCTGCCTTTCTAATAATGAATTTTTACAAATTCATCAACTTCAAATGTGTTTTTGACAGCTGACACAGTGCTGTAGTCCGTTTCAAGATATTTCGTTGCCCTTCTGCAAACTGTTAAATGCCCCAATAAGTCCTAGCCTAAGCCCCAATATTCCTAGTTTCCTAAAAGGCGCCAGACCCAGAGTGGTTTAACTTCTGAATAATTTGGGGGAATAATAATTTTATATTGTAACTGCAAATCAATAGATTTGCAGTTAAAATTCGAAAAAGTTCGAAAAAAAACTTAAATTAGTCATTATTAACTATTTTAAATTAGTCACCTTCGTGTTTGCAATTTAAAGTTGATTATTTCTATTTAAAAAGTACTACTCAGTAGCAAATTTCAAGACAAATAAATATTCACGAAGCGAACGAAATTCGCCAGGCGAGATATATCGAACGCTCCATCCCCGTCAAATCAACGTTTAAAACTAATTACCCTTGGTCGCAGGGAATCTACGTCCAAATCGCATGTTTTAGAAAGCAGTTAAACCTCCGAATTCTGGCAACCAATAAAACATCTAACGCCAACGACGAGATAAATGGACGTGGCGTACGGTCGCTGGAGGTAAACGTCCAACCAATGAGGTAAAAATTGTGGCGAGAGGATGCAATTTATATCCGCATTATTTGGTGTGATGGGTCAACAGACGCTCTTCTACATTTGGAGATTTTAATTTTTAATAATATCTTAAAATAAGTTAAAGAAAAGAAACTGAACAAAATATGGTGTTTTGCTCTGAACGTTTACTGTCTTAAATGCTGGAGGGCGCCCAACGCCCTCCCTCACGAACCACCACTGGTAGTAGACCAGTGAAAATGAGGACTGATTGTTAATTAGGCAAATAACAAATTTTTAGTTTCTGTCTCTTGGAGGAAATTACTTTCCTGACAGGTTACATTAGCATTGTTTATGTTCTTTTCTCTAGTTAAATAAGGAAGAAAAAACAAAAATGGAAATATAGAATGAAAAAGGTCGACAAACAAAGTGACCCATTTTCAGAGTTTTTTGCAAAACAAAGGGAAGATTCTATTGTTCCAGTTCATTATGTTTACTTATATTATTTGGCCGTATCCATCGGATAAATTAGAGGAAAGTTTTCTTTTAGTTTCTATTTATTTAGAAATAATATGCTTTATTATACAATTGTTGTGAAAGATTTCTTTCAATCCCTTTATATTTTACTTCATATTATTGTGTCGTCCTATAAATTACTTTGATTAGATTTACGGATTATAAACATGTTTTCTAGAAGCTAGACAATAGACATTAATAATACTATATATTGGGTCAAAAATATTGGAACACCTAATATTTCTTACGTAAAATGTAATAAAACCGAAGTATTTTTTTGAAAATAATTTTATTACACAATAAATCAATACAAATGCAGGAAATGTTGCAAGCGGGCTCGGGGAGATTATTATAAATATTCAAAAACAATTTTTTCCGTACTGCACGTAATAATTGTTCATTTCTTCAGCCACCCCCCAAACGTCAGCAGTGGTTTTTGAAGAAATGAGAAATTATTAGATGGAGCACGGAAAAAATGTTCCCTGTTTTCGATTATTTTGAATGCAAATTCAAATAATATGAACAAAAGAATTTAATTTTACAAAAGTATAATGAAACAAACATAAAAACATAAAAACAGAATTGACACGACGTTTTTTTTTGTTTTAAAAAGGTTTTATTTAAATAATTATAGTATTAAAAAATCCACCAAAGATAGTGGAAATAATACAGGTCTAGAGCGGATTTGGTAACAGGAAGACAAACTGCTTTTGAATATGCTCGTTATGTTGGTTCCTAAGGTACATATATTTTTTGAAATGTACGTGTAGTTTTTGATATAATAATAATAATTATAATTTATTATTTTTACAAAACATTTAAAACTAAATGAACAGGCTATCAACCCTAAAGTCTTTGCCTCCAAAAGAAAAACGGACAATTAGTTCTAAATAACCAAGGCAATTGCAAAGAACTTGCGAAATATTTTGAACAACTACTAAACTGTCCTGAGCCCTTAAACAAATTACCAACGCTAAACCCTAAACAAACACACCCAGATTCATTACGACCGAATGAAGATGAAGTAATTAGGCAAATCAAGCGACTTAAAATAACAAAGCTTCTAGTGAAGATGGAATGACTGCTGAACTTTTGAAATCTGCTGGTCTAGGTACAATCAAGGAAATAACCAAAATTCTACAAGAAGTTTGACGAATCGAACGGATTCCGGAAGATTGGAAAGATGCTCTTATCCATCCACACAAGAGACACAAGAAAGGACATAGAATGGATGTAAACAATTACAGAGGGATATCTCTTCTCCCAGTTTATTACAAGATTCTATCTCAATGTCTACTAGACAGAGCACAGGGATAGTTAGAACCCAAAAAATGGTGAATATCAAGCAGGTTTTCGACCAGGCAGATTCTGCCCTGAACAGATCCTGAATCAAAAGTCGATCCTAAGACATTAAAAACGGTACAATAAAAATCTCATTTGTGGATTTCAAAAAAGCATATGATTCTATTGACCGCGAATCTTTATTTCAAATCTTGAAAGAACAAGGACTAGATCTGAAAACGCTGGCAATTATTAAAGCAACATTAACTAAGACAAGGTCAAAAGTTAAATTCATGGGTGACATCTCAGAGCCCTCCGAAATTAAAACTGGAGTGGGACAAGGGTATGGACTATCGCCACTCTTATTTAACTGTGTTCTAGAAAAAGTAATGCAGGAGTGGCGTGAAAAACAGTCGGCCCTGAATATTGACCATTAAACTGGGGAGAACCAACATCAGAATTGATTGTCTGGCGTTTGCTGATGATCAAGCAATTTTGGCTTAAGATATATTAACGGCACAAAAGCAGATTGAAATCCTAAAAGAAACAGCAGAAAAGATAGGACTCCAAATTTCCTTTGAAAAGACACAATACATGACTTGCAACAGACTAAGATCACCATTTTTAAAAACAAAATATGGCAACATCAGACGAGCCTCTCAATTCAAATAATTGGGTGAAATAATCATGGAAAATGGGTTGGAAAAAGCGACCAATAAGGGTAGACGTCAAAAAATGGAAACGGCATTGAGACTTACCCAAAATATTTACAACAAAAAATGCCCCATCTAAAAACACAAAACTGACATATTTCTACACAGTTATTAAACCAGAATGTCCATATGGGGCAGAAACGCTCATTTTGAATAGAAAGAGAGACATCGAGGACATTGAAAAGAATGAAAGAAAAATTATTAAAAAAATCTTAGGCCCCAAACAAATAAATAGCACAACATACCGACTTCGAGAAAACCAAGAAATCAAACAATACACGGACATACATAGCGATATGAGAAAAACAAGACTTAAGTTTTACGGACACATAAAACGGATGAATCCGAGTAGGCTAACTAGACAAATAGTCGAATTTTATGGAAATAGGAGTAGAGCTAAAGTAGAAATATTTAAATGGATTGCTGCAATTAAAGAGGATCTACGATCAGCAAATATTACACAAAGTGAAATTCAGGATAGAGGCTGTTTCAGACACAAGGTTAACGTTTCGAAGATTGGCCAGAGAGAAAAATGTAGGAAGACTGGAACAACTTGATCTGACGAAAGGAGAAAAGCTCATAGCGAAAGAATGAAATTAGTATGGGCACAAAGAAAGGCTAACAACAATAAACGCCTCTAACTGTAGTTCGCGTAGTCCACCAGGGCCCATACGTGAATAGTAATATAATTTATTGAATCCTCAAGGCAATACAAATATCCATGGATCATGTCAAAATAAGAGCATGCACAATGCCACATTACTGTGCATACAAAGAATACATAACAATTAAACTTAGATATAAATATTTTATTCTTGATCAGGTATATAATGTAATAATGTATTTATTCAATCCTCACAATAATACAAAATATCCATGATTAAGTCGGATTGACAGAATTGACAGAATGTTCAGTGACACGACCTCAGAAACAATACATGATATGATAATCATATACAAATAAACATTGTAAACATAAATAAGTATTGAATTTAATTATTGGTAAGACATATATATTGCTTTAAACTATAAAAGAGACTATAAAAGACTTATAAGAAATTCGCGGACTAATTTTTGAAATTTGTTGTCACTCTGAACATGCTTAAATCGTTGTGACAAATTATTAAACGCCTTCATACCCACGGTATAATAAATACTAAGGTAAGATAATACGCATGGTGGGCGGAGCTTTCTTGGCGGGAATATGTCATCCATTGCATAAAATTCGAACAACATCATAGTTTTGACATATAACAAGTTTACTAGAAGTTTATGTACGACGTTTGTGTGGTGTTAATCTAAAATATTCAATAATATCAATGCGTTGTGCTGTGTTTGGGTGTAACTTCGACAATCAGTCGAAAAAGAACACTTGTGATGTGAAGTTTTTTTATTTTCCCAAGAATGAAGTTACGTGTAAGAAGTGGATCCATGCCACAAAAAGACAAGATAAGTGTAACCTGAAAAGGGTTTGTATTTGTTCGAAACACTTTTTAAATAGAGATTTGAAGGAAAATCTTCAACATAAATTGTTCAATTACACACCAAAAAGTTACCGACGATTGAAGGATGATGTACCGATTCAAAATCTGGCATTTAGTTCTAAAAAACCAGTATCGAATGAATAATCTGAATAATCAAGAATTGAAAAAAGGGGAGAGAAAACAAATCCTCGCCGAGTTGTTGACCAGGTAATTATCACAAGAGAAAAATAATTGAAATAGTAATTAAAACCGAAAACATTGAATGATTTTTATAAATTTGTTGCTTTAATTTTATTTATTTATGCTTGATTAGATGTTGAGATGGTGGTAGAAATAGTAATGATGGTGATGGTAGTAATATTTCTAATATTCCATGTTTATACCCCAGATTTGCCAATAAGTGGTTCAATGATCAAGAAATTCGACTCCAAAAATGATCCACTTATGTTGAACAGTGCTCATTAACGAGGATCTTCATGAACTTGAATATGATGGGCTCGAACATTTAGCTGGATATATATGTTTAAAGTTAAACGATTCCAGTTTAGAAACACCCAGCACGTCCAAATATACCTGGACTGATCATTTAAGTGAAGGAGGTTTACACAAACCTTCTGAAGATTTTCTTTCACAAATGAAACATTTTCAACACATTTTTAAGTCTGTTAATGAAGAATCCTTGACCAAAAATTATTTGAATAATTTGATGCTTAGAAGTAGCCACATTGATTGCCCAGAAAAAGCAAAAAGAAACTATTTTTTCGATCGCGAATGGAAGTGTAAAATTATGTAAAAGATGATTAAAACTATTACATAATTACACGTATAGCTAATTCACAATGGACATAAGCTTAAGAAATATGTGCAATTTTAAATTTAGGAAACAAGATGTCATTTTTAATACCAATATAAAATATGGCTAGATGTGTGTTGAATAATTAATATTTTATTTGTGACAAAAATATCGAATTTAACTGGATATTACATTTAAAAATCAATATTTACAAAACTTTCAATTTGCATATTGCAATTTTATATAACCAATGTATATTATTTTTTACATACATTTTTAAACTGAGAAACAAAGGGATTTGTTTATATACATTTCAAATACTCGTAATAAATAATATTAATCTCTAAAACGAAATGTTTTTGTCGATAAATAAAAACTATTCGAACTATCGAAGTTGTTTTGTACTGTGAATAGTGTCTCAAATTGAAATAAAATTGTGCACGTGTCTGTTATATACAATTTTGTAGTCTTTTGCCCACACTGACAAAGTATTTGTCCTCAATATAAAACCTTAATTCCAATTACAATGCATTTAAATTGTATTTCAATGAAGATATTTGAATTTTACTCAACGAGTGACGTCATGCGCAAACCGGACGCATTTTGGTATACGGGAATATCAGGCCCTGCTTCATACCCCTGTAGTGAACATTATGTGCAACTATCTTACATGAATATATCGGTGAAACAAATTCATTACAGCCTCGTGTGTCATAGTAATGAAATGCACAATTTTTTACGAATGCTACAAATTTTCGCCTAACAAAGATGATAACCTCCAAAATATACAGTGATGGTAGGGCCAAAATCCTGCATTGTTTAAAAATTGGTCGACATATTGCCAGTAGTGAAAACACGCATCAGATGAGGCGACCGGCCCCAAAATATCAAACCTTACCTAGCGCGACTGTAAAATTCTGCATAGTAATACATATTAATGCACAATATCCGTGGTGCCAACCCGTTTCAACCTATAAACAGCATATGAGACAGCAGCTAATTTCTTGCATAGTTCAGCTATGTGTTCATCCCAGCAAAGTCTGTTAGCGAGATGAACACCCTGAAATCTAGTGCAGGATGTTTGCTGTATAGATTTACCGTTAATTTTTAGTAAATATGACTCCGTTATAGTGTGTGTTCGAGGAGTATAAGCAATAAAACTGCTTTTGTTCACGTTAAGGTATAATTTATTATTCGTAAACCAACTAGAAAATTGAGATTTGATAGGTGTCGAAAAAATACGATTATTTCATATTTTTTACCTTTTGTTACATCATTGAACGTGGAGAAAACTTCTTTTTGGTGTGAGTTCCTTCCAGGTTCCCACGTATGATACAGCAGTAATCAGCCATCATGTGTTCATCCCATCGACCCTGTTACTTTTCTTCCATATTTTTTAGGTCCTGATGAAATCGCTCTCACTGTAACGTTCTCGTTCTTCTCACTAAATCGTTCTTCACTGTAACCAACGTTGTTCGGAAATTTGTACAAATAATTGTGGAGGTAGTGAACTTTGATGCTCACGTTACATCCAAGTTTTCTGAAATTTTCCAGCATGTTTTCCATCAATTCGCGGTAATTTTCGGAAGTTTCTAGGAAATGTTTTACAACATTGACGAAAGAAAACCAGGTTAATGATTCTATATCATTCATTGAAGCCAACCTTAAGTTTCTCCTTGCTCAAACCAGGAAATGTTCTTGATATATAATTAAAACAGGAATCATTTTTATCCGATGCTTTGACGTACTGTTTCATTAGTCCCAATTTTTTGTGTAATGGAGGCAAAATTGTTTTCTCTCTAGTAACTAACGCTGTATTTATGATTTTTTTTCCCAACTGTAAAGTCCTTTCTTTCAGACCAGTTTGTTTTAATTCAATGATCACTTTAGCTTTGCTATCTCACGATAGAGAAAACATGGAAATTTCGTGTAACCGCTTTGTTGATCCAATAAAAATTTTACCATTTTTAAATCTAAGCATATAACCCACTTATGCTCATGGCATTTGAGTTTTGACAATACAAGACATATGGAACTGTCTATAAAAAGTTTCCATTCATTTGGCTGGTAGTTCAAAACCCTAATTTTGATAAAAGTCCACTGACAAGATTACAAAAAACAACATCGTTTTCTGAGCAAAAAAACGGAAGCAATTATTTTTATCGAGTACAATAACATGTAATTTTAATACCTGGAGAAAGTAAATTCCTCTCATTGAAACTGGATACCAATAGTTCTGATCTTTCTTTCGAAAGTTCAAGGTTGCTGATAAAGTCACTTAAAGCGCCTTGCGTAAAAAGTAGGGGTTTTGACAACGTAGCTTCAAAATTATCACTTTCTTCGCTAGTACAAGCTTGCCTATTTTCAGATGCAGTATATTCTGAATCTGAAAGATCAGACAGGTCACGAAAAGTTGGAACAGGAACGTCATCTGAATGGGAAACAGGTCTTTTTGTAGATACCAGATCGGGGTAAGTAATTTTTTTTTGGTTAATACCATGTACTGTTACGGTTAGATTTATTTACCAAATTTAGTTATATTGTATTACAATTTAAGTTATTCAGACTTTCTATATGTCTGGCTAACGCATGGCCGACAGTATCGAGAATTTGTGAGAGCTGATTTAAAAAAAAATAGATGTTTTCTTGATCAATCTTTTCCTCATATTTGAATAGGCTTTAAAGTAGGGTCGGTACCATGTTTCTTTAGTTTATATCTATTTTAGTCCTGGAATTAACGCATCAATTTTAATTCGTTACTTTTCGTTCACTTCAGTCCGATATTGGTAGCTTGGATGATTAATTTTTCGTAGGAACCATTTTTGGTCTCCTCCCTTCAGATTCCCTTTCGGATCACCTTCGAGAGCAGTCGATTATGCAGCAATAGACTTTGACCCAGTGCAAAATTTCCGCTGAATAGAGTTTTAGGGTTCTGAAGATTTTGAGAATAGTGCCGAGATTTTATTGCTAACACACTGCGAGCTGCTCCCGAAACCTATCGAGAGGATTGTTTCCATATTTTCATATTTTTCCTGTTCACGAAGTTGATCCGGCTGAATCTTTGGCCTCTTTCCACGCAAGTCTTTGGGTGTCCTCGAAGTCCTTGATATCTACAGCAGCAGACCCACGGAATATCTGAAACCTTAAGGGGTTGACAGACCAACGTTCCGCCTCACGTGGCCTGTGCGACACTCATCGGGGAGTTTCGTGGATTGACTGACCAAAGATAAGTTATCATCCTACTAGTCACATTAGATTAAATTGCCTGTATCTAACTAACCTAGTTCTTTTAATGATTTAACCGAATCCCTCTCATGTTCTTTTGGCTTTCACAGTACTATCTGACATGATGAGAATAAATGTCTAAGTACCGAGTAATGTTTTCTTTTGTCGCCTGAGATCTCATGTTCTCTGATCATTCATTAGCCCTTGGACTCATTTAACGTAATACAATATATTGTATTTTTTTAAGGGTTCATTTTTGAAGCCCAAACGGGTAACAGTACCTTGACTAAATACCAAAAATAATAGTCATCGTAATGATTTTTTGGTTCCCTCTAAATCATAGGCACACCAAATTTCAATTGACTTCTTTTAGCATTCGTCCATTGCCTTAAATGTTCACTATACTTTTGCAAATATTGTTTGGAATCAGTGGCGGCTAATAAGAGCTACAAACCTCCCAAAAAATTAGAAAATTAGCCTTAAACCTAAAATAATGAAATGTTTATGTTGTTTTAATAAAATTGGCTTAATAATCGTCATTAGAATTGACAAATATAGACATATACACAGGTTATAGACAAATTTGCTTCCAAAAAGGACATCAGAATCAACCTAATTTATAACAAATAAACCTATATGTGTAACAGTGTAAAGTGTAAATAGTTCATAGTTCAGACTTATTCAGATATATTTCGTCTGTTGCTATACAGAAGCTCCATATTCCAAACTCACGAACCGCCACTGTTTGGAATCCATGGTTTATCAACCTCTTTGTTTTTCAAGTTGATGTATGCGAAATACGCAGAAATTTAGATATAGGTTTTTTTTTTTACTTTTTCAGCGTACACTTACCACAAATGCAACAAAAAGTGTTCAGGTCGTTTAAAGATGATCGTTTTGACGATGACATCTTCCAGGTTTTATTTACTAACTTTTTTAATTGAACAAAAAACAAAAATAAACAAGTTAAATCGCTACTGAGAAGAAAATATCATCAATGTAGATTAAAAATTGGACGTACTTTTGTTAATTTAATGTTACTGAAAAATACTGAAAGTTATGAAGTTACTGAAAAATATTGTAATATAATTTTTTTTCTGAATGTCCATTTTCTATATTTCTTTATATTCTCGATCCTACGGGAAAAAATAATTCATTTTTAAATTATACATTTAAAGAATATCAATTCTTCTATTGGAACCTTTGGTGTGAAATCAGATTAAATCATCTCCTGATGATGCTAACATGGTTAGCGAAACGTGCGTCGAGAAGTTCAAAAAAGTGATTTGGTGTTTAGTGGTAAATCACTTCAATTATTTAGTATTAAAATTAAAAAAAAAAGTTATTCCAATGTTTCAAGTTTTCACTTCTGTCGGCAGTCCTCATGACTGCCTATCTTTTTTTTTATTTTGTGTACCTGTGTTGTTAATGCTTGACAAAACTTGAAAATCACATTTTTTTCCTTAATTACTCGCTGAATTTCCTTTTGGAAAATAGTGTCAAAATTATACACCCATAAAGTAAATAACGCCTCGGTTTTGCTATATAAAACTATCCAGCGCCAAAGCGGGACGAACAATTTTTGTTCAATTACAAAACAAACAAAACTCTGTGTCTAAATAATTATGGATGGAGCTGTATATATTTTATGCTATTTCATGAGAGCTGATAAACATTATCACCAAAAATGAGAGAAAAAACCACACGACTTTGCCCAGTCATTAGGGGCCGAATAGAGTGATAAAACATACGATAATGAACAAAAATAGCAGCAGCATAAGTGGATATCATGGCATTTCCAGATAAATTACCAAATGTATGAAAAAAAAACTAGTCGAGTTATCATTGGTCTAAATGGCTCATCACGCATTCAAGCCAAGATAACCAATTATATGACGATTCCAAAGTAGATACGGCGCAAATTTATCCAGAGTATGGAAAAGTCGTGGCACAGTCGCGCCGCGACACTGTTTTCCGTCGTGTCGTCGGCGTCCCGACGCAGTTTACCGGCATCAGTTCTCTCGTTAACAGCGCTCTTGCCCAACAATCTACTCAACACGTGAAGATCGATTTCTTTTAATTTTAGCGCGAAATAACTGGTTTTAAAAAAAGTTCCAGTGTGTGATTTAAGTTTTTGTTCTTTCTTTTAATGATAGTGATAAAATGTAAGTATTCGTTGGACATAGAATAAGTTTTCTATTTTAAAAATTTCTTGAAAAATGTGAATCAGTTGGTTAAGAACTGCACCAAACTAAAAAGTATGTTAGTAAGTTAACAAAATAATAAAAGAATGAAGAATAAAATGGAAATATTGATATTGTTTTATTCTAACGTTAAATAAAAAAAAAATTCTTGTCTAATTTGATACGTTTTGTTCACATTGTGGCATCGTCAGAATGATGTTGACAAATAAATATTTTCATTCTCAAAGTAGGTATACATATTAACATTCACACAACAATTAAATATTTGGGAAGTCTACCCGGAGACTATTTTTTTCCTGCCCAAATTTAATAATGGCAAATTGTTCAGGTTTAGTTGGTCATTGAGGAGAGTTTTTGTATATTTTAATCGGTTTATTTATAAACAACAAGGTGGTTCAGTTTTATGTTTTTATTTTTAACGTGAAATATTTTCAAATCACTATTGAAACAATGACTTTCATTTAATAAATGGGAGGCATAATTATAATTGTGTTTCTGGTGAAGAAATTTACTTCATGTTCTTGTTTTCAATCATCTACCTGTTCGTCCTATATATGTTTTTAACACGAGATCACACAATGTCGAAATCAATTGTTCCAAGCAGCACGACGTATTAATCCTAAAAAAACTTTTACAAAATGTTTTATAACCACCTGTCATCAAATATGTTACTTCTAATATTTTCACGGATGGTAGATAATGTTTCTAAATCATTCCGGGTGTCGATCCGTTGATCCTGTGAAGGTACCCCGAAGAGTCTAAACATCAAGAGATGAAACATGTGCCCTCCCTCTATACGCACCTAATAATAATAATAATAATAATAATAATATATATATATATATATATATATATATATATATATATATATATATATATATATATATATATATATATATATATATATATATATATATATATATATATATATATATATATATATATATATATATATATATATATATATATATATATATATATATATATATATATATATATATATATATATATGTATATATATATATATATTTATATATATATATATATATATATATATATATATATATATATATATATATATATATATATATATATATATATATATATATATATATATATATATATAGATCCCGATTGGATTACGCCAAACATTCTGATTCATTTTCAAGTGTTTTTTCTAATCATCGACACCTCTCTCATCCTTTCTCCGTGAATTTTCTTTCTCTCCTTCGTCCACTTTGTTCCTGATCTCCTTGAAACTTCGCTCTCTGATGCAACATTCCACATATGTATTTTGTTTCTGTACATTCTTCTATCCTCAATCTCTGTCGGACCCATTTGTGCCTTTCCCACATCAGCTCTGACTTGTGTGATCCATGGTACTGTTGACTTGACTCCTTGTATGTATGTAAGAATTCTGTTGGTGAGTCTTGTCCGTGAGAGTCTACTGATATGTCCATAGAATTTCAATCTTCTTTTTCTTATGTCCGCCTCTACGTTGGACATTCTCTCTGTGGTCTTTCGAGAATGTAGTCTGTATCCTTCCTCTGTCAGTTTTGGGCCGATAATTTTCCTCATAATTTTCCATTCTTTTTTTAGTATGTTTTCTATGCCGCTTTTTGTATGTAGTGTATTGTCTCACTGGCGTATAGTACCTCTGGTTTGATTACTGTGTTGTAGTGTCTTATTTTTGCGTGTGTGGATAGGCATTTCTTATTGTAGATATTGTGTGTCTGGCCGTATGCCCTCTTCATCTTCTGTAATCGAGACTTATGTGCTATCTTCTCTTCTCCTGTGGGTTCGAGGATCTCGCCCAGGTATTTGAAGTGAGTGACCCTATTTATTTTGCTTTATTTGGAGAGAAGAATTCGGTTTTTTGAAAGGAAAGGTTTTTTTTTGTTTGGAAAAGGCCAACTTTCTCTACACATTCCTTAAGGACTTCGATCTGTTTTGTTGCCCTTTTTTCATTGTATGCGAGTATGGCTAGGTCGTCTGCGAAGGCCAGGCATGATATTTCTATGTCGTTTTTGGATCGTTCCCATTCCCTTATGACTTTGTCCAGGACCAGGTTGAAGAGGAGTGGGGATAACCCATCTCCTTGGCGTACTCCAGTTTTAATCAGGAAAAGTTCAGAAATGCATTCCATAAATTCCACTTTAGAGGTTGTCAGTCAGTGTCTGCTTGATCAATCGTAGGGTTTTAGGGTCGAGTCCTTGTTCTTCTAGGATGTTGAACAGATATTTTCGGTCGATGCAGTCGTATGCTTTCTTGAAGTCCACGAACGTGCAGATGATTGGGATGTTCCTGATAGCTTTGTATTTCAGTATTGTTTTTAAGTTAAATATTTGTTCAGTGCATGAGCGACCAGGGCGAAAGCCTGCCTGGTACTCGCCAGTTTTGTGTTCTAATTGTTCTTGTGTTCTCTGGAGAAGGCATGCTGAGTGGATTTTGTAAGTAACTTGTAGTAAGGAGATTCCTCTGTAGTTGTTCTGTCTCCTTTCTTGTGCAGTGGGTAGATAAGAGCACATTTCCATTCATCCGGTAATTGTTCTGTTTGCCAAATGTTCGTGATAATTTGCGTAAGCTGTTATTCTTTAGTTTGCGTATGTACCTGTGTATTTTTTTTTGTGTGTTGGTGGTGGTGATTCTGAGTGGGTATGGATACAATTTTTCTTGGGGAATCTTGTGTCGCGTTCGGAGCAATTGAGGAGATCAGAGAAATAGTGTGCCAGCTCCTGACAATTCTCCTGATTGGTTAGCGTTAATGTCCCATTTCGCTTTCTGAAGCAAAAATTTTGTGGTGTGTATCCACGGATTTCTCTTGCAATAGTCCTATAAAAGTCTATCGTGTTATAATTGCGGAAATTCTTCTCTAGAGAGTCTAGTTATTCCTTCATGTACTTCCTCTTAGTTTGCCTGATAACCTTTGCGGTCTATTTTCTAGTCACGTCAAAAAGCTGTTGACTTTCTGGTAATTTTTTAGTGTTGTACTCCTGAAATGCCCGTTTGCGTCGCTGCAATGCCCTTTCGCATTCCCAGTCCCACCAAGGGTGTTTTGTGTTCTTTTTCAATGGGATCAGTTCCTGTGCTTTTTGTGTAATTTCCCATTGTTCCCGCTGTTCCTCCCACTGTTCCTTTTCCCATTCCTCTGTTATGTTGGATTCCTTGATCCTTTTTGTGTCGTATTTTTGTACATATGCTTTCTTGTGATGAATTCGGGGTGAACTTGACTTTGATTCGTGTTAGGTAGTGGTCTGAGTCAATGTTCGCGCCCCTGCGGACTGCAAGGTATCTTGGATCTCTCTTTGTTATTAAGGTTATTCTAATATTATAATAATTCTATAAGGTTGTTCTGTTGGCATAGTTTGGTGAGTCTTGTGCCGTTCTTATTGGTAAATTTGTGACCGGGGAATTTGCCTACTTTTTTCTGATGGATTTTTTTCTCTACCGATTTGTGCGTTAAGGTCGCCCAGTAAAATTTTGACGTCATTTTTTGGGACCTTCTCTAGTATTACCCAGAATTTCTCTGTAGACTTCGGGTTTTTCTTTTTGTCTCCGTTTGTGGGGGCATGTACGTTGATCATGGTGTATTTTTTATGGGCGCACTGTATGCGCATTGTCATTAGTCTATTGTTTATGGGCGTGATTTTCTTAATAGAGTTAACTATCCCTTAATGTACCATAAAGGCTATGCTCTGAACATTTTTCTATGTTTGAGTATTTATTGCCTGCTGAAGCTACACAATCGTGACGTTGAGTGTCTTGAACTTTTCTCAGTTTTTCATTTATAATTAAGGTAACTGTATAAGCTTTATTCAAAATTTTATGTTCTGGCTATACATGTCTTTTTACCGTCCATAACCTATAAACTTGCCACCGTAAATTTCTCCTGATAGCCCCACCAACTAATTTAAGTATATTTTAAAGAAATATTTGGTTTCTTATTTGCATTTACATTATTATTAAAAAAAAACTCAAATTGATACTTTAGCACCTCGAACTCTAGCTGAATTGATCCGAATGTCATTTTTGAGAAAATTTGCGACCATAGAATTGGCCTTTATGAACCCTTTATCACACATTATTGAATTAATATAGTAAACAACAATATTTTTTTACACTAAACTTCAATAATTATAATAATGACAGTATATACCCAGGTAAAAGCCATTGACTGTACTTACGTGAAAACACTTTAACATAATGACGTCACAAACATGGGAGCCAATCATTTATAATGAAGATTTAAAATAACGTAAAAACATCGATAATTATTTTTTATTCAAAAAGCCAATTTAACAATAATAAAAATATTTAAACCTTTTACTTAAACAAATATTTTCAGTGATATGGATAAACATAAAGGTATACATGCAAAAAGTGTATTTTTGTTCAAGGCATGATATGCAGTGAGCAAATTTTCAGTTTGATTCAAATATGTATACTGGGCATGGTTTTTCTGTTGTGGAATTTTTTGTTCACCATCTATTAGAAATTAAAAAAAAAATCAAAAAATTAAGAAAAGATATTTTTCTCCAACATCAATTTTAAATTAATTTTCGCTGAATACCTAAAATTTAGTAATTTCAACTAAGAGGATTTTCGAATTTATGAAATTGACTTTCAAAAACAAAGAACATAATAACCATGTTATAAATTGATTTTATGAGAATCTTTGCTTTTTTTTCCTAATCGGCTTATTTTTTTTCCAGTTTGGTAAATATATCTGTAAAATGTATTTAATTTTCAAGATATTAATTTTGCCTTTTGAAGTACTTTTCAGATAAAATATTAAAATACTAAGATTTTTTAATTAATCTTAACGATAACATTTTATTCGTCTCCTTCAACCTTCTATTGCCTATCGTTCTCTTCCTTGGGTTTCACTGTGCCATCGCTTTCCTGCTACTTTTTTTTATATTCATACATTTTAGTGATGGTCTAATACATATATATATATATATATATATATATATATATATATATATATATATATATATATATATATATATATATATATATATATATATATATAGATACAAAACTAACCAAAATGTTCTCTTCTTGTTCAACCGTTATACATTTCGGTCGTCCACCAGGATTGTTGTAATAAAACGAACCTGTTTCGCCTAACTGATTGCTTTGTCTTTGAATAATTTGTCGATCTGGAATGATTCTGGTTGGGTAGAGTTCTTCATACTTTCTAACTGTTGCGCGACTATTATAATTTACTTGTGCATAAACGCAGAGCATATCCCTTAAATCACGGATAGGAAACTGATTAAGTCTGGGTATTTTTTACAAAATATTTAATATTAACTCAAGATTGGAGAAACTTGCTTCCATCTACGTTTAATAGGATAGATAGAAAACAATGACAGTTGTCTCGAGACGTAATAATTTATACACAACATCCACTTTGTGAGCCATTCAGATTTGCAACCATCGACAAGATGTGCAATTGAATATTCGAACACGTATATCTCGCAAACGGCGTAAAAAATCGATATTGACCAAGGGTACCTTTTTTTACGTGGAACTTATCACTCTTCTCTATTTTGAAGTCAAAATAGGTTTATAGAGTAAAAAAATATGAGTGAGTTCATTCCTTACAAATTAGGTAGTAAACGCCCTCTAGGAACTGGGCTCAAACTAGTACTAAATTCGGATTTGTCACTTTTGAAAAACCAGCTACTCCAATTTTGAACCTGATATCTTCAATCGTTTTAAAATTATCTCAATTTTTCGAAAATTTAGTTTCACTTTCAACACTCTATCTTTTTAATAACTAACATTTGCCAACACATTGATTGACTAAATAATCTTATTTTGATTTCTACTATCACCAGTTGCTCTATGGATGCGGATAAGTTATGGGACACCCTGTGTGTGTGTGTGTCTATATATATATATATATATATATATATATATATATATATATATATATATATATATATATATTATATATATATATATATATATATATATATATATATATATATATATATATATATATATATATATATATATATATATATATATATATATATATATATATATATATAGTATATATATATATATACATTTGCTGTATATATATATATATATATATATATATATATATATATATATATATATATATATATATATATATATATATATATATATATATATATATATATATATATGACAGTGTAATTGTCCAAATGCTAAAAGCTGGTGGTCGGACGTTACATAGAACACTGGCAAAAGTATATTTAAAATGCGTCAAAGAACAAAAAGTACCTGACTTATGGAAAAATGCTGAAGTGATCCTTTTACATAAAAATGGAGCACAGATAGAGTTAAAGAACTACCGTTCAATATGCCTCCTATCAGTAATGTACAAAGTTTTCACTAAGATAATTTCTAAAAGAATATTAAAACTGAATGACGCACAACCAAGAGAACAAGCAGGATTCAGAAGTGGATTCAGTACAATGGATCATATCCAGGTTGTACAGCAGGCCATTGAAAGGCACAACGAATACACCATGCCACTGGGCGTGGCTTTTATCAACTACGAAAAAGCATTTGACTCCATCTCAAAGCATGGAATAATGGATGCACTGCTTAGCCAAGGCAAAGCATATGTAAACCTATTAGGATCGATATATGATGGAGCTGCAGTCCCAATTCACCTTGATGATCTTGAAGTGGGAATTAATGTAGAACGAGGTCTACGGCAGGGTGACACAATATCGCATATTCTTTTCTCGGCTGGCCTTGAAGAAGTATTCCGTAAACTGGATTGGGAACAGAATGGTGTAAAGATCAATGGTGCAAACTTAAACCATCTTAGATTTGCAGATGATATTATTCTCATTTCACAAGACCCAGAGGAGTTGCAAAGATGCATACAAGAACTGCAAAGGGCTGGCGAACCATTTGGCTTGAAAATAAACCTGAAAAAGAGTCAAGTTATGTCCAATAACTTCGCTCAGGACAGAAGAATTTCAGTTTCAGGAAGGGATTTGGAGATTGTGGACAGCTTTATATATCTTGGGCAGAGGATTTCAATGGAGGGGAATACCGGGCTGGCAGGCTCAACATTATGTTTAAGAGCAGACTCCCAGTTTGCCTGAAAAGAAAAGTCTTCGATCAGTGCGTTCTACCCGTTATGACATACGGAAGTGAAACCTGGACACTCACATTCCCATCAATTCAAAAACTTCGGGTGGCACAGAGGGGAATGGAAAGATGGAGGCTTGGTATTACAAGACGAGACAGACAGTCCTGCGCATGGATCAGGGAACAAACGAAATTCTGGGACATCATTGGAAGAGTAAAGCGATTGAAATGGAGATGGGTAGGTCATATAGCGAGGCGATGGGATGACAGATGGACCAAGGTAATCCTGGAGTGGGTACCGCTTAATCGCAAACGTCCGCGAAGAAGACCGAAAGCACGATGGATTGATGACATCGTTAAGTATATTGGACCCGAGTGGCAGAGGAAATCCCAGGACCGTGAAGGTTGGAAGCATGCTGAAGAGGCCTTCATCCTGCCGTCGATCGACACGGGATGATCATAATATATATATATATATATATATATATATATATATATATATATATATATATATATATATATATATATATATATATATATATATATAGATATATATAGATATATTGTAGTGTCCAAACAACTGAAAAAGTTTCTGCAAATAATGCTATTTTACAAATAAGAACGAAATGAATTTTTATCAATCTCCGTCCGAATGACCTCTATAATTAAGTAGTTAAATATTTAGCAACATTCTCATTGTTTTAGGGCCGAAGAGTATTAGAAAAGAGTCTTAAACTAGAACGGCTAACCCCTAGTCGCTTTGTGGTCGTAAATTAAGCTTTAACCTTTGATTTAAGTTGAGGGAGACCTTTGTCATAAAGGCTCTGCTCAAACAGTGGAGTAAATGTAAACAGGTCTTTAACATGTATATATTGTGACTATGTTAATTGTATTAAGAATAGTTACAACATTGTTTTTTATATTTCTACTACTAAAGTCAAAAAGTATTAGGTCCTTAATATTTTAGGGAGGTGTAGGGAAATTTATTTATTCCATTAAAATTATAATGTCACATAACTCCTTCAAAGAATTTCCTTGGGAAATTACACATTACGAATAAAAATTGAAACCATGGGAAACGAAGCGGAACTGATTTTACAGGTTATATTCACAATAGCCTCCTATATTATACAGAATGTTAGGGAAAGAACTTTCATACATTTAGTCAACTAGTTTTCTTGTAGGATTCTGATCAATTGATAGGATTGCCGTGTCATCTAGGAAACTGGCCGTATGGGTATTGTTTTCTGTGGGTATATCTCGAGTAAGGATTAAAAATAATATTGGACCAAGGACACATCCTTATCCGTAATTTGATCTTTGTTTCTTACTCCAAAATATCTTTCATTTAATGCAAGATTCATTTAAACTTTCTTAATAATGTTTTTTTCTTTATTTGGGTTTTTCGCCACGATGTAAAACTCAAAAAATATTAAAAATATACGTTTTTATGTAAATGAAGAATCACTGGGTAAGAGCAAAAAACCAAACGGAGATAAATTTCCCAGTGATTCTTTTTTGTAATAAATTTACCTAACGAACAAAATTTTAAAAATATAAAAATGTTTTTAAAAAATATACAAACTTTTAACGTTAATGCTTCGGGAAGTATTCTCCTCCCGTTTTCAAAACGAATTTAAAAATAAATTTTATTAATTTCTATAAATTATGAAAAGGTAGAAAGTAAATATATTTTTTGTCTATGTCATGATACTTACATTGAAAATTAATATATTATTAAAAGTACCATTGACATAGACAAAACATATATTTACTTCCTATCTTTTCATAATTTATAGAAATTAATATAATTTATTTTTAGATTCGTTTTGAAAACGGGAGGACAATACTTCCCGCAACGTTATCGTTAAAAGTTTGTATATTTTTTTAGAACATTTTTATATTCTTAAAATTTGGTTAGTTAGGCAAATTTTTTACAAAAAAGAATCACTGAGAAATTTGTCTCCGTTTGGTTTTTTGTTTTTTTACCCAGTGATTCTTTATTTACATAAGAACAGATATTTTTAATTTTTTTTGAGTTTTAGATCATGGCGAAAAACCCAAATAAAGAAAAAAAAATATTAATTTAAATATTAATATTTTAATTATAATAATTTAATTATATTAATATTTATTTAAATATTTCTTAATAGTGGCAACGTCGTGTTTATTTCGATCTATCGGAATTCAGTTTTTGTTGCATTCCTTTCTTAAGGTATTTGAAAATAAAATATATTTTTAGTCATTTGTTCCATACGTTTCCGAATAAATTCGATTTGTTTTAGAGATATGAGAAAAAGAAGACTTAGATTTTACGGACACATAAAACGGATGAATCCGAATAGATTAACTAGACAAATAGTCGAATTTTATGAAAATAGGAGTAGAGCTAAAGTAGAAATAATTAAATGGATTGCTGCAATTAAAGAGGATCTAAGATCAGCAAATATTACACAATGTGAAATTCAGGATAGAGGCTGTTTCAGACACAAGGTTAACGTTTGGGAGGTTGGCCAGAGGGAAAAATGTAGGAAGACTCGAACAACTTGGTCTGACGAAATGCGCAAAGGAAGGCTAACGACAACAAACGCCTCTAATTGTACTTCGCGTGGTCCACCAGGGCCCTTACGTGAATAATAATAAAATTTATTAGCATCCTTTGTAAACAAAAATAAGCAAAAAAAATGGAGTATTCTTTAATTCGGGTTCCAGCGTGATGGAGCTGAGCACCAGGCCTGTTCAACGCCAGTTTGTTTTTGTTGCAATTTTGAAATAACAATCTTTGTCGTGGCGATATTGCGATGTTTCCTCATCCTTCAGGACTGAGGTAGGGAGTGATTTTTAATAGTAAAAATGTTTTAACAATTTTTAACAAAAAAAAGATTGAGTATTATCATAGCTTTTCGATTGGCGATTTATTAACTTTGTAATTTTTTTAAGATACCATATACTTTTAAGTAATGTATTTGAGATATCAGATACAAGGTACTTTTATTTTGTATCTTGTATTTTAAATACTATTATAGTATATACCAAGTATAGTGTATCTTGTATTCCAGATACTTTTTATAAGGTATCTTGTATCTCGGATTGTAAGGAACTTTATTCGTTGGTTGGTTAAATTTACGAAACTAATCTCCCGTACATCCTGTACATTGTTTTGAAGCTGAAAAATGACGCTTTAAAATAACCATACAGCAGGAAAAAATTCTGATTCGAATCATATTTATTTAAAGTTAGAAAATTTTTAAATTTATATGTAACACGAATGTTCAATTTAACTTCTTGTTTGCTTTATTGAAACCGGTCCAAAAATTAACGGCTGCGTATTCATTATATCCGAGCACCTGTTATTAATTCCATTATGGGCGATCTAAACTTCCAGTTCGCATTCCATTTAGATTTACTGTTAGGAAAATAAATTGAATTTTCGTCTCTTTATAATTAACTTGTTTATATTCGGGAAAGTTTGCGGTGAATATGTTTCTCCTGCGAAGTTAAAGATCTTCCAAAATTGAGTGTATTGTTAAAAACGGAGTTGTTGGTGAATTTAATAAAGTTTAAATAAATTGTTTATGTTTATAAGTGATTATACAGGATGAATATTAACTAGCTGAGTGATTTGAAGCTTGGTTGAATCTATAAATAACCTATAAGTATAGTCCGTTTCAAGATATTTTGTGTCTCTTCGGCAAAGTGTTAATTGCCCCAATAAAATTTACTGTTTCAATTGATTTTACCTGATGCCACATATGCTAAATTGGATTAAAAATACAGTAACACGGCTGAAGGCGTAAAACCGTCTGTCCCATATCGTCAGCAATGGTATCACATACACATTCCTTTTTAATATTAAATGTCTTTAATATTTCTAGATCACATTTTTTATATATATTTTCGAAGTATATATTATTTTTTAATTTAGTGTTATTTGCATTAGGAACGTTATTTTTTGGGCGGTTATGATAACACCCCCACATTGGGAAAAAGGTTATTTATAAATCAATCTTCAAAAAGTTCTGCTATGGTGTCTTCATTGTAGTCCAAAGATCAATGTTTAATACGAGGAAATAGTTTTTTCGAGGACAACCGTAAACAATTTGGCACTAGCATCTAAAATTATAATTATTTTTCCCTTGTTCGCTGGGGCCTTGGTTTGATATTTTCTTGATGTATCCACCCATCCTTTTGCTGGCATTTCATGTGTATTGAACCATGTTTCATCAAGGTAGATAATGGGATGATTTTCTAATCTGTATATTTTATCGAGTTTAAGTAGTCAAACTGCCATCGTCGCAATCGCTGTGATTACATTAATATTTATCTTTTATTAATGGTCTGATGTGCAAAACTCATTTGAGATAGTTCTGCTGCAAAGGATGTTGGTTTCATCTTTCTTTAGTCGTTGCAA
Source organism: Cosmopolites sordidus (assembly GCA_031761425.1). NCBI lineage: Eukaryota > Metazoa > Arthropoda > Insecta > Coleoptera > Curculionidae > Cosmopolites > Cosmopolites sordidus. Next base: position 760,992 of record JARFXV010001053.1, on the reverse strand, counting down.
TAAATGCAATGTATGCACAGATTGCTCTTCATACATATCATAAATTTTGCTTCGAATTAAGTCTTTGTCACTTTCGTCAAAACATTTGCTTTTACCAGAATCACTTCGGACGTTTTTGGCTTTAATTGCCTTCGTCACAATATCTTTAAGTGTGGACAATGGAGTTTTCGTTAATGAAGACGTTTCTGCTGCGACTGCATTTACATTAAGCCCCGTATTCAATAAAGAAACATACGCATTTTAAACAATTTGCTTAGCATAGGGCGAAAAATGTTTTCTTTATCTTTTAATGTTTACACTACCGAACTCTTTCCTCGAACACTACATTTTTAGTACGTTTGGAATAATAAAAATACGATCGAAATTATAGAACTGCACTGTTTAGGAAAATAATGCGAACTAAACTAAAATATTTCGAAACTACTAAACCAGGTATAAAATTGATTTTATCTTTTTACCTGATATTTTATTAGGCCCGGCCCTGTTTACGTTTCTTGCAACTTTTCCGGGTTTTGTTACGAAAGGGGTTGTTAAGAGTTTATTACAGTCAATCGCACTATACCTATAAGTAACGTGGTTTATTTCAAATTTTATAAACATTTCCATCTACTGACACTCATTTAATCCTTCGTTACTAACGTAACGGTGTCAGAGATCGATCAAAATGAATTTTACTGATAAATATGCAGTAGGTTAAATGCGCGCGCAATGTGTTTTGGAATCTTTCGGTGTAGAATTTGTATACACAGTATCGTTAACAGCGTTCGTTAATGAAACATCCTTATCGAGTTATAAGTAGTATTTGTCCGTAAGACCGAGGTTATCCATGCACCAAAAAATGTAATGCAGTAGTTTTTACTTTTTTTTATATTCATGAATTAATACATTTACTGAATTAGTAGTCGCCAATAGTCGCGTGTGTATTGCTATAAACCTGTGTTTTCACATGTCCCCATAGAAAATAATCTAAAGGAGTTAAATCGTATGATCTCGATGGCCAAGCCATTGGAGGCCATTTCGTGAAATTAACCAGTTGCCGAACTTGACTCGCTTTAAGCCCATTTTTACTCAGGAACATCATCTTGTTGAAAATAAAAATTATCCGTATCGTTTCCATCAAATTCCTGGAAAAATAATCATTGTCAATCAACAATCAATAATAAAAATAATCAAAAAACAGCATTGCATTGTAGTGATGGTAACGGTAGCTCCTTCGTCTTTTTTAAAGAAATAAGAACGATGCAAATCTACACCAAACTGATCTTTGCGATCTTTTGCGGATGCCAAGGATTCTCATGTATCACGTGTGGATTAGATTCGCACCAATACCGACAATTTTGTTTATTGACGAAGCTATTAAGCCAGAAATGAGCCTTATCGGAGAAGATGATTTTGCGATGAAATTCATCGTCGGCCTCCATCATTTCGAGGGACCAATCGGCAAATTCACGACGAATACGACGGTCAGCCCAATCTCAAAATTCGCCTGGTTGTCATTGGCGAGAGGGCTAACCTTTGCATTTTCGGCTACACTTCCTTGAACGGCGGCAATATTCTAACACCTCTGGCTTTTTTTTTGTCGTATAGGCACTACACTATCCTGAGGAGTAAACTCAGTTTCAAATTTTCTAATAACACGACCAATAGCCTGTTCAGAAGGACCACCACGACGAATAACACGATTGGTCGGGATTGCTCATTGAGTAGCACGAGGGGACCGCGAATTTGTGCAATAAAACGACAATTTCCAAACGTTTTTTTAACGTGAAACCAATCATGATTAAATTGCAAACCTTTCGGAAAACAACTGACAAGTCATGTCAAAAATCGGTAAACAAATATGGCCGCTATGAGCTGTCAAAGTTCCATCATACCTAATACTTCGGCGATTCTAATCAATTTTAATTCTTTGTTTTAACAATATTGGTTTAAAGGAAAATTAGTTAATATGTCTACCATAAAGTTTAAACTAGCCATTTTATTATGGAAGTTACGATTTGAATTATTAGGAATCTCAATTCCTATTATTTTCTCAGAATCTCGCCTATTTCGAATCGAGCCTATTTTTATTTTTCCTACTTCTTAAAACATCCAAAAATGGCGATATATAATTTCCATGATTATATAATCCAAAATTTTCCAAAAAAAACGACTTCCGAAAAAAGGAATATCATCGTCGGCACTCAGTTCAAATTTGCCCAAAAATCTGCTCCAAATCTGCCCAATCATTTATAATATTATAAATTTCACACTAAAATTATCTATATTTATTGTTCTGGTATATCCTAGGCGTATTTTTTTTCTGTAAATATCTGACTACAACAGAATTTATTATATACACAATTCGCTTTTTGTATACATTGGCTAATAAATGTCTCATTCGCGAAGCAATCTAAATATTTTTGAGTTCGTCATTAAAATTTTATTGTCACATCTGGTTTTATTTAACAAAGCTGTTAGCGAATAAATGGCAGTCCAAATTTACTATGAGAGAATCTTATATCAGACTTGAGGAGAATAAATCGGAAAGGCTACTAAAAATGCAATAAAATCTGAACAATATCTCTGAACAAAGATGATATTGGATGAGATATGGAGGAATACTGACGAAACTACAGTACTGGGCAAACATTGGGAAACATGAAAACTTCATTACGTATTGAATTGTGAAATATAAACGTATGCCCGTGATTAAAGGTTAAATTAAAACTATTACAAGGATCGTGAGAAAAGTAATATTTTATTAACAACGGTAACTACATTTCTGAAAAGTAGTTTTCTGTCTCTCAACGCTGTATTAACATGAATACACTTATTCAACTCTTTCGTTCAACATGCGTTTCAACTTGCTACTCTACATGCGTTAGCGCATGCATTCTAGCGCAAGGTAAGACGCATGCCGCCCTCTTGTTCACATGTTTGCCTCAGTTTCATTCAATATTTCTGGCGAGTTCAGTAAAGATGGTTTTTTCATGACGTAAAAAAAAAATTATTTTGTAAGTACCTACATCGGACATTGTCATGTTAGCCGGTATGAGTGCTGTTGTGCTGGTGTTGATAAGAGCTCGGAAATATACAGAAAATCTATATGGACAAAGGAATATTTAGAATAATTACTACAATTTACTACAGGAAATATGTCCAGTGCTAATTTTCTAGCATCATTCCAATGAATTCCTCGTTTTCCTGCCGCTTGTCGAAATCGTTCTTCCCATCTCAGTCTTGGACGTCCAACTTTATTTATTTCTCATGTTTTCTAAAAAAAAAAATAAAAGTGATAGATAACAAAGTATAAAATTGTTTTATTCCTTTTTAAAAAATGAACTATCACAAAGTAACGGACAAATTATTCAATAATTCTCATGTTTTCGCTTAATAGATTTATTTTTGGGTTTTGTTTAAAGTTGTTCCATTACTGTCATATTTCTCACTTCATCCCTTCTTGTAATTCCCTCACTATTGCGTGGGAATCTTATTTCTGCAGAGGTAATTCTACTTTATTCTCTTTTTGTTTAAATCCAAGATTCGCTGCCGTATATTATTGATTCATTGATGGTCTTACCATTTTCCGATACACCTGTATTTTTACCTCATCGGACCCGCCGAATTGGCCACGGTATCTAGAGCAGCAGACCCGATGATATCGACGGCTGGCCTGGAGCAGGTTCGAATCCTACTATTTTCGGTTGGAAGTTTGTGTTTGTGGGTTGGGGTAAAGTTGTTCGCATCTGAGGCAAATGCCACACATGCCTTCTAGTCAACACTGAATGAACAACGATGTAGAACTGCCGAACTGTCCTCTTGGATCTCCCGACAGTCACTTTGCAAAAATGTTTTTTCGTTTATTTCACCGCCAAATTTTCCATTATCTTCTGTTATTGTGCCTAAATACTTATAGTTTTTGACTTGTTCCGTTACCTTCCCATCGAGTAAAATTTTATATTTTATTTTTGTGCCTGCAATTACCATTGGTTTGCTTTTGACGGTATTTATTTCCATGTTTGATTTGCTTAGCTCTTCGTTATATATAGCCGGTCGCGTTGGTGCGAAACCGCACTGGAGCGGTAGTTGGTTCGTTTCCAGCGCTCGGAGGGTTGTTTTTCTTTCTTTCTTCTGTCTGTTTACTTCCTAAATGTTTGTGATTGTTTTTAGAAAAGAGTGTAAAATCGGACTTCGAATTACCCCTCAGTCACGCCAGTTAAAAGCTGGGTAAGGCCGGATACCTTCTGAGAAGTGTTCTACCTTGGTCACTCGCCAGTCGGTAGATTTCCTGATAGACTTATGGGTAGGCATATAACCAAGATATTATAGCCCGAGGAGGGTGCTGGCCTGGGTTTGTCGGAAGCTGATGACCGTGGTTCGGAACCCACGTTAAGCTGTAGGTCCAGTCTCTAAATAGCCTAGTTGCTGATGCGCCTCTAACCCTAACACTTTACCTTTTCTTCGTTATATATCGTTAAGTTATTTTGTAGTTTTTAGCAAATAGTAATGTTTGTGTTGTCGCTGTTTGGTGGTGCATTTGTAAATTGGATCAAAGAACAAACAGATTATTTTTCTCTAAAAATCACTTTTGAGATGAAGCACATGTTCAAATTCATGGCTAAGTTAATAAATAAAATTGCCGCATTTGGTGGTGGTGAGGGAAATCCACGATTACTTCCTGAGAAACCTTTACATCCTAAATGAATCATTGTTTGGAGGTGAACTGATTGTTTTCGGCCTCGGTCGATCATTCAGGATGCGGTACATCGATAAGATTAAAATATTTTTCACGAAACTTTGTGAATCAATTACGGCGTCCTCACCGTAAAAAGCATATATTTTCTTTTGCGTTTGCGAAGCATTCGTGCCTTTCGGAAATAAAAAGCATATATCGGAAATGCTCATTATTTTTTGGCATTTTTAATGCTAAAAAAATTTAAAAAACACAACCAAGTATCACATTTTTTTTCCGAGTACTCGCTGAAATTCGATCGATCGAATAACAGCGAAACTTTATTGGTATAGAGTAAGTAACAGTTCGATTTTGTGATTGATTGTGATTCTGTGTCTCCGATTCTCTGATCTTTCGATCTCTCGAGTTGTTCGATGCCGATGACTTTCAATTAGCGCGAAAATTTTGTTGTTAACAGCCTCAGCCGGTCGTCAACTTAAAATTAAAATATTTTGCACGAAACTTTGTGAACCAATTACGATATTCTCACCCTTGTTAATTTTTATAGTGGCTACTTAGTCGAAATGGTTTTTTTCACCCTACTGTATTTGATATTTTTATGAAATTTTAAAAACCTACTGCGAAGAATAAAAAAAAACGAATATAATACATTAACCAGACAACTTTTTTATTGATTTATTCCGTCACGTTAACGACGATGATCTTACGCACTAACCAAATTGGAAACACATATTGTTTATTTATCTTAAGTGGAGAAACGCCGGTTTTTCTCAAAATTATAAATATTATTAAACTAAATACTTCTCCAGGTGTTTAGGGTGTACAGGGCAGGTTGTACAGCGTGAGCCTGGGGAACGGAGGTTTTTAAATTAAGCGGTATCGTTTATTTTTCGTTTAAGAATTACGAGGTGTATAAATAAACTAATGAGAATGGTGATGTAGTGTTCAATCTGGCACTTTTGGTGTCTTCCTCTTTGGAGGAGACAAACACAAACATCTGATGCGTCTTCAGGGCGAGTTTGAACCGTCACAAAAAGTCAAAATATGTTTTCCTCTTGTGGGTTTAGAAAGGGGGGATTAGAAAGGTGTGATCTGTTATGAGCTGCTAAAACCAGGCGAAACCGTTAATACTGAACACTACTGACAACAAGTGATCGATTTGAATCAAGCTTTGGGTGAAAAATGACCAGAATATCAAAAAAGACAACACACAGTGATTTTGCTTCAAGATAATGGACCATCACACACAGTAAAGGTAGTCAAGGAAACAATTGAGGCTTTTAGTTTAGTTGGGAAATACTTTCGCATGCGGCTTACTCCCCAGACTTAGCTCCGTTCGATTACTACTTATTTTCATCGATGGAACACGCACTTCTGAGCAGCGCTTCACTTCTTACGAAAATGTACGAAAATAGCTCGATTTCTGTTTTTTTTAATAATGGATAATGGATAGTGTTGATGTTAATGGATAGGGCAAAGTTAGCTAGCTCAACGAGCCACTCATGCTCAACCCGTATCCAAAAACCAATTACAATACTTAATACTAGACTTATTTAACGTATATAAACATAAACTAATATTCTGTAGTCCAAAATACTTATAATAACAACGTAAGTAATAATAAATAACAATTAATAATGTAATACATATAAATGAAGATAATCATAAAATAACATACAAGGCTCTATCTCTGCGCTGATAGCACAAATTGTCAGACAAGTGAGAAAAATGTACAGCTAGCGATGTACAATACTTCGAATAAAATATTTGTTATTATTGTCGTACAATAAACGTGTATTTTCTATACAAAAGAAAACACGTTAAATCCGGTCACAAATCAAAGCCGTGCTTCGATTGCTTTTATATTGTCCATAAAGAGTTTATTCCAACTGTTATAAGAATTAACATGATTAGAGTTAAGCGTTATGAGCCATTTGCGTGAGCTCACTCGAAAAAAGCATCCAGATTTGTGACAAAACAATGAATTGTTTTATCACAAACACATCGCCACAATTAGTTGTCAATTTTTTGCTAAAAATTAAATATCGTACCATAAACACCATATTCATCAGACGTGGCGCAATGTTGCTTTTTTCTATTCCCTGAATTGAAGAAATAACTTCATGGATGCCGTTCTGAGTCCATGGAAACCATTCAAGACAGTTCGCTGGATGCTTTGAAAGAAATACCAGTCGAGTCGAAGGAAACAAGATAAGAAAGAAAATAAATGCGTTGGCCTCTTAAGGCATCGTTTCTCAACCTGGGAGTCGCGTTCGGGAATAAGGGGGGTCGCAATGTGTTCTAAAAATAAGACCCATATACGAAAAATCCCTTTATTAAAGTATTTTTAATTTAAAAACAAGTGTTAGGAAATTAAATATTACCAGGTAAAAACAACATAATAAAATAAACTTAAATAAAGTAATAGGCAAAATTGTTTGAAATAATAACACTGGGGAACAATTTGAAAAATAATTTCTGTTGAGTTCGATATTCAAGCTGTTTTATACGTAAATTGACATGCTAATTCCAAAATTTTATTTAGTTTTTTTTCTATCACGTCAAGTTTTTTCTCTACAGTTGTTGCGCATCTGACTAAATTTGGCGAATCACAGAAGTCATTACTGCTCTCCTACCGGCGAACCTTCTTCGACCTAGGAGTGGGGGCGTGAGTGACGTTGCGTCCTCAAAAACTAGTTCGGTCAGTTACGCATGAAATGCTAAAGTACGCGGGTCTGTGTCGCTCTGATATAGTGAAGTCAAAGTATACATACACAACTACAGATTTTCGTTATGTCTGCCTCTGGTAGTTCTCATCGTAAGTGCTTAAACAGCCCTGATTTATTTTGTTATATATGTGGCAGTTTTACCATCCCCATTCAACGGACTAATATTAGTACATTTGTCAGGCAAGCCTATTTTGCTTATTTTAAAGTGAAAATAGGTGACCAAGATAAATCATGGCCCCCCTCATAAAGTGTGCAAGCAGTGTGTAGAGAGTTTACAAATGTGGACGAAGAGAATACGTAATAAACTTTCGTTTGGTATACCAATGGTTTGGCGAGAGCCCAAAGAACACTTAAGTGATTGCTACTTTTGCATAGTGAAAACATCAGGATTCAACAAGAAAAACATACATAAAATTGAGTACCCTAGTTTACCTCAGCTATACGCCCTGTGCCTCATTCAACTGAAATTCCAGTGCCAGTTTTTCAAGAATTACCTTCTTTAGAAATACAAGAATGTGAATCAAGTGAAGATCGAAGAGACTCCACCGACGAAGAATTCAAAGTGTCCAATGATTCTGTTCGTAAAGGATTCAATCAACATGAATTAAACGATTTAGCACGAGATTTGGGACTATCCAAAAAAGCATTGGAATTATTAGCATCAAGACTGCACGAACAAAATTTGCTTGACAAAGGAGCTAAAGTCACTTACTATCGATCCAGAGAAAGTGAATTTAGGCAGTACTTCAGAAATAATGACGGATTTGTATATTGCCAGAACGTAGAAGGTTTAATGAAAGAATTGGCCATTTCTAACTATAATGCAACTGAATGGCGATTGTTTATAGATAGCTCAAAGCGTAGCTTGAAGTGTGTTCTCCTACATAATGGAAATTCATACGGTTAAGTCCCAATAGGTCATTGAGTTTCTTTGCGTGAAGAATATGGCGACATAAAGAAAGTCATTGACTTGTAGCAATATAACATGCATCAATTGATCTTCTGTGTTGACCTTAAAACGGTCTGTTTCTTTCTTGGCCAGCAACGCGGGTATACCAAGTATCCCTGTTTTTTGTGCATGTGGGACAGCAGAGCTCGTGAGAAGCATTGGGTGCAATCGAACTGGCCCCGAAGATCTGACCTAAGACCTGGTGATCCAAACATTTTAAATCAGCCACTTGTCGACAGAAAAAAAACATTGTATTTCCGCCTTTGCATATAAAACTAGATCTCATGAAGCAATTTGTTAAAGCTTTGTCAATTGAAGGAGACTGCTTTAAGTATATCATTTCGGCATTCCCTAGCCTGTCATATGAAAAGATAAAGGGTGGTGTGTTTGATGGTCCAGAGATTCGGCAACTCGTTAAAGATGAAAATTTCACTGAAACAATGACCGAACTTGAAAGGAATGCTTGGTTGGCTTTTAAAAATATTGTTAAAGACTTTCTTGGAAATACACGAGCCCCGAATTACATCGAAATTGTTCAACAACTCTTGGAGAGCTTTAAAAAGCTTGGTTGCAACATGAGCATCAAACTGCATTTCTTACATAATCGTCTTGCTAACTTCCCAGAAAATCTTGCTGTTGTTAGTGATGAACAGGGTGAGCGATTCCATCAAGATCTAAAGGTTATGGAAGCGCGGTATCAAGGTAGATGGGATGTCAGTATGATGGCTGACTACTGTTGGAGCATCAAGAGAGAATGTCCACAAACTGAACACTCCAGGAAAAGTTATAAGAATAAATGTTTACCATAATATCTTTTATTTATTTTTTGTATAAATACAATTTAACTTTTAATAATATGTTAACCTCTGTATGAATAAAATATTCTAATCTATTTGGTCAGATCAGAGATGAAAAATTAGTCAAAAACAAGTCACAGATCCAAGTCAACAAAATTACTGTTCCCCAGTGTAATTTAATATCACGGTTGATTTTGATTTTCATTTAAAAGTTTTTCTATACGTGGATCATCATTGCAAGCACACCTAAGCAAATTATTTTTCAATGATAATAGACGATTTCTATATTTAGTTTTTAAACCCACCATAGACGAGAAGCTTTTTCCGCATAAGTAAGAAGTAGTGAAAGGGATCAAAGTTTTCAAAGCTTCCGGTACTAGGCTACTACACAATTTCCTAAGATCACCAGTTCGGACCCAACATTTTTAACAACTATCAGTGAACCTCACTTAATAACTCGAAACGAATTAAATGATTTGGTATGTCACTTGGGATTGTCAAAACAAAAATTAGAACTTCTTGGTTCCAGACTTCAACAGTGGAACCTGTTAGATATAAATGCCGTGTTTCACTTTACCGAAAACGGAATGTAACATTTTCAAGTTTTTATAAAATGGAAGGATCGCTATGTGTATGTTTTGATATTTATGATTTAATGAATGAGTTTAATATGGAACAGATATCTTATGAGTGGCGTATTTTCATATATTCGTCGAAATACAGCCTAAAAGCCGTCTTGCTTCGAAATGGAAACAAAAACCCATCTATTCATTTAGCCCATTCACTGACAATTAAAGAAACCTCTGTAGTACCAGTGAGATATTTGTGGGGATTTAAAAGTGATAGATATATTGCTAGGACTTCAACGGGATTTTACAAAGTATTGCTGTTTTTCTATGTCTATGGGACAGTAGTGCAACAAAAGAACTTTATGATAAGAAATATTGCTCTCATAGAACTTCTTTTGAACCTAGTACATCAAAAATAAAATATGCCCTCTTTATTTTCTCGCCTCTCCATATTAAGCTTGGATTAATGAAAAACTTTGTTAAAGCCGTGGACAAAAAAGGTAATGATTTATATTACCTTAAAGAAGGCATATTTATTGGACCTCAAACAAGGAATCTTCTTATCAAAGTTACCTCTTTTGAGGTACCTTTGATTAAACTTTTTTAAGTTTAAATTTGTTGACCTCTGTTCTTATTTGCCAAATGGGTTTTTACATATATTTAGTTTATTATTCGTGGAAGCCCTTAGGTTTTAGACCCTTGTTGTACAGAACTCTTTTCTTTCAAATGACGTGAATAATTGTTAACTAAATTTTTCGACAAATTATTTCTGTTACATGCCGTATATTAATTTGACAGTGGCGGCTCATGAGGGAGGACGTTGGGGCGCCACCCCTCCAGCATTTATCACAGTAAACAATTTTTCAGAGGAAAACACTCTGGTACACCTCTTGCATATGGTTTCAATAGCACGAAAAGGAAGAAGAAGAAAGGGGAAAGCAAAAAAAAATCTTCAGCAACACTATTTTCTTCTACGCCCTCCCACTTTAAAAACCCACGAGCCGCCCCTCTAATTTGAACATTGTTTTTACGGTTTAGTAAGTATATTGTCAAGCTAATACGTTTTGTGAAAATTAATTAGAATGCATTACCTTTTTAGTGTGTTTATTTAAACGAAAACTGAGTTAATTAAAACAATGTTTCTAATGAGCTTTCGTAACATGAGCGAAGTTCCTAAATACAGTAAACTTTGCGAGCGCACCCATTATTTCAAGCCCGTATGCGCGATGAGATTTTCTAAATGAAACTACCTCAAGTATCATAACACCGCGTACCGAAATATAAACTCACGACCTTTATTAAGTTGGTCTCAGTTTTTCGTCCAATTGCATCTGAATCCTCGCTTATTTGCAACTCAAATGCGCGTTTAGAAGTCGACAGAGTAATTGGAGAAGTTTTCATACTACCGTTTCCGTTTAATTAAACTTTTTCAAGGGTTAATTTGTTGTTTTTAATTGAAGAAAGAGAGGAGGAGGAAAAAACGTAGAGTACGGTCAGACTGTAAAAACCCTATACATTTAATGACGGTGTATTGTTAATTAAAGGTTTTTCTTCTATTTTGAATGGTGTTTTATGTGTCTTTTTTTGGTCTAAATGAAATAAGAATTACTAATTTGAGATTATATTGCTTCCTGTTAGGTGTGTTTTAATATTATGAGAATCTGATAACGTTTAGGCGTAGGCCTAGCAGTCCCACTCCTCAAAATCGTTGCTGCTATGCTATGTTATATATATATATATTTCTCGGCTGGCCTTGAAGAAGTATTCCGTAAACTGGATTGGGAACAGGATGGTGTAAAGATCAATGGTGCAAACTTAACCCATCTTAGATTTCCAGATGATAATATTCTCATTTTACAAGACCCAGAGCAGCTTCAAAGACGCATACAAGAACTGCAAAGGGCTGGCGAACCATTTGGCTTGAAAATAAACCTGAAAAAGAGTCAGGTTATGGTTAATAACTTTGCTCAGGACAGAAGAATTTCAGTTTTAGGAAGGGATTTAGAGATTGTGGACAGCTTTATATATCTTGGGCAGAGGATTTTAATAGAGGGAAATACCGCCCGGGAGGTAAATGTGGCTGGCAGGCATTTGGAAGGCTCAACATAGTGTTTAAGAGCAGACTCCCACTTTGCCTGAAAAGAAAAGTCTTCGATCAGTGCGTTCTACCCTTTATGATATACGGAAGTGAAACCTGGACACCACCATCGCAATCAATTTAAAAACTTCGGGTGGCACAGAGGGGAATGGAAAGATGTATGCTTGGTATTACAAGACGAGACAGAAAGTCCTGCGCATGGATCAGGGAACAAACAAAAGTCTGTGACATCATTGGAAGAGTAAAGCAATTGAAATGGAGATGGGCAGGCCATATAGCGAGGCGATGGGACAACAGATGGACCAAGGCAATCCTAGAGTGGATACCGCTTGATTCGCAAACGTCCGCGAAGAAGACCGAAAACACGATGGATTGATGACATCGTTAAGTATATTGGACCCGAGTGGCAGAGGAAAGCCCATGACCGTGAAAGTTGGAAGCATGCTGAAGAGGCCTTCATCGGGCTGATGATGATGATGATGATGAAGATATATATATATATATATATATATATATATATATATATATATATATATATATATATATATATATATATATATATATATATATATATATATATATATGACCTGCGACAATGTTATACAAGGGTTCTTCGAAAAGTTCTCGGCTTGCCATAGGAAACAACACTGTTTTAACACAGTTCTCTTGTAATTCAATATATTCGGTAAGACCTTTTCTGATCTTAAACTATCATCAGTCGGGCTCGAGCTGAACTTTTGGAAATCAGCTAAAGAAGTGACCAAGGAAAGACAGAACTGAAGAAATGAACAATTATGCTTTTTGAATATTTTAAGTATTTTCCGCAGGCCCACTATGCAAATTTTTCATCTCATTTGCAATTTGTCTAATAATTCTTCGTCCGGCGAGCTATTTCTTCAGGCTTAGAAAGAGGAAGTAATCGTTGGGAATCCAAATCCAGCTAACGTAGTGCATGTGACAGCACTTCAAAGCGTAGGTCATGGCGTTTACCAGTAACAACTGGAAACTTGTATACATGCGCATTATCGTGCTGAAAAAGGACTTCAATTCATATCATAGTGAAGCTTAATATTACTGGCTATGGCCTTGCCTTTTTCTTGATAGTCTATTGGTAATACACCACGAAAATCTCATAAAACTGTAGCCATTACTGTTCCTCCAAACGGAAAAGGGTCGTATAGGTTTTTGGGCATCCTGGACGTGCATCATCTTCAATACAAGGTCACCTTTTTTACCGTTGAAAATGAAGAGAAAGAGTATTTTAGAGCGGAATCTATCCATTGTGTCGGTCCACTGGGGTTAAGATAAAATATTGTACAACCAGGTCTGTAAATATAAAACCAGTAATTTGCTCCATTTCCTTGTTGACTGGAAACGACGATTTGCGGACAGCATTGATTCTCTGTTACCATTTAAGAAAACTGGTGAAGAATTGCATCGAATGCTTGTCGAAGCTCACGGCGAGCATGCTCTTGGTAAATCACAGTGTTTTGAGTGGTTTAAAAAAGTCAAAAGTGGTGATTTAGACGTGAAAAACGAAGAATGTGGAAGACCACCGAGAAAGTTTGAAGACTGCGAATTACAAGCATTGTTGGATGAGGATGACGCTCAAACGCAATAACTCGAGGATCAATGAAATGTGACACGAAAAGTCGTCACTATACGTTTGAAAGCTATGGGAAAGATCAAGAAGATTGGAAAATGGGTTCTACATGAACTGAATGAGAGATAGCAGGAAAACCGAAAAATCACTTGCCAAATGCTGCTCGTCAGGTACAGAGGAAAGTCATTTCTCCATTGAATTGTGTTAAAGATCATGGGCGAACCATCGACATCGATTGCAAGGTCAAATCGCTATAGACGGAAGACAATGCTCTGTGTTTGGTGGGATCAGATGGGGTGTGATCTATTATGAGCTGCTAAAACCAGGCGAAACCTTTAATACTGAACGCTACCGATAACAAATAATCGATTTGAATCAAGCTTTGCGTAAAAAAATGGCCAGAATATCAAAAAAGGCTTCACTTCAAAAAACGCTTCACTTCTTATGAAAATGGCTCGATGATTGGTATGCCTCAAAAGAGCAACAGTTTTTTTGGCGTGGTATCTACAGATTGTCAGACCGGTGGGAAAAATGTATAGTTAGCGATGGGCCATACTTCGAATAAAATATTTTTTATTATTTTATAACATATTTTATACTTATATATAAACGTGTATTTTATATACAAAAATTCCGCTTTGGTATTTACATACCTGGTATATAACAGGTTGAACTTTTTTTCTATTTTTATCTATTTTTGATAAATTGTCAACACTTGTTCACTTTAGTGGAGCGCCCAAGCAAGCAACTAAACATCAACTTCGTTGCAAATATATTTGATAAATACAATAGTCATTTGATTATAGTTGAACCACTTATGTGTTAAACCGAAAACTTTTTAAACGATCCTTGTATACAAAATTTGTGACTTTCTTTAAACCTCACTGAAATTGTGTGGAATTGATCGATAACAAATACAAATATATACATTCTGTCAAAAAAGGTCATACCGGGAATTGATAATTTGAAAAGTCCGCTTAAAGGAATTGTTAAAATTCTTTTTATCGTTAAGTTGGCATAACTGTACTCTATAATGACGCGGAGTTTGAACGTCATTTATCGTTTAGTTTGTTTACAGTGCTCGATTTTGTCAGTTTATTTCAAGTGTGTTTTATGATTTTTACAATGGATAAAAACATCGAACAAAGAATTTGTCTTAAATTTTGTCGCTGAAAATGTTGCAGAAGGCTTACGGTGAATTGACTTTTCAAGAACACGTGCATATGAGTGGTACAGTGCATTGAAAAGCGGTCAAGATGTGGTGGAGGATTTGCTTCGCTTTGGTCGGTCATCAACGTCTTCAACTGAAGTTAATATTGCTAAACTAAAGGAAATGGTGACTGAAAATCGTTATTGACGAAGTCAATTCCGAACCCTCATTCATAAAACGCATTGTAACTGGTGATGAGTGGGTACGTGGGTATACTTTTTTTGGGTTTTTCGCCACGGTCTAAAGCTCCAAAAATATCAAAAATATCTGTTCTTATGTAAATAAAAAATCACTGGGTAAAAAACAAAAAACCAAACGGAGACAAATTTCTCAGTGATTCTTTTCTGTAATAAATTTGCCTAACGAACAAGATTTTAAAAATATAAAAATGTTCTAAAATAAGTACTAACTTTTGAACGTTAACGTTTCGGGAGGTCTTCTCTCCCCGTTTTCAAAACCAATCTAAAAAATAAATTATATTAATTTCTATATATAATGTAAAGATAGGAAGTAAATCTATCTTTTTGTATATGTCAATGATAGTTACATTGACAATAATAATAAATATCATTGATATACACAACAAAATATATTTACTACCTATTTTTACAATATATATTGAAATCAATATAATTTATTTTTTAGATTCGTTTCGAAAACGGGGGGAGAAGACCTCCCGAAACGTTAACGTTCAAAAGTTTGTATTTATTTTAAAACATTTTTATATTTTTAAAATTTTGTTAGTTAGGCAAATTTATTACAGAAAAGAATCACTGCGAACTTTGTCTCCGTTTGTTTTTTTTGTTTTTTATCCAGTGAGTCTTTATTTACATAAGTACAGGTGTTTTTGATATTTTTTGAGTTTTAGATCTTGGTGAAAAACCCAAAAAAAGAAAAAATGTATGAACACGCCACAATCATTCAGACATTACCTGTGGGTATACGTGTTCGATATGTAAACCAGACAACAAGCTTTGGAATGGAGCCTTACAACTCAGCCGAAACTGAAAAAACCACGACAAAGTCGATCAAAAGTTAAAGTAACGTTGACTGTTTTCTTTGATTATCGCGGTGTTGTACACTCAGGATTCTTGCCAGATGGTCAGACCGTAAAAAAAAAATATTATCTAAGCATTATGCGACATTTGAGAGAGAAAATTCGCAGAAAAACGCAAATTTTTGGAAAGAAAATACTTGGATTTAGCGTCGTGACAACGCACCATCTCACAAGGCTATCATTGTGAACGAATTTCTGGCCAAAAACTCAACAAACACCATCGAGCAACCACCGTATTCACCTGATATGGGTCCGGCGGACTTCTTTCTCTTTCAAAAATTCAAATTACTACATCGAGGAACCCGTTTTCAGTCGATAGAAGACATAAAAGAGAATTCGCGGCGAGAATTGAGGCCGATTTTAAAAAATGTCTTGACGAGTGCATTATTATTTGGCATAAGCGTATTATTTCGGAAGGGGCCTACTTTGAAGGTAATACAATAAATTTGGATAAATAATGAACATTTTGTGTTTTATTGGCCAATTCCCGATACTTTTTTGACAGAATGTATTTGTTTTTAAAATTAGTTGACAAATTACTTATTAAAAATAAAGTTAATTTAATCATGAAATAATAAACTTTAGAACTACTTCCCATTAATCTGGATCAGAATTATTTTAATTTGATAATACGTTTTATTGTTCGATTGATGGTTCGATAAGAGGTGTCATTTAAGTCCTTTACCAGCTGAAGTTTTTATGGATAACTTAGAAAATAAGATAAATCGACATTAGTTATTTAAATCATCAGTTTACTGATACAGCTATGTTGATGACATTTTAATTTGTTTCACAGGTACTGATAGACAACTAAAATAGCTATAAAAACATTAAATTCACAGTTGAAGAAGAATAAAATAAAAGTATTAACTTTTTAGATTTAACAATTACTAGAAAAGAGATTAGACATAACTTTACAATTTTTTATAAACCATCTCTTATTCACAAAAGATGGTAACATTTTCCGTTATTTATTTTCATATCGACCGTATCCGTTACTGTTTTTTGAAGTTATGCCGTCTGCTGCGTCAAAACATATACTGTTTTGGGAATTTGGGAATACGAAAAGGATCAGGAACTGTTTAAAATTCCTACGGAGTTATGGAGAACAAAATCTAAAGATTCCTAATTAATTTCTACCTCTAATAAATATTCAGATCTCCTTATTTCCCAGCGGGATTGAATTACCTTTTCAGATGTGAGATTAGAGTTTTTAATTTGTCTTATTGGATTGTAAAACTTTTTTGGGGACTTCTCTTCGAGGTCTTTTTATGAATTGGTAAAAAAAAATAATTAGAATTTGTTTGTTAATCTTACTCATCTTAATGCAATCACGATAATTAATATATTAGTTGACTTATCTGTAACTCAGTCAATTCTTTAATTTTTTTTTCAAGAGACGATAAATAAACTGTTCGGTTGGTGGATTATGTTGACTATAATTTATAGTCACACAACGCTCGAAAACTTTCGCCAATTAACTAGTGTTAACTAATTAGTGTTGCCGCTATTAGGTTTGAAAGTCCTAACAATCTTAATGAAAAACTCCTTATAATATCAAATGTATTCGCAAAAAGAAATTAAATATTCCAGAAACTTTTTGATACTTCTACGTATATGCAACAATGTTCAATATGATAAAATTATTTGAAATAATTCAGAAATTTTGAAAGTCGATTCCACACGAACACCCCTTTAGAACGGCCGCTATTTTCTTCGCTCGCTTTAAAACATTTTATCGTCGAGTACTTTTAGGTGTTGTATATATTTTTACTACTTTGTATTTATTCTAGGACATTCAAAATATTAAATTACCCAAGAACAGAATATTTTATTGTTGTACTTAGATTTATTACAAATTAATTAGGAAATTTATTATAATATAAATTATATATCTGGGTGTAATGGGTAATTAAAAGCTTGAGTCAAATAACATGGGTTGTGGTAATTTTTGGACCTTCAGATCAGCTAGGGCTGCCCGGAAAAACTCCCACTCGTTGTTTTTCTGCTGTATAGGGGTTTTCAATAAGGAGTTTAATTTGACAACAATTTTGAAAATAATATCAATCGAATGCTTACGCTTTTTTTAATCGTGTATCTGGCAATATCACAGAGATATTTCAGAAAAAAAAATTGTTCACTTGCTAAATGTTGCTGCATATAGATAACATATAGCGCGGTTCAAGATATATCGTTGGCCGAATGGCTGCAATAAACTGTTAACAACCCCTGTCGTAACGAAACCCAGCAAAGTTGCAAAACAAGTAAACAGGGCCGGGCCTAATGAAATAACAGGTAAAAAGATAACATTAATTTTCTATGTGGTTTAGTTGTTTCGAAATATTTTAGTTTAGTTCGCATTCTTTTCTTAAACAGTGCAGTTCTATAATTTCGATCGTATTTTTATTACTACAAATGTGCTAAAAAGTGTGGCGTTCTTGGCAAGATAATGATTATTGTGCCTTCGGTAGAGCTAATTTTAAAAGAAAACATTTGTCTCCGATGCTAAGCAAATTGTTAAAAATGTGTATGTTTCTTTATTGAATAGGGGGCTTAATGTAAATGCAGCCGCAGCAGACATCACAGGAGAACTTGTTGAAGATTGGTTTTTAAGTAACCTTTTGCCCAATGTGTCTAAGGAAAGCGTAATTGCAATGGACAATGCTAGTTATCATAACCGCCAAAAAAAAAGTTCCTAATGCAAATTACACTATATTGGAAATTCAAAACTGTATGTTAACAAACGATATATACTTCGAAAATACATATAAAAAATGTAATCTAGAAATATTAAAGAGGAATAAAACAATTTTTTACTTTATTATCTATCACTTTTATATTATATCACTTATAAACGTGATAGATAACAAAGCTAAAAATTGTTTTATTCCTTTTTAAAAAATGAACTATCACAAAGTAACGGACAAATCAATCAATAAATATTAAAGACATTTAATATTAAAAAGGAATATGGATGTGATAACATTCCTGCCTATATAGGACATACGGTTTTACGCCTTCCCCTGTATAACTGTATTTTTAATCCAATTGAGCATATGTGGCATCGGGTAAAATCCAATGTTAGATCAGAAAACATTTATCCGACTCTAAGTGCAAGTGCAATTAGGCATGTTGTAGATAGTATTCCCAAAGAAAGTTGGATAAATTCGAGTAACCATGCTATTAAAATAGAAGGTTCCTATGTATCATTTACTAATAATATAGAACCCCTTATTATAATGTAGATCAAAGTGACAGTGAGAGCGAAACCGAATTAAATATATAATTAAATTTATGTTATAATTTTTATTGTATTTATAGATACATTTATTTATTTTTATTGTACTAATAAATTCAAAATACACAAACCAATAAACAATGTTTTAGTCATACATAATGATAATAATTTAACAATATTTTATTAAGAAACATTCTTGGTTCTATAACAAATGTCCAGCCAGTAAATAATCGACTTATGACACTATCCCTCAAGTGTACTAACAAAAACTATACATTAATCAATGCACACCTCCCAGTTAACGAAGAAAATAAATCTAATCCTGAAAAAGTAAATAAGTCCTGGGAAATTCTGGAAAAGACTATCTCTAAAAGTCCCTCTAACCATGTAAAAATCCTATTGGGTGATTTCAACGCCCAACAGGGAAAGAAAAAAAGTACAGGAAAACAGTCGCCAGTTTTCCCGCTCGTAAATGGACTAACCATAATGGTAGAAGATTGGTTGAACTATGTTCGCAGTTTAATCTAAAAATAATGTCAACCCATTTTAAGAAGAAAATAACAAAACAAAAGAGCTGGAGGTGCCCAAACACGTACATGGGTGAATTTCAAATTGACCATGTTGCCATTTCGTACCCCAATTATAAAGAGATTTTGAATGTTCAAGTCAAGAAAGGAGTCAGGAAAGTCAGGAAATATAGACACGGATCACTACTTGACTAGAATCAAACTTAGCTGAAAACCTCGAAAACTTATTCAAAAGGGGCTGCTAATACCAAAGTTTGATCCAACGAAAATAAAACCAGCCCTAACAGAAGAGCTTGATAAACAACGTACACAGTAACACCCTTAAAGTTGGTCCCTTTACAAAAACGTAGAAAACATCCGTGGTGGGATGAAGTTTGCGAGCAAGCAGTATTAAGCCGAAGTAAAGCGTTCAAAGATTGGAACAGTAAAAAAACAGCAATAAACTATAACATCTTTTTGGAAGTAAGAAAAGAAACATCGAAGCTAATTAGACAAACTAAAAGAAAATATGAAAACAATCAACTTAATGAAATACAAAAAGATTTCCAAAAAAATAACACCCGAAACTTTTACAAAACATTTAAAACTAAATTAACAGGCTATCAACCGCAGAGCCTATGCTTTCAAAAGGAAAACGGACAACTAGCTCTAAATAACCAAGACAATTGCAAAGAACTTGCGAAATATTTTGAACAAATACTAAACTGTCCAGAGCCCTTAAACAAATTACCAACACTAAACCCTAAACAAATAAACCCAGATTCATTACCACCGAATGAAGAGGAAATACTTAGGCAAATCAAGCGGCTTAAAAATAACAAAGCTTCTGGTGAAGAT
The DNA here is from genome assembly GCA_031761425.1 of Cosmopolites sordidus. Lineage (NCBI taxonomy): Eukaryota > Metazoa > Arthropoda > Insecta > Coleoptera > Curculionidae > Cosmopolites > Cosmopolites sordidus. The sequence continues at coordinate 740,703 of JARFXV010001053.1, read as the reverse complement.
GGAATCACTGCTGAACTTTTGAAATCCGCTGGTCCAGGTACAATCAAGGAAATAACCAAAATTCTACAAGAAGTTTGGCGAACCGAACGGATTCCGGAAGACTGGAAAGATGCTCTAATCCATCCACTACATAAGAAAGGAGATAGAACGGATGTAAACAACTATAGAGGAATATCTCTTCTCCCAGTTTGTTACAAGATTCTATCTCAATGTCTACTAGACAGAGCGCAGGGACAGTTCATCTGAAAACGCTGGCAATTATTAAAGCAACGTTAACTAACACGAGGTCAAAAGTTAAATTCATGGGTGACATCTCAGAACCCTTCGAAATTAAAACTGGTGTGAGACAAGGGGATGGACTCTCGCCACTCTTATTTAACTGTGTTCTAGAAAAAGTAATACAGGAGTGGCGTGAAAAAAAGTCGGCACTGAATATTGACCAGCCCATTAAACTGGGGAGAACCAACATCAAAATTGATTGTCTGGCATTTGCTGATGATCTAGCAATTTTAGCTCAAGATGTGTTAACGGCTCAAAAACAGATTGAAATCCTAAAAGAAACAGCAGAAAAGGTAGGACTCCAAATTTCCTTTGAAAAGACACAATACATGACCTGCAACAGACTAAGAACACCATTTCTAAAAACAAAATATGGTAACATCACACGAGTCTCTCAATTCAAATATTTGGGTGAAATAATCATGGAAAATGGGTTGGAAAAAGCGGCCAATAAGGGTAGATGTCAAAAAATGGAAACGGCATTGAGACTTACACAAAATATTTACAACAAAAAATGCCTATCTAAAAACACAAAACTGAGACATTTCAACACGGTTATTAAGCCAGAATGTCTATATGCTGCAAAAACGCTCATTTTGAATAGAAAGAGGGACATCGAGGACATTGAAAAGAAGGAAAGAAAAATCATAAGAAAAATCCTAGGCCCCAAACAAATAAATAGCACAACATACCGACTTCGAGAAAACCAAGAAATCAAACAATACACAGATATACATAGCGATATGAGAAAAAGAAGACTTAAGTTTTACGGACACATCAAACGGATGAATCCGAGTAGGCTAACTAGATAAATAGTCGAATTTTATGAAAATAGGAGTAGAGCTAAAGTAGAAATAATTAAATGGATTGCGGCAATTAAAGAGGACCTAAGATCAGCAAATATTACACAAAGTGAAATTCAGGATAGAGGTTGTTTATATATATATATATATATATATATATATATATATATATATATATATATATATATATATATATATATATATATATATATATATATATATATACCCCTTTGAGGATCAGACCTTGACGTGATAAAGGGGTTTGTGTAGGGCAATGAAGCTTTGAGCTATGCCGTCTGGAGTCTATGCTCCTGGGAGGGTCACCCCTGGCGGACGGGTCAAGGCGGAGGCCTCAGACTAACACTATCCAAAATCTGCCAACCCGCATTGGACCAGCGTGGCAGATTACGATCCATACCTTCAACATGGTATTTCAATATGTTGAAATATGACAGTACAACCTCAAACACGGCCCTCATTCCCCGGAGGCCAAGGGGCAACTACCTACGGCAGCGGGAAGACCTGCCCCAAGGCAGAGGGTGGTAAGAATCACCGGGTTAGATCAGGCTGCCATTGGACTTTTGACATTGCAACGTTAAATATACGGACTATGAAAACAGAGGCCCGATTGTAAGAACTGTTAATCGAACTTGACAACATACATTGGGATATTATTGGGCTCTGTGAAACACGAAGGAAGGGTGAAGAGTTAATCAAACTGGAACCAACTGGACACGTACTCTACACTCGAGGTACGGAAAATGGCCGATGTGGCGGAATTGGATTCCTCATCAATCGAAAGCTGAAGGACAGTGTGGTAAAATTTGAAAGTACATCCGACCGATTAGCCCAATGCGTCATTCAGCTGAATAAAAAGTTTAGGCTTCAAATCGTCCAAGCTTATGCACCAACTATAAGCCATAAAGATGAGGAAATTGAGGAATTTTATGATGATGTGGCCCAGCTTTTATACAAGGAGAAATGTAGGTACAAAATCCTGATGAGTGATTTTAATGCCAGAATTGGAACAACAAGAACAGATGAAAATGCAACTGGCCCATGTGGAACTGGTGAGCGAGACAATAGAGGTGACAGATTAGTTGATTTTGCTGAAGGACAAGAACTATATATTATGAATTCATTCTATAAGAAAAATATCAGCAGAAAATGGACATGGAAAAGTCCATCTGGGCTCACAAGCGAAATTGACTACATCATGACCAACGATAAAACAGTATTTACCAATTGTACTGTCCTTAACAATTTTAATGTTGGAATTGACCACCGAATGGTACGAGCAAGGGTTCGGATTGACTGTCGAAAAGAGCACGAAAGAATGGTAAGATCAAAGAAGGGCAAGGTGGATTCTGGAAAACTGCTGGAGAGAGGAAGCGATTTTGAGATTGCTTTGTCAAACCGGTTTGCTGCGTTACAAGATCCAGAGGAGGTGGAAATATCAGTTCAATATGAAGAAATCGCCAACAATGTACTTCAAACTGCTGCTTCAATAGCACCAGAAGAAAAATGTCTCAAACAAACAAAAATCTCCAGTGAGACCATTGATTTAATGAAGAAACGGCGAGCAATGAGAAATGCAGGTAGTCCTTTTGGCAGGGTCGAGTACACTGAGTTCTGCAAAACTATAAGAAAACGTATCAGAGAGGACATGCGCCGATTCAATATGCAGCTAGTGCAAAAAACCCTGGAAGAAAACAAAGGAATTAACAAAGCTAAACAGAAGCTGAGAAACAAAAGGACGCAAATATATGCTTTAAAGCATGAGGATGGCACAGTGTGCAGGGCGCGTACCGAAATGTTAGAGATTGTCAGAAGGTTTTATTCCCAGTTATATGAAGATCAGAGCCAGTCAGGGACAGCAATACCAACGGAAGAACAATATATAATGCCAGATATCCTAGTGGAGGAAGTAACAAATGCTATAGAATTGATGAAGAACGGCAAGGCTCCAGGAAAGGATAGTGTAACTGTCGAAATGCTAAAAGCTGGTGGTCGGACGTTACATAAAACACTAGCAAAATTATACTCAAAATGCCTCAAAGAACAAAAAGTACCTGACTTATGGAAAAATGCAGAAGTGGTCCTTTTACATAAAAAAGGAGCACAGGAAGATTTAAAGAACTACCGTCCAATAAGCCTCCTATCAGTGACGTACAAAGTTTTCACTAAGATAATTTCTAAAAGAATATTAAAAAAACTGAATGACGCACAACCAAGACAATAAGCAGGATTCAGAAGTGGATTCAGTACAATGGATCACATCCAGGTTGTACAGCAGGTCATAGAAAGGCACAACGAATACACCATGCCACTGTGCTTGGCTTTTATCGACTACGAAAAAGCATTTGATTCCATCTCAAAGCATGCGATAATGGATGCACTGCTTAGCCAAGGTGTAGAGAGAGCCTATGTAAACCTATTAGAATCGATATATGATGGAGCTACAGCCACAATTCACCTTGATGATCTTGAAGTGGGAATTAATATAGAACGAGGTGTACGGCAGGGTGACGCAATATCGCCTATTCTTTTCTCGGCTGGCCTTGAAGAAGTATTCCGTAAACTGGATTGGGAACAGGATGGTGTAAAGATCAATGGTGCAAACTTAAACCATCTTAGATTTGCAGATGATATTATTCTCATTTCACAAGACCCAGAGGAGTTGCAAAGACGCATACAAGAACTGCAAAGGGCTGGCGAACCATTTGGCTTGAAAATAAACCTGAAAAAGAGTCAGGTTATATTCAATAACTTCGCACAGGACAGAAGAATTTCAATTTTAGGAAGGGATTTAGAGATTGTGGACAGCTTTATATATCTTGGGCAGAGGATTTCAATGGAGGGGAATACCGCCCGGGAGGTGGAACGGCGTGTTAAATGTGGCTGACAGGCATTTGGTAGGCTCAACATAGTGTTTAAGAGCAGACTCCCACTTTGCCTGAAAAGAAAAGTATTCGATCAGTGCGTTCTACCCGTTATGACATACGGAAGTGAAACCTGGACACTCACATCGCAATCAATTCAAAAACTTCGGGTGGCACAGAGGGGAATCGAAAGATGTATGCTTGGCATTACAAGACGAGACAGAAAGTCCTGTGCATGGATCAGGGAACAAACAAAAGTCTGTGACATCATTGGAAGAGTAAAACAATTGAAATGGAGATGGGCAGGCCATATAGCGAGGCGATGGGACGACAGATGGACCAAGACAATCCTGGAGTGGATACCGCTTGATCGCAAACGTCCGCGAAGAAGACCGAAAGCACGATGGATTGATGACATCGTTAAGTATATTGGACCCGAGTGGCAGAGGAAAGCCCAGGACCGTGAAGGTTGGAAGCATGCTGAAGAGGCCTTCATCCTGCAGTGGATCGATACGGGCTGATGATGATGATGATATATATATATATATATATATATATATATATATATATATATATATATATATATATATATATATATATATATATATATATATATATATATATATATATATATATATATATATATATTACATTCCAAAAACCACTAGATTGTTGAAAACATTTATTTTGCCTTTGTGGATAAGGGAGAGGAGGTCTGTTATACTAACATGTATACAGACGTCCAATTTTTTTTCAAAATGTTGGATGATATTTTGGCATAACCGTAGCTCTAACTCATCAGTGACTCGAACAATTTTATCCTAGTTCAGGAATCGATTGTGAATTGTTCTTTTAGTCCTGGCTTTTCACGTAACCCCAAAGAAAATAGTCCAACGGTATCAAGTCACATGATTTTGGTGGCCAATTAACATCACCATTTCTTGAAATAACTCGTCCAGGAAATTTTTCTCTCAATAAATCAATTGTTTCATTAGCAGAATGAGGTGTAGCGCTATTGGTGTAGCATTGGAACCTATATCCTTCAGATTAATATTATACAATTCAGCTCACAAAAATCCAGTTATTGTCTCACGATAACGAACATCACACTCACAGTTACAGCTTCACCAGCAGCATTGTGAAAGAAATATGGCTAGTTACACCTCCTAATCATAATACACAACAAACAGTGACTCGTTTAGGGTCACAATCCACAATCAATTGTGGATTTTCCTCACTCCAAAGGCCCAAATTTTGTTTAGTTCAGTCCAGTGGATTTAGTTCCCTGTGTTATTTGAACCTTATATACCTTCAGAGTTAAATCCTTTAAGCCCAAATTGGTGTGAATGTCGACTAATGGAAATTTCTGAGTTTTCAGCAACACTTTCACGTTGCAAATGAATATGCTCTTGTGAACCACCACTACAACTATATAGTGTAGTTCTTTTCCATTTTAATTTCTTCTTCCAATGATGTCACATACTTTCGTTTGTTCTTTGATCTATATCCAGAGCTTTCTGTCTTATCTTGTACTGCCAAGCACACATCTTTCCATTCTCCTCCATGCTACCCGAAGTTTTTGAACTGAATGCAAAAATTGTATAAACTATGATATATGTGCTAAATGCAAAACCAAAATATACATTTCTAAACAGTTTTATTGGGGTAAGGTAATAAAAACGAATTCCTACATTTTTAAAAATTGTAGAGATAGTATAATAAAATATTTGTTTATTATCATAAATTGGTCAGAAACACACGACATATTTTGCCAGTGCTTTGATTAATGATATCAGGCCCGTTGAGATTTAGTGTTTTTCTGAAAGGTATACAACTTTGCTCCCGCCGTTTTCCTATAGATGACATAAGCGATAAGAAGTCGTCGATATAAATACACCGTGCGGAAAGTGTTAATTTATTTCTCTAATATGAAGAAATCTGCAGTTGAGGCTCACCGAATGCTCTCAGACATTTGTCCTGATGCAGCTATGAGTGAAAGAACGTACCGTGAGTGCTTTCAACGCTTCAAGAGCGGCGACTTTCACGTAGAAGATCGGCATAAAAGTGGAAAGATAAAAGTTTTTGAAGATGAATAATTAGAGGCATTGCTTAACGAAGATTCGTGTCAAAGTCAAGAAGAGTTGGCGAGATCATGGATGACCCAAAAGCAAGGATATTGGATGCCATACGAGTTGAAACCGACAGATGTTGAAAGCCGTTTGTTTGCTTGTCAACAGTTGCTTGAAAGGCAAAAAAGGAAGGGATTTCGGCATCGCATTGTGACTGGGGATGAAAAATGGGTTTAATACGATAACCCCAAGCGTCGAAAATCATAGCAATATCCCGACCACGCTTCCACGCAGACTGCCAAACCGAATAGTCACGGCTCCAAAGTCATGCTCTCTATTTGGTGGGACCAGCTCGATGTAGTGTATTAAGAGCTATTAAAACAGTCTGAAACAATCACAGGGGATCGTTATAGAACACAATTAATGCATTTGAGTCGAGCATTAAAAGACAAACGACCGCAACACAGCGAAAGACGGGAAAAACTGACTCACAATGCTCAGTGAACAATGCTCGGCCCCATGTTGCGAAAGTGGTCAAAATATACCTGGAAACGTTGAAATGAGAAGTCCTACCCCATACGCCGTATTCTCTAGACGTTGCTCCCTCTGACTATGACTGTTCATCGATTGGTGGCACACCGCCTGGCTGACCAGCACTTCCGGTTTTATAAAAAAGTCAAAAATTGGATCGATTCGTGGATCGATTCAAAAGATGACCAATTTTTCAACGCGGAATTCGAATGCTGCCTGAAAGATGGGAGAAAGTAGTGGGCAACAGTGGACAATACTTTGAATCATAAATGTATAACTAGTTTTTTTACAATAAAGCCTCGAATTAAAAAAAAAAACGGCGGGAGCAAAGTTCTATACCTTTTGTAATCGGACGCAGCAAATGGTCTACCAATTATATTTTGTTTCCCCATTTTCACTAAATAATTTGGGTTTTTAACTGGTTTTATTCGAAACATTTTCAAAGACATAGATTTTTGATGCCTTGCTTTGCAATCATTCTGGTAAAGAAGCCGGACATTCTTGACACATATGTTAAAGTTATCATCTTTAGAACCTACGCAATGATGGAATGATTTCTGTGTTTGTATATAGTTAGTACTTTTGGATTGAATGTTCCAAATAAATACCACAAATTGTGCTAGTCAGCAATACATATTTATTATCGCTCGATTACTACTACAGTACTTTTTTAATGTCTAATTTGTAAACAAACGGGCCTCTGCCCCGTTTTTTATAGTACTTTGTCAGATTCTAGCCACCAATTCTATTTGTTTTTATTACTTCCAGATTAAGAATATTCTAAATTGTTTATTGGATAAATGAACACTTTAGGACCAGAAAACGAATTATCGCAAAATATTTCTGCTGTTTTGGGTTCGTCAATGGTTTTACATATTTTCCAACTGTGTTATGCTTTCCAAAAAGTGCGCTTTGTCGAACTCTGCAAATTAGTTCTCTGTTTCGGCGATGATATTTTCATTTGATGGTAATTTTTTTTCAGTCAGTCATTTTTTCATGTTTGTAAACAAAATGAAGTCAGATGGGGCCAAGTCCGGAGAATGGGGTGGATGCGATATTAATTCGTAGCGCAATTTAATCCATTTTGGCTGTTGCAGCGCTGGACGAATGGGCGGGTGTATTCTCATGGCGACACAGCTTTTTTTGCCAAAAGAGCAAATAATATAGCAAAGTTTTATAAAAATAATTGAAGTTTTGCTAGATTTTGTATTTTATTATCTTTATTAATTTTGTTTTACTTTTATTTTTCATCATATTTTCCATTAAAAGATAACACCATTTTAACTAAAAATATTTAATACCGTTTCTTATATATATTTTCTATGAAAAAACTTTTAAATAATAAATACTCGTTTCATTGTTCCACTCCTCTTTCATGGGTCTCTGAGTAAAAGTTTTTATTAAACAAGTCAGGTCTGTAAAAAAAAGAAAACGAGAAAAAAAAGGAAGTTCTTTTCATTTGAGTTGCAGAGCGGGTCTTTTACATCATCGATCGTCAAGTCGGGCGTTCATCTTCTTCACTTTAAGGACTTGTTGAGCCCCGGGAATAGATAATAGTTTAGATGAGATTGTGATGGATGAGAAATTTGAAAAGGCTCGAGGTGATTACTTTGCAGAAAATGCGAAAACTGTAGGAATGTTCCCTGATCAACAACGAAAAAAGAAAATTAAGAAAACTGTAAATATAAGTCTAAATATACGAAGTAATACAGGGTGTGTCAATAATTGTGTTTACACTTTTTAAAATTCGATTGTAATAAAATTGCTGACTATTTGAAGATAAATTATACTTTATAAATACTAAAAAACACGCTCGAACGCGTGAACCATGAAAGGAAATGACCATTTCTGTGAAAAGGTGTTTTAATAGCTACCTAAATGAAACGCAAAAAGAGCTTTGTCATCAATGTTACAAATCATGTCGATCTGTATAATCTGGAATTAAAATTATTTATACCTTTCTATTATACGCTACATTGAGATAATATAAATTATAATATAAAGTAGCAGAACCAATCTCACAGGAACCTATAAATTAAATGTTTTTTTCAGCTAGATCAGTATCCACAAAAAACTAATCGACGGAGGAAGAGAAATTGGATTACGAGGAGGGGTTAGCTTCTTTATTGACCCTTCTTTTTCCTTTAACCCAAAAAAAGGAATGCATTTATTTTATCGTTTGAAACAGCGATTCTCTTAGATCGACCCGTAAGTCCTACGTCATTTTACCAAAACAGAAATATTTATCTAAATTCTATTTTGAAATAAAAAACTCTCTTTTTATTCTAATATTAAGATATGAGACACCTGGGTGTTCTTTTTATCCACATATATGAAAATGTCTTTATCTAAACAAAATATTTTATGAGATCAAATGTTTTTATTTTGCGTGCAGAGCAAAGACTGCTAGATGTGATTGTATCGCAAAAACGAAGTGTTATCTATTTCACGTGACTAAAGTTTTGATGTTGTTTTAGAGATGAAATTTCAGTGAGTACTTGGGAATAAATTGTGTTATTTGATTGTGTTTTTAAAATTTTAAGCATTAAAAATGGCAGAAAAGAAGGAGCATATTCGACACATTATGGTTTTTTAATTCCAAAACAGTCAGAGTGCTTCGCAGACGCAAAAAACTGCATACGGTGAGGGTGCACTCGGTGATTCCATGTGCTTTAAGTGATTCAGATGGTTTTGTGGAAACGATTTTAATCTCAGGAATGCACCAGGTTCTTGACAGCCAACCAAGGATGATGGTAACGAGATATTAGAGCTAATTCATAATATAAACATAGAACTACTAGAGAGATCGAAGAAACTCTTGAAATTAACCAGTCAAAAATGTCAAGATCATTACGTGAACTTTAAATGGTTAGCAAGGTCGTTCTATGGGTGCAGCGTGAATTAGCGAAGAAAAATTTGATAAATCGCATTTTTTTCTTGAGATAGTTTATCACAGCGCAATAAAATCGGTTCTTTTTTAAAGCGGATGATCACAAATAATGAAAAATGTATTTCAATCATCCCATGATATAAAGGAGAAGGAGCTGAACAATGAAGGGAAATGACCATTTCTGTTGAAAGGTGTTTTAATAGCTACCTAAATCAAACGCAAAAATAGCTTTCTCATCAATGTACAAATCACGTCGACCTATATAATCTGGAATTTTAATTATTTATACCTTTCTATTATACGTTACATTGAGATAATATAAATTATAATATATAGTAGCAGAACCAGTCTCACAGGAATCTATAAATTTAATGCTTTTTTCAGCTAGATCAGTATCCACAAAAAACTAATCGACGGAGGAACAGAAATTGGATTACGAGGAGGGGTTAGCTTCTTTATTGACCCTTCCTTTTTCTCCAACGACCCAAAAAAATTAATGCATTTATTTTATCGTTTGAAACAGCGATTCTCTTAGATCGACCCGTAAGTCCTACGTCATTTTACCAAAAAAGAAATATTTATCTAAATTTTATTTTGAAATAAAAAACTCTCTTTTTATTCTAATATTAAGATATGAGACACCTGGGTGTTCTTTTTATCCACATATATGAAAATGTCTTTATGTAAACAAAATATTTTATGAGATCAAATGTTTTTATTTTACGTGCAGAGTAAAGATTGCTAGATGTGATTGTATCGCAAAAACGAAGTGTTTATCGCAAAAACGAACTTAATATCAATAAAAAAATTAAATGTTTGAATATTCCAAATTTTTGGACATACGGCGGTACGAATAAGTAATTTCGTTTTTTTTTCAAATTTTATAAACATTACCATTTACTGTCAATAATTTTGACTTAATATAACTTAACCTATATTGAATATATTGACAGTTAGCGTGCTTATTCTTAAATCTGGAAAAAAAATATTGGTGAACCTTATTAGAATCGAATAAGAAAGTGTAAGTAATAGGAACGTAATCAGTTTATTAGACATTTGATGCTTTATGATTATCGAAAGCATAATAATGCCACTGATGCCATCAAAATGAAATGGTTTTAGATAGCAGAACATGTCAGGTTGGTTAAAAAAAATAAGAAAGGTTATTTCAATCTTTTCGACATAAAATCTGGAAGAATTTAAAATGGAACTATTGTTGGACGGAATTTTAATTAAATAAATTAATAAATCTTTATTTAAAAACAAAATTCAATATACAAAAAATAATAATAAAAGTAAGAAAACTACTAAGAAATCTTAACAAAAGAAAATGCAATCAAAAGGCAATAACTAACACTGTTCAAATGATAAAACACTCTATTGCTTCAAATAATAATTTAACAGTCTATTAAATACATGAACATTAGGAGCGCTCCCTATGTGGGCGAGCAAAGTATTAAAGAGGGAAAAACCCTCCCAAAACAATGTCTTCTGGAGAACAGTAGTTCTCACAATTGATACATCATAATTGTATATTTACTCTTTGTAAGAATGTATATTTACTCTTTGTACCAAAAAAGTATTCAAATAATCGGGCAACAAATTATGTTTTATTTTATATATCAATCGAATGTTAGCCCCTTCAATGGCCCGCGCAACTGAAAACCAATCCAATGACCCTCTCTTTTCCCTCAACCCTCGCCCTATGATGTCTGTCTGTTAAATAACTCTTGATCCATTTCAAGGCTTTTGATCTTACACCATAACTTAATAATTTTTTACATAGTATATCCCAGTCAATAGTTTCGAATGCTCGCTTTAAATCTATAAACACACTAAGCACAATTTTCCCGTCCTTTATATCGTTCTTCCATGTTGCGCATGCATACTGCACAGAATAAGAATTCATTGGTTTCAAAATGAGTTTTCAACTCTGTACATACTACAGTTTCAATGATTTTATCAACAACAGGTAATAAATTAATTGGTCTAAAATACTTGGAACACTAGGCTTTCGTATTTTCGGAATTGGTACAATAATGCTGGTTTTTAAGTCAGGAAATGTATTCGTTTCAAAACTTGTATTAATTAAGTACAATAAAAGATAACCGATGACACATTTTTTTCCCCTATCGGAATATCATTGTCACTCGTACTTCGGCTTTTTAAGCTAAACACAACTTTTCTTAATTTGTTTAGAGTAACATGTTTAAACTCAGAAAAATCGTGAGTCTTGCATACTTTGACATTACTGCTCCAGTCCCGCTCTTCGATACTCTGTTCTACTTCATTCAAACTGTCGAAGTAAAAGTTATTCAAATTCTCCTCCGTAGGTCTGTAGTGAGCGTTAAATTCGATTCGAGAAAAATCGGCACGCCCCTTACCATTGCCTAGTAAATTTTTCATTGTTCTCCACATCTTCCTTCCGTCCCCTCTACAAGCATCGATATTATTATTAAGGCACTTTTTCCTCTCAAGTCGCATCATGGACAGTGTAATATTTCTTTTCTGCTTATAAATTCTCCAATCATGTCCATTCTTTGTGAAAGAAAGCTTTCTATACGCTCTGCCCCTCTCAACTTGAGCATTTCTTAGCTCTTCGCTAAGAAGCTGACCCCAAACAAACCATCCAGAAATTAGCTACAAAGATTAAAATTTGCTGATTCACAATACAATGTTGTTTACTGGAACTGAATAAAGTTCAAAGGGAAAGAATGGAGGTGCCCTATTCACTTCCAGTTGGACACAAAATTTCACGTACAACTATCTTAGTGTACTTTTGTTCAAAAAAACTAAACTTGAAGAGATTTACCACTAAACATCAAAACACTTTTTTGAACTGCTCGACGCACGTTTCGCTAACCATGTGATAAAGTGGTAAATCTCTTCAAGTTTAGTGCATCACACCAAAGGTTCCAATAGAAGAATTGATCTACTTTTGTTCAGGTTAGGCAAACATCATTTTCTTCATGAAATTGTTACTGGAGATGCAAGACAGCAATTCAAATAAGAAAAATCACTGGTTAACACCAGGAAAACACCCTAAAAAAAATGTTACTGTCAGATTTTACAGGAATTATTCACTATAAAATTCTGAATTCTAATGAACCTATAAATGCTGAATATTATTCTGCTCAGCTCGATGATAAACATGTAAAAGATCTTATTCTGCGGCACGAAAATGCATGACCTCATAGTGCTAGAATCACCCAAGAAAAAATGAAAAAGTTAAGCTGGATAGTGCTTTCTCATTCGCTGTATTCAGCTGATGTTGGACCGTCAGGTTACTTTTCGAATCTAAGGTATATTTTTTCATCGCCAGAAATCTCATAATCTATGAAAACGGCAAAAGTAATTTACTTCAAAATTACCCTCATATTACAAAAAAAGACTAAATAAGTCTGTCAGAGCGATGGTCGAAGATTATTTAAGCGGTATTGACTTTTAAATAAAAAAAAATATACTGTAATTTATATAAATACAATTCGTTATCCCGTTTTTAAAAACTAATTTATTTATAAATGTACAGTAAATTCTACTTGATGAAAAAATAACTGTTACAAAATAAAAATAGCTTCTAACAAAACAACGAAAGGGAAATTCTGTTGAGTGTTCGTGTGGTCTTCCTGAGCCTTCAAACGTCTTCAATCGTTATGGCCAACTGACAATAGTGGACGCCTTGAATCGTAACGCACTTGTCTTTGTAATGGGTAACGGAGACTTGACTCTCGGAGACACTGGTACACTGGACTCGAACACTAGCAACTGACTTTCGCGTGACAGCTAATAGTTCAATTCTCATTATGTCTCGTGGTCCTCTGTATTTATAGTCCTGTTTGGATTGCGAGGAATGCACAAGAATTTTATCGGTTTACTGTAAAACATTAGTATTTAACTAAATATGCATTATCAGTATTTAACATTCCACGATCAGGTATTATTCTATATATAACTTGTATCAAACAACGGAATTACAAATGGGTAAAACTAATACATCGATATATACACTCTTGGACAAAAAGATAGATGTATTAAATAATTGATTGATTTGTCCATTACTATGTGATAGTTAATTTTTCAAATTAAATAAAACAAATTTTTACTTTGTGACTTTAGTTTCGTAAACAATGTTACATTATCAAACTGACTTTAGTATTAAGGTATGGCAACTGTTTATCCTATATACAGTGTGTCCAGGATAAGGACTTACCACCCCCTTCAAATTTTTATTTCTGGACTGATTTTCATAAACTTTCTTTTATTGGATAAATCTCGGAAAACGGCATCACATAGTTTTTTTGCTTATATCATAGCTAACTGCGTCAACTTTTATGGCTCCCATTTTCGAGAAGTAATATTAGGGCACAGATTCTTGACCAGCACCACCTTAAACCAAAATGAACCGATTTTCATTGTTCTAAATTACTGGGTGTACTTGATATTATTTTATGATATTTTTACAATAATAATTAATAATTAATAATTTTGCTAATAATTAAGACTATTTTTTAACAGAAACTTCCTTTATTTACAGGTCGATCTAAATTGGTATTATAAAATTTAAATAATAGACATTTCTATCATTTCGCCATTTTATTTTTTTTTTTTTGCCTATTTTCCGCCATTTTTTTCCGCCTTTCATTCGGATATTGTTCACTACTTTTCTCAATTGTTTTGGTAATGCTACGGCAAATCTGTCTAATACGATCACAAAGATTGTATCGAGTTTGGAACCTTGAAACATAAACGTTAAAGAGGCGTGGGGTCCGGGAATTTCGACGGCCACTGTTTCGTCCAATACAACGATTTGGAAAATTATTATTTAACCAGTTTCTTATGTTAATTGCATGATGAATGGGTGCCAACGTATCAATTTCATCATCAAACTCATTTTCTAAAAATCTAAGAAATCCAGTTACATTCAAATTTCCATCAAAAAAATATGGTCCATTAATAATGTCATTTAAAATACCGCACCAAACGTTCACCTTAGTAGAATATTGTCTCTTACATTGCATCACCCTATGTGATTAGAAATAGGAATTACTCCACCAAAGGAAATCTGTATAGGCCATTGGAAGAAAAATGGAAAAGTATTGATCATGTCTAGATTAATAATTCTTCTAATATCGGTTATGCTACAAAATATTAAGCAAATTACTTACTATTTTGGCTTATTTGAAATGTTATTTAATTTTGTTTCACATATATCTTGCTAATATTAGTTTCGTCTATATTCTTTTATCCTGTATAGTCAGTACCTCTGTTTTTTTGTACATCGAAACATAAATAATATCGATACATTATAAAATGATAACAGATATAAGATAATTGAAAATACATATTATAGAAGTAATACTATAGCACAAACCTCCAATTTCGATGAATTTTCAGCTCAATCACTTAAGATCAACATCCAGCTGACAGACAAAGATAAATTGGATTACGAGGAGGGGTTAGCTTCTTTATTGACCTTTTCTTCTTGTTTCAACAGGGTACGAGAAAAGCGTGCACATTTCTTTCATTGTTTGAAATATGAATCTTTGTAAATCGTCCCGAACGTCCTGTGTCATTTTCACAAAAGGAAATATACCGAAGGAAAATGCTAAAATAACATTTTTCCTTCTTTCTGCAATTTTATTTTTTTGCATATTGTATAAATTTTCTACTGAAATCTAAAAGGTTTTTATATTTCAATATAAAATATACAGCCGAGGTTTTCTTTCTATTTTTTTTTTTAGTTTACATAAATAAAAATACCGTTACTTGAACATAATGGAACAAGAACTAAACAGTTTTGCATTTTCCGTGGAAAGGTATTACCAAGCACTGCTTAAAAATGTTATTTTGACTTTATAATGAAGCATTTTGTATAGTACACCAAACCATGAAGGAAACATAATGGAATTGTTTATTAACAGTGAAATGGTGATTTATTTTCTGATATAATTCATATTTCTGTCTCAGACCTAGCTTGAAATTCCAATTTGACATCCAGTTTTTTGAAAATTTCGTCTAGTCCTCGTCTGAAATGGGCATCAAATAATGTTACTATTAGTTTGTGTTTGCTCGGTTTCTTTTGAAAAGTTCTCAATCAATAATCAACTCAATCAATAATTTTTTTTTTAATTTGTCTTCTAATTTTATCTACAATATTCTTTTTATAACTATTTACTTCAACTACCTATTTAATCTGCCTTTTATATATATATATATATATATATATATATATATATATATATATATATATATATATATATATATATATATATATATATATGTAGTCCTTTTGGAAGGGTCGAGTACACTGAGCTCTGCAAAACTATAAGAAAACGTATCAGAGAGGACACGCGCCGATTCAATATGCAGGTAGTGCAAAAAACCCTGGAAGAAAACAAAGGAATTAACAAAGCTAAACAGAAGCTGAGAAACAAAAGAACGCAAATATATGCTATAAAGCGTGAGGATGGCACAGCGTGCAGGGCGCGTACCCAAATGTTAGATATTGTCAGAAAGTTTTATTCCCAGTTATATGAAGATCAGAGCCAGTCAGGGACAGCAATACCCACGGAAGAACAAATGCCAGATATCCTAGTGGAGGAAGTAACAAATGTTATAGAATTGATGAAGAACGGCAAGGCTCCAGGAAAGGATAGTGTAACTGTCGAAATGCTAAAAGCTGGTGGCCGGACGTTACATAAAACACTAGCAAAATTATACTCAAAATGCCTCAAAGAACAAAAAGTACCTGACTTATGGAAAAATGCAGAAGTGATCCTTTTACATAAAAAAGGAGCACAGGAAGATTTAAAGAACTACCGTCCAATAAGCCTCCTATCAGTGATGTACAAAGTTTTCACTAAGATAATTTCTAAACTTATATTAAAAAAACTGAATGACGCACAACCAAGAGAACAAGCAGGATTCAGAAGTGGATTCAGTACAATACACCATGCCACTGTGCTTGGCTTTTATCGACTACGAAAAAGCATTTGATTCCATCTCAAAGCATGCGATAATGGATGCACTGCTTAGCCAAGGTGTAGAGAGAGCCTATGTAAACCTACTAGAATCGATATATGATGGAGCTACAGCCACAATTCACCTTGATGATCTTGAAGTGGGAATTAATATAGAATGAGGTGTACGGCAGGGTGACGCAATATCGCCTATTCTTTTCTCGGCTGGCCTTGAAGAAGTATTCCGTAAACTGGATTGGGAACAGGATGGTGTAAAGATCAATGGTGCAAACTTAAACCATCTTAGATTTGCAGATGATATTATTCTCATTTCACAAGACCCAGAGGAGCTGCAAAGACGCATACAGGAACTGCAAAGGGCTGGCGAACCATTTGGCTTGAAAATAAACCTGAAAAAGAGTCAGGTTATGTTCAATAACTTCGCTCAGGACAGAAGAATTTCAGTTTTAGGAAGGGATTTAGAGATTGTGGACAGCTTTATATATCTTGGGCAGAGGATTTCAATGGAGGGGAATACCGCCCGGGAGGTGGAACGGCGTGTTAAATGTGGCTGGCAGACATTTGGTAGGCTCAACATAGTGTTTAAGAGCAGACTCTCACTTTGCCTGAAAAGAAAAGTCTTCGATCAGTGCGTTCTACCCGTTATGACATACGGAAGTGAAACCTGGACACTCACATCGCAATCAATTCAAAAACTTCGGGTGGCACAGAGGGGAATGGAAAGATGTATGCTTGGCATTACAAGACGAGACAGAAAGTCCTGCGCATGGATCAGGGAACAAACAAAAGTCTGTGACATCATTGGAAGAGTAAAACAACTGAAATGGAGATGGGCAGGCCATATAGCGAGGCGATGGGACGACAGATGGACCAAGGCAATCTTGGAGTGGATACCGCTTGATCGCAAACGTCCGCGAAGAAGACCGAAAGCACGATTGATTGATGACATTGTTAAGTATATTGGACCCGAGTGGCAGAGGAAATCCCAGGACCGTAAAAATATATATATAATCATCATCATCATCAGCCCGTATCGATCCACTGCAGAATGAAGGCCTCTTCAGCATGCTTCCAATTTTTACGGTGATGGGCTTTCCTCTTCCACTCGGGTCCAATATACTTAACGATGTCATCAATCAATCGTGCTTTCGGTCTTCTTCGCGGACGTTTGCGATCAAGCGGTATCCACTTCAGGATTGCCTTGGTCCATCTGTCGTCCCATCGCCTCGCTATATGGCCTGCCCATCTCCATTTCAATTGCTTTGCTCCAATGATGTCACAGACTTTTGTTTGTTCCCTGATCCATGCACAGGACTTTCTGTTTCGTCTTATAATGCCGAGCATACATCTCTCCATTCCCTTCTGTGCCACCCGAAGTTTTTGAATTTATTGCGATGTGAATATGTCATATGTCGATATGTCGAAGCGGTTGTGTTTCTCTAAAAATATATAAATCTGATCAATTTTTATTGTTCTTAGTTATTAAAATATTCAAAAATGACAATTTGTCATTGTACTATTTGATATTTAAACAATTTCTTCTAATTTTCATTTCCTTTGAAAAATAACTAAATTAATTCTGGGAGTAGGTTTCAAATTCGCTTCAAATTCACGAATAATTTAGCCAAGAATGACGAAAGAAGATTGCCCAGTACTGTTCCTTCTTGTTGTTCCTAAAACGTATTATTAACCTGAAAAAAATTTTGCTTCCCATATAATTTTGGTAGAGGGATGTACTCCGCACGACTCTTATTATTGAAGCCCTTTAACTGAAGTAACTCATCCAAGTGTTTCAAGGCATGTGGAATCAGTACATTAGAGAACAACGATAATATACCAAAGTATGCCAAGACCTCATCCATTTTTAGAAGTGTATTTTTTGCTTTTCTTATTAATTGTGTCGTGATAACGACAACTAATTATAGAACAGGAATGTAGTTTTTCAAATTCTCTTACTGACCATCTTGCTAAGTTGTATGTTGGAGATTCAATGTCCATGTTTAAGATTGGTAATATGATGTATACGTTTGTGACTTTTATTAACACATTCTCGATGAACTTTGCTACAATTATATCATTAAAATCAGGTTTTAAATTGTGAATGATTATTACTATAGTAATAATACTAAGAAATATAATTTTACTACCATTTTTGATTTTAAAAAGGCACATATACAAGTATTTTCGATTGCAAGTGCTCTAGGCAACTTTCAACTCGTAAAATATTTTCAAATGTGCATAACATTCGTTGTATAGAATTGGTTTTTCAATTTCTTGTATAGAAATTGAAAAATTATTGCGGAACCAGTTCCACGATAACTCCAAATGGAAAAGCATAACTTTCAATAATACAAAGTGCTTAAAAAGGCAAAAAATACGAAAAAGTGAAGCTCTATGCTCGCTGGAGATATGGTTTTGATTATTTATATGGTCGATATTCTTGGCCTTTTTTATTTTGTATGTAAAAATTGAAATAGCCGAAATTATAGCCTATGGAAGTAGAAATAACTACACAGGAACCTATAAATGTAATAAATTTTCAGCTCGATCACCAGTGCGGAAAAACTAATCAACAGACAAAGAGAAATTTGATTACGAGGAGGGGTTAGCTTCTTTGTTGGCCTTTTCTTCTTGTTTCAAAGGCGTCAAAGAAGGGCATGCATTTATTATACCGTTTGAAATAGGGATTCTCGTATATCGATCTCAACGTCCGGTGTCATTTTAACAAAAGGAAATATTAGATGTATCCACAAGTAATATCGTTTTTTGATACCGTCCAAAATTAATACCGTTTTAATCTACTATATAATCTCCAAAGTTATTGTCAAGTCTCTGGACAACTTTCTATTCCCTTTTGGAAAAATTTAGGATGATTTTGAAGTAAAATATATTCTTCGGGTGCAGTTTGAATAGCTCTCGCAATAGAATTTTTCATGAAGAAAATGTTCCATAGTACTGAAAAGACGGTAATCTGATGGCACAGCATCAGGAGAATACAGCGGGCGAGGATGTATTTTCCAGCCCCACTCTTTGATTTTTTCTTGGTTGATTCTGTCACTATCAGGTGGCAGTGGGGCCACTATGAGTTTACTGTAAACTTGGGTGACATTGGCACCGATCCTTGGGAGCGAATCGGGCGTGTGGGAAAGGAAAGCGAGGGTGCTAACGTGTCCGTGCGTGATTGAGTTTTGTTTCGGGAGGTTTTATCATACGTGACGATGCCTCGCAAATACGCTAGCGCATTGGGCGCGGAATTATTGCAATTATAGCGACGATGACCTTGAAAAATCACTAGAAGATATTTAAAAGGGTATGTCTCAAGCCAAAGCAAGTAAAAAGTACAAAATATTTCGTGACACTATTCAAAATAGATTAATTGAGACACATAATAAAAAAGTTGGCGGTCCTTGTGCATTAAATCCCGAAGAAGAATCTTTGATTGCAGACATTTTACGTCAAGTTGCAATATGGGACTTCCCTATTGAACCTCGAGATTTAGGTATAGTAATAAAAAAATATCTGGATAAACAAGGTAGGACTATTAAAAAATTAAAAAAAAAAATTACCGGCATCTAACATCAAAATAACTAGAGCTTCTGTTGGCCGTCCGCAAATAACACAGTTTTTTGAAACTTTCTCGTCTCACACACGTGTTTTGGATTCATCTCTCATTGATCTCTTACGAGAACATCGGGGTGTGACGAATGAACGAAGTCGTAAGTGTGGTAAAAAAAATATGCAATTTCAACAAACAAAAGATCCTTACACTTGAAGAGATTTACCACTAAAGACCAAAACGCTTTTTTCAACTGCTCGACGCACGTTTCGCTAACCATGTTAGCATCATCAGGAGATGATTTAATCTCAAGAGATTGGTGTTTAGTGATAAATCTCTTCAAGTTTAGTATTTCACACCAAAGGTTCCAATAGAAGAAAAGATCCTCATCAAACTCAACAGATCTTCCAGATTTCTCTAACTGTTTTCGAACCAACGCTGACATGTTCTTTTATCTCAGGCACCAGGATAACCAGTATTAATGGTATTAGTGTTATTGTTGGGCTTTCGAAACTTATAGAGTATGAAATGTAAAAGGCATTGATAGGAATGTCTTATTATTTTTATGTACTTCGTCAATAATCCAGAGTTGTGAGTGATAAGTCATTATAGCCATTATTTTATCTACAAATCTGTTGAAAAGTTAATTTGGCAGATTTTGTATTTCAAAATGTCTGAATCTAAGAATAAATTCAGGCAGTACAGTATTGAGTATTTAAAGTATGGGTTTAACCACTCTTCTACGAACCAATCATTACCTGTATGTTTAATTTGTTAAAAAGTTTTTTCAAATGAAGTCATTAAGCTTCCTAGGGTACAATAGCATTTAAATAAAATGCATTCTGATAAAAAGGACAAAGGTTTGTCTTCTTTTCAAGGCTGGAAAATAAATAGTTAAAACAGCATACAACAAGCATATGGAATCTTTTTGCGTAGACTTTTAAACAAGAAGATGATGGACTAAGAGCTTCATATAATATTTCTTTGTTAATCAAAAAGCGGGAAAACCACACACAATTGGCAAGGAATTAATCGTACCGGCAGTCCAAGAGGTAAAAAAAATTGTTCACCGTCAAATATCATCAGGAAAATTTCTCTGGATAAATATTCAGTGTAAAGAAGAATATATGAAATGGCTAAAAACGTTGAAATATTATGCGATTACTTAAACTTAGCTTGGTTTGACTGGGTTTGCCCGTGTTGTGCTGGTTTCCCACCTCATATCTACACTATTGTCCAAAGGAAACACTGAAGAACTCGGCACTCATATTTATGAAAGAAATGAATTACACTGACACTTCTGTAGACATGTCGAGACCCATCTTCTCACGTCTCTATCTTCTCACTGCCGGAAAATGCCGCTAAAGTAAGGTCTGCCTCTGCTTGGGTTGGTGTCTGCTATGTACTATGGTGTGCTAGCTAGCGCCAGTTAATGTAAGTGCTAAGTCGCCACATTACTGTTGCTGTAAACGTAAGTTTCATATTGTTTCTGTCGTAATTGTAATTGTAATTAATAAAAAAAATTGTAAAAAAGTGCAGTGTAAAATTTGTTGCCTTGATATGATCAAAATGCCTTGAGAATGATTAAATTTAGTAAATAATTTGTGAAACGCCATCTGATGCCTATTGTGAAGACTGTCTATCACCATTATTTCGGTATGAAGGTAGGGGACTAGGATATGTCATGGGCTCCACATATTTGTTGCAACGCTCGTTCCGTTGTACTACGAGAATAGCTGAAAAGTAAAAAAAAACGATCGAAGGTTGTTGCTGCGCGTATTGTTTGGCGGGAGCCTACAAACCATACAGATGGCTACTATTCTGCTTGAGTCCACCTATAAAGGTAGAATTGTCAATGAAGAAAAGAGGAACAGTTTAGTACCCAAATCTTCCATCGGCTATTCGACCTATTCCAGATTCAGATGATTTACCAGTTTCTACTCCACCCCTAGTATGGAAGAAGAAGAACCCAACAAGCCTTATACATCCCATGACCCTGATTTTTCCCTCGTAGTTGTGGAGATGTCATTGATGAACACGGAGAAAGATTCCATCAGGATATTTCTGCGATGGAACAATGCTTGCAGATTACTGATGGTCTGTATGTGGGGATGCTTCGGAAATCACTTTCAAGAGGCAAGCTAAAAGAAAACGATCTGATGAAGTCATCATATGATCCTCTTCAGACTCAACAACCTGTCAGGAATTCTCCCATCAATTTTGAACTTTAAACTGTCATAAAACTTTAGACTGTCATTAAACAAAATGCCAATCGACTTTAAAAGTTGTTGAATATATCGTTTTCTCTTAATGTTGTTAAAATAAAATACTTCCACCTATTGTATATAACAGAAACTAGAGCTAATAAAAAGTTTCCTTTGTCATATTCGCTTAACCCAAAATTAGTAGATTTTGATTCATGAAGTGAGGGAAAAAAAAATTGTAGGTCAGTGTAATTAATAATGATCGGGAGGTTGGCTTCTCCTTAAATCTGGCGATTAGACTCTAGAAAAGAAGACCCTCTGAGGAGAGACGCGTCTTGCGTACTTTATATCAACAGACAGAAATATAAAACCCGACACAAAATTACCCCTCAGAAACACCAGTTCGAAGCTGCGAAAACCTGGATACCTACTGAGAGGTCACTAGTCAGTTGATCGGCTTCTCAAGAGAGTATAAAACTTAAAGTTGCCCGAGGAGAGGGAGTGCTGATCAAGGTTAAACGATCGCTAATAACTGTGGTTCGGAGTCTACGTTAAGCTCCAGGTTTGTCCAGTCACTGGTAACCTCAGCTGTTGATGCGCCTCTAATAAAAAAATATATAATGATACGAAAAAGAAATGACAGAAAAAAATTTGAATTTAAACTGAAATCTGTAAATTTTAATTTTAATTAGGTAATACGAATTTTTTCCTGAAAAAAAATCTTAATAAGCATATTTGTTCTTGAAGGGTCGGGTGCAAAGTTTTTCCTCCTAATTATTTTTCGGACGTTTTTAATTAAAAAAGGAATGAACTGACGAGGGAAATGGGTCCAATACGACCGAGCCCGGAGAGATTTCAGGTGTCGATTAAGCTTTTTTCCACGTATCAACGGACAAATTTAGAACAAAAATAACGATTCTTGTTTCCTAAATGAGTGCTTAAAGTGTGACGTGAAATTTAGTAACTGGAAAGCAATATAAAAATCGTTACTATACGATGAATACTTATATATATATATATATATATATATATATATATATATATATATATATATATATATATATATATATATATATATATATATATATATATATATATATATATATATATACATATGTGGAACGTTGGATCAAAGAGCGAAGTTTCAAGCGATTAAGGAGATCGAGGACAAGGTGGACGGAGGAGAGAAAGAGAATCCAGAGAGAAAGGATGAGAGAGGTGTGGAGGATCAGAAAGATATATATATATATATATATATATATATATATATATATATATATATATATATATATATATATATATATATATATATATATATGTATGTGCCCACAAGGTAGCGTAACGGACCGTGGAGGGAAAATATTAAAGAAATCTTTCACCCTTTCTCCACGTGGTGCCACCGATCGCCTTCGCCGAACTGTCAATCATGCGACGTCACATGTCTCTCGGGACCGGTTTCTAGCCTTTCAGCCGTCATCAGCCGAGCTCTAGACGAACACAAGGAAAGAAGTTCGGAGAGACGATCGGGGCCAGACCAGATTAACTGGCCATTTTAATGACGGGTCGTGATCGCACACAACTCACGCCATCATACGGCGAATGCTCGTAGCAGTCAGGACCGCTCGTAACATTCTGCCTGGAACCTCGGGTATAGTACCAGGTATGCCCACAAGGTAGCGTAACGGACCGTGGAGGGAAAATATTACAGAAATCTTTCACCCTTTCTCCACGTGGTGGCACCGATCGCCTTCGCCGAACTGTCAGCCATACATCGTCACGTGTCTCTCGAGACCGGTTTCTAGCCTTTCAGCCGTCATCAGCCGAGCTCTAGACGAACGCAAGGAAAGCAGTTCGGAGAGACGATCGGGGCCAGACCAGATTAATTGGCCATTTTAATGGTCTGGCTGCTTGCCGAACTGCTTTCCTATATATATATATATATATATATATATATATATATATATATATATATATATATATATATATATATATATATATATATATATATATATATATATCGTACCTTTTTTGGGTTTTTCGCCACGATCTAAAACTCAAAAAATATAAAAAATATCTGTTCTTGTGTCAATAAAGAATTACTGGGTAGGAAACAAAACGGAGACAAATTTCTCAGTAATTTTTTTCTGTAATAAATTTGCCTAACGAACAAAAATTTTAAAAAACACACATTTGTTTATAAATAAATCCATACTTTAGAACGTTAACGTTTCGGGAGGTCTTGACCCGTTTTCAAAATTAATCTAAAAAATAATTTATTTTAATATCTATATAATACTGTAAAGATAATAAGTAAATATATTTTTTTGGATATGACAATCATTGACAATCTAAAGTTTCTATTTATTAAAAAAAAAAATGTTCTAAAGGTTGTATTTCTTTTAAAAAAAAAATGTATTTTTTGTTCTTTAGGCAAATTTATTACAGAAAAAGAATCAGTGAGAAATTTGTCACCGTTTTGTTTTTGTTTTCTACCCAGTGATTCTTTGTTTACATAAAAACAGATATTTTTGGGTTTTAGATTGTGGGGAAAAACTGCTTGACCATTTGGAACTCATTCTTAACTGCTTGACCATTTGGAAGCAACTTTTTGTGAACAATACCACGATAATCGAAGAGTTAAATAGTTAACTTTCATTTTTGACCTGGTTTGAGGTGGTTTTTTAGGCTTTGGTTCATCTTTGGCACGATACTCGCTTGATTGTTGATTTGTTTCTGGATCATAATCATATAGTCATATTATGTCATCACACAATTTTAACACGTCGATGTTTTCCAAAAAAAAATTAAAACCGAAATTTCTTAAATAATCTAAAGTATTCTTCAAAGATGATTAAATTGATTCTAGTGATATTCTAGTAATCCTATACTGTCTAATATTTAATCAGGGATTGTTCATTATAAAATTTTTGATTTTGGTAATCAAATGGTTTTCTTCATTAGTTGTCGTGGAAAGTCTTCTTGAAAAACGTTCATCTTCAACTGCTCCTCTACAATTATGAAACTCCTTACATCACTTGTAAACTTATTTTACATATTACTTTCCTTCACATTTTTAATGTATCGGCAGAAGAAATTTCGTTTTTTATACAAAATTTGACGTAAATTCTTGATAAATGTATGCCTTTAAAAAAAACGCCCACACAATTTTTTAATAAATTCAACACGCTATAATAATTTCTACCTTAACAAACGAAACAACATGAAACTTCTGTTAGTTGTCAAGGATAGTGGTACCAACTGGAAAAACAAATGGTTATACCGAAACGTAAAACGCGCGAAATTTTATAAATCGATTTACGTTTTAATCATAGTTATATTTGAACTACTGGTAAGAAAGAATATCACTCATTGGAATTATACGTTGCATGTTTTCCATTACTATTACTCATATAGTTTTTTTTTCTATTACAATTTGTATGTATAGTATATATTTCTGTAAAAAGTCAGATCAGCCATTTTTGTTTTATTCTCTCCAAAATAAACATTTGTATTTAGAATTATTTGGCAAATCAACATGAAAAGATCTACAGCGTATACAAATTGTTTAAATGTATTATAAAAATAATGAATATATATTCGAGATATATACGTTTTGCGTCTTACGAGAAATTTATGGCGAGCATAATCCACCTACAGAGTTTAACCCTCCGACAGTCGCGTGGGGTGTTTTAACACTCCAGTCAGTTTTTTTAATAATTAGATATCGAAAAAAAAAATTGTGTGTGCTGCTCTTTTCAATACCTTCAAATGTAAGTTCAGAAAACGTATCCCACGTGGGTGCGCACGCACATCGTCATTTCCGTCCGAGCTATTCGCGGTCAAAGTAGGCTGGGGTGTCGCATACACCCCACGCTACGTTGTACGTGCCAATTTTGATAGATAATTACAAATGGTATGTTAAATTTCTTTTTCTAGTTAATTTATAATTATGTTATTTATTACTTAAAAATTATAAATAAAATGATAACTAAGCTCACTTAACCTTAAAAAATATTATTTACATAAGTAAACAAATAAAAAGTTCGTAATTTTCGTTATAAAATTTATTTTTCATAAAGATTTTTATATTTTATTGATAGGCTGGACAAATGTTAGATTTTGAAGGTCTTCTTCAACTCCTCATTGATGATCAATCTGATAAAGTCGAATGGGAAGAGTCGGACAATGGTGAAGACGACAATCTTCAACACTCTGATCATGATTCAGAGTCTGAACAAGACGGTGTAGATAATGAAGAAAATCAGAAGAACTACAATAATAATGATAAATCCAGAAGACGAGGTAGTCATTATTATTTAGGAAAAGACGGAATCACAAAGTGGAAAAAGACTCGTTCTGTTCAAAATTCTCGTACTCAAAGAAGAAATATAGTACTTCATTTGCTAGGACCAAGAGGAGATGATAAAAACATCAAAACTGAAGTAGAGTCTATGCTACTTTTTATAGATGATATAATTCTAACGTGATAGAGATTTTAAACATACAACATTGAAGGAAATAAAAATATTAATTGTAGTACTTATACTTAGTTGGAATTGCAAAGTCCAAGATCGAAATATGAGCGAATAATGGGAATCTAATAGACTAGGTATAGAAGTTTTTAGAATGATAATGCAGAAATAGATAGTACAGATAATACAGAAATCGAGCATCAAGAAAAGAATTAGATAAATTAGCACCAATTCGTGATATTTTCGAGATATTTATTAATAATAGTGAAAGTATTATTCCGTTGGTGAATATGTTACTATTCGGAACATGTTAACAAATGTTAACATTGTTAACATGTTAACAAATTGGCTCTAGTCAATTTGGATTTAAAGAAAATATGACACTTGTATCATATGTACCAAAGAAGGTAAAGAAAAAAAAACGTTCTACTAGTTTCAAGTATGCATACAAGTGACGATATCGATAGTACAACGAACAAACCTGAAGTGGTTATGTTTTATAACTCAACAAAAAGAGCTGTTGATACTGTAGACCAAATAATTGGTATATTTTCATGTTCCAGACCGGCTCGAAGATATCCACTAAAAATATTTTTTCACCTAATTTATATTGCTTGCTTGAACGGCTTTGTTATTTATCATTTCAATACTATTGATAACAAAATGAATCGTCGAAAATTTTTAAAAGAATTAGGACTTTCTCTAGTTAGAGATGAAATAAAAAAGCGAGCCTTTAATAGATATTTATATAAAGATTTACGCAAAAATGTTGGCAATTATTTATCCCTGCCATGTCTTCCACTCACAAGAAAAGAAGAGCTCGATAAAGCAGTTCGCTGCTCTGTATGTCCAAGAAATCGTGATATAAAGACGAAGAGTTTCTGCTCCCAATGCCAGGTACCAATGTGCAAAACATGTATGATTTCAATATGTGAAAAATGTGATTCTCGACTTAGAAATAGAAATATGAGCATTCATCAAAAGAGTGCGATTTTCAAGATGCTCGAATGAGGTGCCAAATAAAAATGTTTCTAATCTGATCGTCGATTTCTCTTCTTTATACCTTTCTCTTCGATAATTTTTATTATATATATATATTTTTATTTTATATATATATATATATATATATATATATATATATATATATATATATATATATATATATATATATATATATATATATATATATATAAACATCCGAAAATACATTCAGTTTTTCAATTTACCACGAATAATCCTCGATATTTTTTTATTTTATGCATATTTCTTAATAATATCTATATTTTTAACAATTTTTTGTTTGGGGTGGGTCAATACACCCCAAGCGACTACTCATGTCCCAAATTCCGATGCGACAAACGAAGGATTAATATTTGTAATTTAATTCAAAAATTCGAATCAAGTGGTAGTGTTTGTAATGTTAATAATCCAACTCGCAAAAATCTTGTTGAAAACATAGATGCTGTGAAGCAAAGTGTGAATGAAAATCCAGAACAATCAATTCCACGGCGTTCTCAAAAGCTTGGCCTTTTTTATGGCATTACATGGAATATTCTTCATATAGATTTGTATTTCAAGGCGTATAAAATTCAGTTAACCCACGAACTCGAACCAAATAACCAGCTGTTGCGTAGAAATGTTGTAAATTGGGCTTTAGAACAATTTGAAGTAGGTCTATTATTTAATAAAAAAATCTTCTATTGCGACATTTTTTTTTAAATGGTTTAGTACTTATAATAAATAAGCAAAATTGTTACATTTAGAATGCAGAAAACCCCCATGCTGCCTTTGTTTTGTTTATATTCTAAATAAAAAATGTATAGTTCTTATTTGATAACCCCTTATAAAAGTCGTTTCCTTTCCGTTTTATCTATGGGGCAAAGAAAAATTGGTTTGAATTCGCCTTTCAAATTACGGGCCGAGAACAAAAACCTGAGATGAAAAATGTAGTTTTATGTTTTTAATTTTCATTGCGCAACGATATTTTTCATGAAAATATATTTCGGGGCTTTCCTTCTCGAATTGTACTAAATTATGTCTCCTAATTACTTTTTGGACGTTTTTAATTAAAAAAGGAAGAATGAATTGACGAGGGTAATGGATATAATAGCGTTGAGGTCAGATTCCAGGTGACCATTAAGCGTTTTCCTTGAATTAGCGCAGGAATTTAGAACAGAAATAATGCCCTTTTTTTGTTTTCTAAATGAGTACTTAAAACGTCACGGAAAATTTTAACTTTAAAACATCCTGTATCTTAGTTACTATTAACTTTTGGATTAAGGAATGTTGGGTTAAATCGCAATATTTTTACTCAAATATCTGCAGTTTTGCTGGGTACCATTTATTAGCGGACACCCAGTATATATCAATGTATTTTTTTCCTTTATTTGGGATTTTCGCCACTATCTAAAACTCAAAAAATATCAAAAATACCTGTTCTTATTTAAAGAAAGAATCACTGGGTAAAAACCAAAAACCAAACGGAGACAAATTTCTCAGTGATTCTTTTTTTGTAATAAATTTGCCTAACGAACAAAATTTTAAAGATATAAAAATGTTATCAAAATTTTTACAAACTTTTAACGTTAACGTTTCGGAGGGTACTCACCCCCCGTTTTCAAAACTAAACTAAAAAATAAATTATATTAATTTGTAATATATAAAGTAACGAGTGAAAGTAAATATATTTTTTTGTATATGTCAACGATACTTACATTGACAACAATAGATTTTCATGACAGCGACATACTACCAAAAAATATATATATAGGTAATGTTTACTGTGTGATTGTTTATTGTACTGATTGTGCATTCAAATATTTAAATGTGTTTAATTGTATTCTTTAGAATCGGGAACCATATTGAATTTAAATCTACCGAAGGCATAGCAATACAGTTATTTTTATTTAAATTAATTATAGCAGTTTCTTTTAATCTTCTGTATTTTGTTACCGATTCTTTTAATACCGTTTTGGAATTATTCCAATTGATTTTATGACCCGATTCCCATGCGTGTTGACAAATTCTAGATTTATTAAAATCGCCCTTTCTAAGAAGGTTTTTATACTCTTTTACTCTAACATCTAACGGTCTAGATGTCTCACCTATATAGAATTTGCCACATTCGCAGGGAATTTTATAAACCACATTTTTGGTATTTTGTTCTATATTGTTTCGTTTAGTCTTTGTTAATAGAGATCTAAGAGTATTTTTTGTTTTAAATGTCGTTCTTATGTTGTGTTTATTTCCTACTCTTTTAAGTGTGTCGGAAATACCGCGGATATAAGGAATTGTGAGGTTAATTGTTTGGGAGTTATTATTATTGTTATTAATAACTTGTCTGTTTTGTCTAGTATCAAAATTTTTAAGCGATTTATCTATAAATTTTTTTGGGTAATTGTTTTTTATTAAAATGTGTTTTATGTGATTTGTTTCTTTATGTAGTGTATCACTGTCAGTACAAACAAGTTTTGCTGTGTCATATAAACTTTTAATTACTCCTATTTTGACCGATTTTGAGTGATTTGAAAAGAAATTGAGATACCTATCTGTGTTTGTCGGTTTTCTGTAAACTGACTGAAAAAAAAAAAAAAAAAAAAATATATATATATATATATATATATATATATATATATATATATATATATATATATATATATATATATATATATATATACACAAAATATATATATATATATATATATATATATATATATATATATATATATATATATATATATTTTGGTAGTATGTCACTGTCATGAAAATCTATTATTGTCAATGTAAGTATCGTTGACATACAAAAAAAATTATATTTACTTTCACTCGTTACTTTATATATTACAAATTAATATAATTTATTTTTTAGTTTAGTTTTGAAAACAGGGGGAGAGTACCCTCCGAAACGTTAACGTTAAAAGATTGTAAAATTTTTTATAACATTTTTATATCTTTAAAATTTTGTTCGTTAGGCAAATTTATTACAAAAAAAGAATCACTGAGAAATTTGTCTCCGTTTGGTTTTTTGTTTTTACCCAGTGATTCTTTCTTTAAGTAAGAACAGGTATTTTTGATATTTTTTGAGTTTTAGATAGTGGCGAAAATCCCAAATAAAGGAAAAAAATACATTGATATATACTGGGTGTCCGCTAATAAATGGTACCCAGCAAAACTGCAGATATTTGAGTAAAAATATTGCGATTTAACCCAACATTCCTTAATCCAAAAGTTAATAGTAACTAAGATACAGGATGTTTTAAAGTTAAAATTTAATTTTCAAATAACTAAATCAGAAAATAAATGATATAATAAGAAATATAATAACTAAATTTCCAGAGCGTATTGATATATTT
Organism: Cosmopolites sordidus; assembly: GCA_031761425.1. NCBI lineage: Eukaryota > Metazoa > Arthropoda > Insecta > Coleoptera > Curculionidae > Cosmopolites > Cosmopolites sordidus. The sequence continues at coordinate 709,685 of JARFXV010001053.1, read as the reverse complement.
GTTTTTATCAACCTACCTACTTTAAGAAAAGTGTTAAATTTCAAAAGCGCAATTTAAAACGGTGCAATGAACAATTTAAACGCCGATATCTAGAAAACGGTAAACGGACATTTGCCAGGTATCTTTTTTATGTAAAAAAGGTGGACGAAATAATATTTTCATTAAAAATGCAAGTACACTAAGGCGGGATCTTTCAAACATAGAAAAGTGTCGCAGGCAGCGCCCTCTACAATCTACATAAAAATTTTCAAGAAATTTAAATTTCTAATCTTATAGACCCCCCACTATCAAATTTCGTTCAAGAAAGATACTATTTAAGAAAGTTATTGAGGATAATTAAAAATAAAATTATAACTTTAACACCTTGGTTAATATTAACTTTTGTTAATCGGTTAAATCGGAATATTTTTACTCAAAAAATCTGCTGGTTTTCTGTGTAGCATTAATTAGAGAACACCCTATATATTATTATTATTCACGTATGCGCCCTGGTGGACCACGCGAAGTACAATTAGAGGCGTTTGTTGTTGTTAGCCTTCCTTTGCGCCCATACTGGTTTCATTCTTTCGCTATGAGCTTTTTTCCTTTCGTCAGACCAAGTTGTTCCAGTCATCCTACATTTTTCTCTCTGGCCAACATCCCAAACGTTAACCTTGTCTCTGAAACAGCCTCTATCCTAAATTTCACTTTGTGTAATATTTGTTGATCTTAGGTCCTCTTTAATTGCAGCAATCCATTTAATTATTTCTACTTTAGCTCTACTCCTATTTTCATAAAATTCAACTATTTGTCTAGTTAGCCTTCTCGGTTTCATCCGTTTTATGTGCCCGTAAAACTGAAGTCTTCTTTTTCTCATATCGCTATGCATATCTCTGTATTGTTTGATTTCTTGGTTTTGTCGAAGTCAGTATGTTGTGCTATTTATCTGTGTTTGGGGCCTAAGATTTTTCTTATGATTTTCCTTTCCTTTTCAATCTCATCGATGTCTCTATTTCTATCAAAATGAGCGTTTCTGCCCCATATAGACATTCTCGCTTAATAACTGTTTTGTAATGTCTCAGTTTTATGTTTTTAGATATGCATTTTTTGTTATAAATATTTTGTGTAAGTCTCAATGCAGTTTCCATTTTTTAACATCTATCCTTATTAGCCGTTTTTTTTCAACCCGTTTTTCATGATTATTTCACCCAAATATTTGAATTGAGAAACTGATGTTACCATATTTTGTTTTTAGAAATGGTGTTCTTAGTCGGTTGCAAGTCATGTATTGTGTCTTTTCAAAAGAAATTTGGAGTCCTACCTTTTCTGCTGTTTCTTTTAGGATTTCAATCTGGTTTGTGCCGTTAATATATCTTGAGCATATATCATCAGCAAATGCCAGGCAATCAATTTTGATGTTGGTTCTCCCCAGTTTAATGGGCTGATCAATATTCAGGGTCGACTTTTTTTCACTCCTGTATTACTTTTTTCTAGAACGCAGTTAGATAAGAGTGGCGAGAGTCCATCCCCTTGTCTCACTCTAGTATAAATTTCGAAGGGCTCTGATATGTCACCTATGAATTTAACTTTTTTTTAGATCTAGTCCTTGTTCTTTCAAGATTAGGAATAAAGATTCGCGGTCAATAGAATCATAGGCTTTTTTTGAAATCCACAAATATACAGACGAGATTTTTATTGTAGAGTTTTTAATGTCTTAGGATCAACTTTAAATTCAGGATCTTCCTGGTCGAAAACCTGCTTGATATTCACCAATTTTAGGCTCTAACTGTATCTCTCTGTCTAGTAGACATTGAGATAGAATCATGTAACAAACTGGGAGAAACGATATCTCTCTGTAATTGTTTAAATTCGTTCTATCTCCTTTCTTATGTAGTGGATGGATTAGAGCATCTTTTCAATCTTCCGGAATTCGTTCGGTTCGCCAAACTTCTTGTAGTATTTTGGTTATTTCCTATTGTTGTAACAATATGTATAACACCCTGTATATATAAATATATATATATATATATATATATATATATATATATATATATATATATATATATATATAAATATATATATATATATATATATATATATATATATATATATATATATATATATATATATATATATTTATTTATTTATTTATTTATTTATTTATTTATTTGTCCGCTCATTATTGGTACACAGCAATAAAAGCAGTTTTTTTTTGGGTAAAATATTGGAATTTAATTCAACTTACCTTAGTCCAAAAGTTAACAGTAAGATAAAAAGTAATAATAACCAAGATACATGGTGTTAAAGTTATAATTTTATTTTCGATTTTCGTCAATAAATTTCTTAAAAAGTATCTTTCTTGAACGAAATTTGGTATTTTTTTAAGATAGAAAATTAAAATTTTTAAATAAATAAAATTAAAAAAATAAAATAATAAAATTAAATAAAAAAAAAAATATTTATATTGTAGAGGGCGCTCTCTGCGATACTTTTCTGCTTTTGAAAGGCCAACACATTTTTAATGAAAATATTATTTTGTCCATCTTTTTTATATAAAAAAAGTTATATCCGAGTTACCGGCTTCTAGATATCTGCATTTAAATTGTTCATTGCACCATTTTAAATTGCGCTTTTGAAACATAACATTTGTATTTGCTTTCCCTGACACATTATTTAGGTCTGGTTCTATTATTAAAGGAAAAACTTGGAGTGTGTTTAAAAGTCAACGGGCTGCAATAAAAATGTTCAAAACAAGAACACAATTGGAACTACAACATTACACACAAATTTTGGGATATGTCAATGATATTTATACTAACAATGACAATGACAATAACAATATCATTGACATATCCCGAAAATAAATTTACAAATTGTAACGTACTCAGCTTGCCGGGATAGCTTTTTATGTCGGGGCTGGGTACATAGGTGAGAGTTTTAGGTCGTGCACAGAAATAACGTTGAAATAAAATTATATGTATATATTAACTAATGAATTAATTGTAATTATATGTAAAAAAATAAGAAAAGGGAAAACAGATGCTTAGCAATAATTACGAGAACATCAAAAGTTGGGCGCCAGTGGAGGCCTATGCCAACCACGATAAGGAAATGCTTATTCTCTAAGTAGTCATCTACGGTACTAGAGCCTTCAGGTATTGGATGTTCGGTAATGATGCAAAGATATATGGTACAGCAAGTTACGTTCGATCGTCATAACTGGTGACGTAACTGGTAACGTACGGAATCAGTACAGTATGCTTAGTGGTGTGTCGTGGTTGCGATGGAGGTTGTAGTAGACCCTAAATATAACGACAGGAGGAATCACAAAAGTGCCTTGAGACTCAGAAAAATCGCCGTGATTGTCGATACTAAGGGCTAGCACAACACACCACGCTGCAGATCGCCGGCAGAGAGATTCGCAAATGCGGGGTTAATTCAAGGAAGCAGCGCTGGTCGTACCAAGCGGGACGGTAATACAAGGGACTTTAGAAGGGATAGGGATGGCGGAATCGGCACCATGGACGGCGTGTTTCCGGATAAGAGACATCGCCGCCCATACGGATGTAAGCAGAAAATCTGTGTCGCCCGCCGGAGATCGGGGTTGGACAAATACGAAGGAGGATGAGGGTACATTTGTAACGGGGGGAAAACCCAAACGTTACAAAATTATAATTGTAAATTAATATATTAATATAAAACTATTACACACTATATATACAATATAAAACTATTACACGATTATAAACGTTTTAAAAGAGAGTACAAGCGAAATGTCTTTAGAAATGTTGAAAATTTTAAAATAGTTCCAGAAGAATTAATAAAGATGTCCCTTTTCGACAATAAATATGATTTTCATTCAGCTCAATACATTTCAGTTCGCGCTTACTTAACGACCGTCTGATTTTAAATAATAACTGTTCAGTGCGAAGCGATTCAGTACTTCCTCATGCACTAATGATTTCATATATCCCCACCTACAAAAATCAAGTGGATTAAGTCGGGACTCCGAGGGGGCCAATATATTTGACTCCTACCTATCCTATCCAACCTATCCATCAATTAAGAAAACGGGTATTCAGGTAGTCTCTGAGAGGTCTAGAAAAGTATGCGGGAGCTCCATCCTGGAGATCGTGTGGTCGAGACATCGAAAATTGGACCTCTCATATTCCATACATAATGTAATCGAATACCGTTTCAAATAAAAAAAAATTAATGATATCTCATACCCAACGTGTTTTATTTAAATTTAAAGTTCGAGCTCCCTTAATGGAAAACCCTCTAGAAAAAAAATTATGTTTTGATTGATTTTTAGTTGGTTTGGAAGGCTTTGTCTGATTTTTCAATCTGAATTGGGTGTATTATATTTTTATGGTTGTTTTTAGGATCAACACAGTCAGTTTATATTATACATTTCCGTAGCATGTTCCCGAAACCACCGCCTGGTGAGGATATAAAAGCATTAAGTCGTAAAAAAAAACATATTTTTCCATGCGAAGTAAAAATGTATCTTGGCGGTAGAATTTTTTTACATTTAAAGATTTTATTATGTTGGTTCGTGGAATTTCAGAATATAAAGAATCAAAGTTCTATTTTGCGTTTTTATTCAGCGTTAGTACTGGGACCGATCAAAAATTTCTAGCCTTACAATTATTTTATTTACTTCTTAAAGAGTTTTGCAATCTGCCCAATGAGCACTAAGCTTTTGGGGAATAATATGTAGGGTATCACTGCAGTGAGTGACCCTAAAAGTGTGATATATCAGATAAGTAAAACTCCAGATAGGTTACCTATCTTATCTGTGACATTTTTGAATGCTAGAGTACATACTTGAGAGAAGCTTATATGCCTGGGTAGTCCATGACAGTGGATGAGCAGTTGGTGACTTTCCGCGACCGTTGTCCATTTCGCTAATATATTCCCTCAAAACCTGGGAAGTATGGGATCAAGTTCTGGATGATTTGTGACTCATTTACTGGCTATGTGTTGCCACAACGAGATGTAGTGCAGGGAGAGAGGAGAGTTGTGAAGAATATGGTGCAAGAAATCATAAAAAGTGGCAGAAATATTACATGCGACAATTTTTTCACCAGTTTCTCGTTAGCTCAAGAGCTTTTCAAAATTAATCTAACCTTAGTTGGAATTATTAGAAAAAAATAAACCAGAACCCCGATTAGAAGTTATCGCGACAAAAGGCCGTGCAGTTCATTTTTTTGGGTTCCAATATGACACAATGATTGCTTCAAAAGAAACAAAGTTGTTACTCTTCTGAGTACCATGCACGACAAGGTTGAAGTTGATGAAAAGAATAAAAATAAACCAAATATATGAAACAAAGGTAGGAGTGGACAAAGCAAACCCAATGTTACGACATATGCGAAGAGGCGAAGAGGGCCGTCCGCAGAGTGTTAAAATTTAGTCTAAATCTAAGTTTATCGTTTATTTATCTATGTGAATTTTTATTCGAACTCTCGAACAGATTTACCGCTAAACACCAAACCAATTTATTTAACTTCTAGATGCGCGTTTCGCTAATCATGTTAGCATCATCAGGGGATTGAATCATCTCAACAAAGTAAAGTTTAAAAATTTCTCGATAAATTTAATTCTTAATATTGATGAAAAATAATGCTATTTCTAACTTCTCTTTGCAAACAAATGCAAATGCAAGCAATAGAGATGGCATGACAATTACACCAATCACCACAGCAGAGATTGACACAACCATTGGCAAACATCTCAATCCAAAGAAAGCCCCAGGATGGCAACATTCGCCGATGATACTGCTTTACTCGCTATTGGAAATGAAATTTATTCAGCTACAAACAAACTCCAAACAATATATATATATATATATATATATATATATATATATATATATATATATATATATATATATATATATATATATATATATATATATATATATATATATATCATACAACCAACTGAAGAAACTGAAACCGTTCGACTAGTATAAGGAACAATAAAGTCTAATAAAAAGAAAATAAAAAAATGACGATATGAAGGGTCTTGTGCGAAAAAATGCTCCCTTAATTCATTTTAAAATCGATGAAAACATCCATATTTCCTAAAAATATCTCCAAATAAGAAATTCCTCTTTTCCAGTCTATTATAAGTGGCTTTTCGTGACCTTCCCCCTAAGACGTTTCCTGAACTTCGGAGACTTCGTGATTTTTTCGTAATATATCTCATTTATCTGAAGTAGTAATGTAACAAAGTTACAGAACTCTTTCCCGAAGTCGAGGAGAATCTTCTATAGGGCATTAGATTGGAGTAATCAGTTTAAAGTGATCCTAATTTCAGGCAACACAACGTAACTGGGAAGTTGGAACTAGTTTATATAGTTGTTAAAGTTTGGAAGTTAGAGAGGCAATTGGCATAAACAAGTATCTGTCCGTAAACTTTCACGAAACACGCTTGTTATTCAATAATATATATATATATATATATATATATATATATATATATATATATATATATATATATATATATATATATATATATATATATCTATTTTTTTTGTTGGTTGCTTGACAGGGAAGGAGCCCCACCTATCCCTTCAACTGGTTGACATATGTTTCGACTCTCGAGGTTTAGACTCTTCAGGGCGCCGACATATACTATACCATCAAGAATAGGGAGACCCTATCCACAGCCAATAACCCATGTTTTCGCCGACCTCCCGTCGGATGGCGTATATATGTACTGTTAGATTTTCTTGGACTGCGTCCAATGAGACAGCAGTGGGTTGTTGGCTGTGGATAGGGTCTCCCTATTCTTGATGGTATGGTATATGTAGGCGCCCTGAAGAGTCTGAACCTCGACAGACGAAACATGTCATCCAGTTGAAGGGATATGTGGGGATCCTTCCAGGTCAAGCAACCAATAAAAGTGTTCATTTAGGCGGAGACACAGGTTGTTGTCCACATGAGATTGTGGAACCCAACGGTTCGGTGTGTGATGACACTCAGCTACTCGTGTCTCATTCGACGCAGTCCAAGAAAATCTAACAGCACATTACAATTAGCATAATACAATTAAAGCATAGTACAATTAGAGGCGTTTATTGTTGTTAGCCTTCCTTTGCGCCCATACTAATTTCATTATTTCGCTATGAGCTTTTTTCCTTTCGTCAGACCAAGTTGTTCCAGTCTTTCTACATTTTTCTCCCTGGCCAACCTTCCAAACGTCAACCTTGTGCCTGAAACAGCCTCTATACTGAATTTCACTTTATGTAATATTTGCTGATCTTAGGTCCTCTTTAATTGCAGCAATCCATTTAATTATTTCTACTTTAGCTTTACTCCTATTTTCATAAAATTCGACTATTTGTCTAGTTAGCCTATTCGGATTCATCCGTTTTATGTATCCGTAAAACGTAGTTCTTCTTTTTCTCATATCGCTATATATATATATATATATATATATATATATATATATATATATATATATATATATATATATATATATATATATATATATATATATACATATATATATATATATATATATATATATATATATATATATATATATATATATATATATATATACATACATACATACATATATATATATATATATATATATATATATATATATATATATATATATATATATATATATATATATATATATATATATATATATATATATATATATATCTGTGTATTATTTGATTTCTTGGTTCTTTGGAAGTCCGTATGTTGTGCTATTTATTTGTTTGGGGCCAAGGATTTTTCTTATGATTTTTCTTTCCTTCCTTTCAATGTCCTCGATGTCCCTCTTTCTATTCAAAATGAGCGTTTCTGCCCCATATAGACATTCTGGCTTAATAACTGTGTTGTAATGTCTCAGTTTTGTGTTTTTAGATAGGCATTTTTTGTTGTAAATATTTTGTGTAAGTCTCAATGCCGTTTCAATTTTTTGACATCTACCCTTATTGGCCGCTTTTTCCAACCCATTTTCATGATTATTTCACCCAAATATTTGAATTGAGAGACTCGTCTGATGTTACCATATTTTGTTTTTAGAAATGGTGTTCTTAGTTTGTTGCAGGTCATGTATTGTGTCTTTTCAAAGGCAATTTTGAGTCCTACCTTTTCTGCTGTTTCTTTTAGGATTTCAATCTGTTTCCGTGCCGTTAATACATCTTGAGCTAAAATTGCTAGATCATCAGCAAACGCCAGACAATCAATTTTGATGTTGGTTCTCCCCAGTTTAATGGGCAGGTCAATATTCAGGGCCGACTTTTTTTCACGCCACTCCTGTATTGCTTTTTCTAGATCACAGTTAAATAAGAGTGGCTAGGGTCCATCCCCTTGTCTCACTCCAGTTTTAATTTCGAAGGGTTCTGAGATGTCACCCATGAATTTAACTTTTGACCTTGTGTTAGTTAATGTTGCTTTGATAATTTCCAGCGTCAAAATCATATGCTTTTTTGAAATTTTGGGCTCAGGACAGTTTAGTATTTGTTCAAAATATTTCGCAAGTTCTTTGCTTTGCAAGTTCTTTTATATATATATATATATATATATATATATATATATATATATATATATATATATATATATATATATATATATATATATATTGAGGATAAAACCAATTTATAACTTCAAAATAATTTAATTTTCCTCTATATTTCTTCTTAATAAAAATTTTCACTGTAGTAATTATCCCATTTCTAAACATGGGTTTATTCTACAGATGGTCAAAACTGTTATTTTAAAATAACTGTTAAAAATAACAGGCTACTGTTACTAACAGTAACTACAACTTAACCAACATAGCTTGGCTTCCGAGGTTTGGATGCGCACTAGCCTAACGCCTGAGAGCTCATTCGAAGCAGTGCATTCGTGGTGTTAACATAGTTTAAGTTCACTCCGCACAGAGAATTTAAAACTTGTAATATGTTGTGTGTTATTAAAAGTTGTTAAGTTTCAGCTTCCATTTACAAGTAAAGTAAAAAAACAAACTATTAAGTGGACAGAGTCATGACAACTTATTGAATTTTATGCAAGCAGTTTTTCAACGTCTAATTTTCGCAATGAATTAACTATTATGTGCCTGTGATATATCAATATAAACTTCCAAGTGATGGGTATAGATTTTGATATTAGAATTTTATTTATAGGTACAAGAACGTGTTGCGACAGCAACGGGCGTTTCCATTAGAAATATTCCGCAAATTAAAAGTGTTGCGAGAGAAGTTGAAACCGGCCATGCAATAAAATTATTAACTCCCAAAAAAAAAACGAGTTAAGAAAAAAATCTCGACGACGGAGATTTGGCAATTTTGTGAAGAACGATTTTTAATCATCTCATAACAGATAAGAGGGTCCCTATCAATTCTTCTATTGGAACCTTTGGTGTGAACCACTAAACTTGAAGAGATTTACCACTAAACACCACCACCAATTTTTTTTATTTGAATAGCTCGACGCACGTTTCGCTAACCATATTAGCATCATCAAGAGATGATTTAATCTCAAGACGGTCCCTTCATTAAAGACAGTTCATAAAAAATTTGTTGATGACATTGGTAGCAAGGCTGTTTAGATTCTTTACGTAAAGAAATTCACAAGATTGATTTTCAATGGAGAAAATTTAGGAATAATCGACCAATTGTAATGGAACGTAAGCCCATCAGACTGGTTAGGATTGAATTTCTTAGAAGAATGCGTCAGCAACTGGAAGAAGCTCGCCCTGTAATATATTTATGAACGAGACGTACATCACACACCCACGAAAAGGGATGGAGCGATGAAACTTTAGAAGCCTTACAAAACCAATAGGAAAGGGACCACGTCTGATCATAGTACACGCAGGTGGTGAAAATGGGTTTGTTTCTAATACCTATATTAAACTGGAAATCAAGCAGCACAAGTGACGACTACCACCATGACATGAATTACGACAATTAGAAAAAGTGGGTTTCGGAGAAACTTATTCCGAATTTGCAACCGAAAAGTGTTGTGGTAATCGACAACGTCCCATACCAAAACAGACAAGTGGAAAATGCACCATCGTAATTGTCAAGAAAACCACTTTCACTACCATTTGACAATAAAATGTTAAAACCACAACTTTACAACCTTATAAAAACCCATAAACCAAAGTATAAGAGATATGAAATAGACGAAATTTTTAATGCAAAAGGTCACGACGTACTGCGACTGTCACCATATCATACAGATCTGAATTCCATCGAGTTGGTTTAGGCCGAAACGAAAGAATATGTCGCCAGAAATAATGTGAATGTTAATTTTAATCAGGTGATTAAACATTGTTATGACTTCTTTGAGGAATTCTCAGCCAATAAATGGAAACCTTGGTGTGAGGGAGCAAAACGGTTGGAGCAACAGTATATTTTGAAGCAACCAACAATAGATCCGGTGGTGGAAGAAATCATTATTAATTTGGGTGAAAACGATTCTGATTTAGAAAGCGACGAAAGTGATGGGTCAGACCTAGAGGAAAGCGATTTATGAAGAATAGAGGATTTGAATGACGATAACACCGGGGAACAATTTGAAAAATAATTTCTGTTGTTCGATTTTAAGCTGTTTTATACGTAAATTGACATGCCAATTCCAAAACTTTATTTGGTTTTTTTCTATCACGTCAAGTTTTTTCTTTACAGTTGTTGCGCATCCGACTAAGCTTGCGAATCACAGAAGTCACTACTGCTCTCCTACCGGCGAACCTTCTTTGACCTAGCAGACCTAGATTGGGGGCGTGAGTGACGTTGCGTCATCCAAAACTAGTTCGGTCAGTTACGCATGAGATGCTAAAGTACGCGGGTCTGTGTCGCTCTGATATAGTGAAGTCAAAGTATACACACACAACTCCAGATTTTCGTTATGTCTGCCTCTGGCAGTTCTCGCCCTAAGTGCTTAAACAGCCCTGATTCATTTTGTTATATATGTGGCAGTTTTACCATCCCCATTCAATGGACTAATATCAGTGCATTTGCCAGGCAAGCCTATTTTGCTTATTTTAAAGTGAAAATAGGTGACCAAGATAAATCATAGGCCCCTCATAAAGTGTGCAAGCAGTGTGTAGAGAGTTTACGAATGTGGACGAAGAGAACACGTAATAAACTTTCGTTTGGTATACCAATGGTTTGGCCAGCGATTGCTACTTTTGCATAGTGAAAACATCAGCATTCAACAAGAAAAACAAACATAAAATTTAGTACCTTAGTTTACCGTCAGCTATACGCCCTGTGCCTCATTCAGCTGAAATTCCAGTGCCAGTTTTTCAAGAATTACCTTTTTTAGAAATACAAGAATGTGAATCAAGTGAAGATCGAAGTGACTCCACTGACGAAGAATTCAAAGTTTCCAATGATTCTGTTCGTATAGGATTATTATTAACATGAATTAAACGATTTAGCACAAGATTTGGGACTATCCAAAAAGCATCGGAATTATTAGCATCAAGACTGCACGAAAAAAAATTGCTTGACAAAGGAGCTAAAGTCACTTACTATCGATCCAGAGAAAGTAAAATTTTGGCAGTACTTCAGAAATAATGACGGATTTGTATATTGCCAGAACGTAGAAGATTTAATAAAAGTATTGACCATTTCTAACTATAACGCAACTGAATGGCGATTGTTTATAGATAGCTCAAAGCGTAGCTTGAAGTGTGTTCTCCTACATAATGGAAATTGATACGGTTCAGTCCCAATAGGTAATTCAGTTTATTTGCGTGAATAATATGACGACATAAAGAAAGTCATTGACTTGTTGCAATATAACATGCACCAATGGATCATCTGTGTTGACCTTAAAATGGTCTGTTTCCTTCTTGGCCAGCAACGCGGGTATACCAAGTATCCCTGTTTTTTGTGCATGTGGGACAGCAGAGCTCGTGAGAAGCATTGGGTTCAATCGAACTGGCCGCCAAGATCTGACCTAAGACCTGGTGATCCAAACATTTTAAATCAGCCACTTGTCGACAGAAAAAACATTGTATTTCCGCCTTTGCATATAAAACTAAGTCTCATGAAGCAATTTGTTAAGGCTTTGTCAATTGAAGCAGACTGCTTTAAGTATATCATTTCGGCATTCCCTAGCCTGTCATATGAAAAGATAAAGGCTGGTGTGTTTGATGGTCCACAGATTCGGCAACTCATTAAAGATGAAAATTTCACTGAATGCTTGGTTGGTTTTTAAAAATATTGTTAAAGACTTTCTTGGAAATACACGAGTCCCGAATTACATCGAAATTATTCAACAACTCTTGGAGAGCTTTAAAAAGCTTGGTTGCAACCTTACATAGTCATCTTCCTAACTTCCCAGAAAATCTTGGTGCTGTTAATGATGAACAGGGCGAGCGATTCCACCAAGATCTAAAGGTTATGGAAGCGCGGTATTAAGGTAGATGGGATGTCAGTATGATGGCTGACTACTATTGGAGCATCAAGCGGGAATGTCCACAAACTGAACACTCCAGGAAAAGCTATAAGAAGAAATGTTTACCATAATATGTTTTATTTATTTTTTGTATAAACACAATTTAACTTTTAATAATATGTTAACCTATGTTAATTCTATTCTATTTGGTCAGATCTCACCTTATTTCCTTTCGTATGTACACTTTTAAGGTAAAATGAGGGGTATGCTGTAGCTTAAGAACATGACGTGATAGAGAAAAATAGGCTGGTGTGGATATTTTTGAATTCAGAGATGAAAAATTAGTCAAAAACAAGTCACAAATCCAAGTCAACAAAATTGCTGTTCCCCAGTGGCTTGAAACGTAACTATTGAAAATAATAAAAGTTGTTAATTTGTAAATTTTGTAATGTAAATGTGTCTGTAAAATATTATTTGATATTATTACCCTTATTTAGGTTAAGTAGTTATTAATGTATAGATTATTAGTTCATTATCACTTATATTCTATTTTATTATGTAGAAATGTAGGTTAGTCATTAAGGCATATTGTTAGTTCATTATTACTCCTATTCTATTTTATTATATTACATATAATGGATATGCTAATTAAGATGCATCTCTATGACTATGTAATAAAGATTTTACCTGTTTGTATGACAATAAATCTATATTGTTAAATCTAATCCAGACCCAATTTAAAGTGCAGTGAATTTGAACAAATAATTGTGTTTACCATTATTAAGTCACTTAACTGAAACGTTATTGCGAAAAATTGTATGGATTGTACATTCGCGGAATTCTCTGTCTCTGTTAGACAGTGACCCCTCTCACTCTTTGTTTTGCGTATCTCAGAGGTCAAGCTATGTTTGTTGAGCTGTAGTAGGTATTATAATAACATACATTTTATTTTTAAAATTGATATTAAAATAATTTTGAAGAATTATTATTGTAGTAATTGGTTGTTTATAAGTTTAAAGGGCACTGTTTTTAAAAAAGAGCATGTTTTTACCTGTCACAGGTGTAACATCTATATAACAGGTATATAAAAAGTAAAGTGTTTGGGTTAGAGGCGCATCAGCAACTAGGCTATTTAGCAACTGGACCTACAGCTTAACGTGGGTTCCGAACCACGGTCATCAGCTTCCGACAAACCCAGGCCAGCACCCCCCCTCGGGCTATAAACCCTTGGTTATGTGCCTACCCATAAGTCTATCAGGAAACCTACCGACTGGCGAGTGACCAACGTAGAACACTTCTCAGAAGGCATCCGGCCTTACCCAGCCTTTAACTGGCGTGACTGAGGGGTAATTCGTAGTCGGATTTTACACTCTTGCCTAGAAACAATCACAAACATTTAGGAAAGATAAACGGACAGAAGACAGAAAAATAACCATCCGAGCGCTGGAATCGAACCAGCTACCGCTCCAGCGCGGATTCGGCAAAGCAGACGCTCTTACCGCCGCACCAACGCGACCGGCGGTATATAAAAACACGTGCGTATTCGAATGAAACGTTGTATCAAACTTTTAAAGCAATCGGTCAAGAACTTTAGGAGATTTAAGATTTTGAACAAACGCACATTTACATTTTTTTATATAGATTAATCTATGAATTACGAATGATTGCCGACGCACCTTGGTACATATCAAACCACACTCTTCACGAAGATCTCCAGATACCCTATGTTAAGGACGTGATCAAGAGCAGCAGCATAAAATATCACCACAAACTGGAAAGCCATCCTAACACCCTACTACAGCCTGTTTTGAATCCAACAAATAATAGAAGACTAAAAAGAAACTGGCCAACAGACCTGATAGAAGGATAATGGGGACTCGTCGTTGGGGGAGTCACCTCATCACGCCAATATAGGGAAGTCTAGCCCTCAAGCCATCACATTAGCTTATAGAATATTGTAATTCTGATTGCTAATATACGAAATAATAATAATAAAAAAAAAAAAAGATTAATCTTTTTGTTATTTCTATATATACCTTATACATTAGAATCCTTTATATAGGCAAACAAAAAACAATTTCCTTCTTTTATGTGCCATTTCAATTTTAATGTTCTCTTCTTTCTTTTCCAACTGAATACTAACATTATTAGCACAATAAAGGGACAAAAAAAGAAAATAACAGTCTTAAAGGATCTCTTTCAATAGATGTTCTCGTATTTCGTATTACGACTAACAAAAACTTCCGTCTTATCGAAAAATGTCCAAATAAATTGAAGTGGGTTGGAAGTCGCGACCGCCCATCCCGAACATCATCCGAAGAAACTTCCGTAACTTTGTTACTGGGTCCAGAAAAAATGAAAAGGAATTTTCCGTGAAATGTCCCATTCATCTCACGTACCGACTCGCGTTAAAATACTCATTCTGTTAGTTGACGAAAGTTTCGTATAGATCATTATACTGGAGCTTTTTGACTTTGAAATGTATAGTTTGAAAACAGTATACAAACAAGTAGATTATTAGCTGTCTGAATTTAATAAAATTAAGTGGTATTAAATTGAATTTAACTATTAAAAGTGTAGGGAAAAACTAGAAAGAATTGTATCTTGGAAAACTGTATTTGATATTGAGATACAAAACAAACAGATAAATTGTCACCCCAAACGATCAATTCTTCTATTGGAACCTTTGGTGTGAAACACTAAACTTGAAGAGATTTACCACTAAACACCAAATAACTTTTTTGAACTGCTCGACGCACGTTTCGCTAACCAAGTTAGCATCATCAGGAGATAGTTTAATCTGCACACCAAACGACAAAAAGACATTTCAGACAGCGGATAGGAATACGATTTCGAAGTCTGTTAGATGAAAACCAAACAGATTATGAAAAGTTAAAGTTTTTTAAGTTAAACTTTTTCTCAAATTTTGCCAAAACAGTGTCTTATACTAACAATAATTTAACTTAATATAACATAATGTATTTTCGCGTTAAATATAGTGAAATATATTGCGTTAAATTTTGAAAAAAAGTTAGGTGAACCCTAAGTCAAGAATGGAAAAGCAAAGCGTAGATAAGTTTCATATAAGGCATTTAATGCTTTAGGAGTTTAAAAATCATAACAATGCTACTAATGCTATAAGTATTGTTTATCCTGGTCCTTAGGATAGCAGAACATGTCTGCGTTCGTTTAATTTTTTTAAGGATCTGTTGTTGGCTGATATTCTAGCTGATTTCAAACAAACCACTATCCAGAGATTACTCACAAAGCCTAAAACTTTATACAATCCAATGGTGTCTAAGGGAACTCAAAAAAGTACAAAGGAACTATCTGCAGTGCAGTTTTGTTCAGGTTAGACACAGATCATTTTCTTCAACAAACAGTTATTGGATCAATCTCTTACAGCAATCTATAAGAGAAAAAACATCAGGGCAACCAATTTTGCCCTTTCTAAAACCAGATCTTTACCCTAAGCAAGTGTAACTGCTTATTATTCACTAAGGGGTAAAGGTTCTTAATCCTAATGAAACCATAAGGGATGAAGATTATTGTACTCTGCTTGAAAGACCAAACATGGTTTTAATTTGAAAACGTTCAAGACTAATTAATCGGAAATATTTATTCTGCAGCATGATAATGATAGATCTAATAGTGCCAGAATCACCCAAGAAATAATTAAAGAGTTGGAAGACTGGGAAGTACTTTTTCACCCACCGTATGCTCCAGACTCTTATTGTATTGCAGTGGCAACCACCGGCAACCTGGTCGGCGTCTGTTGGGTGCTTCAGTCCAGCTCCGTCCCAGAGGGTGCGGCTGTACACCACGCTCCAGGAACTAACAATCCCTGGTTCTAAACTCCCAGTGGAAACACTGGACCCATAAGCTTATAAGCAATCATGACTCGTGCAAGTAATAACAATAATACTCCAGGTGGTAACCAATCCACCCGACGACAGACGGCAACCGGGTGCTCGGATTCTGGGGAACTTGGACTTTCACGATTTCAAAAATAGTCGGAGCTTTCCGGCAAATTTCCACATAAAACTCCTACTTACATTGGCACCTTCAACAGCAACACGCTAATCCAACCAGGAAAACTTAACAGCCTAACCTCAGAATTTAACTGAGAAAAGATACTTGTGCTTGCCCTACAAGAAACACGCATCACAGATGAGGACACGGTAGACTACGGGAACTATCGCATATTCAAAAGCAGGATAGACAAACGGGTCATCAGGGCATGGTCTTTGTAAAAAATCCCCCGAAAGCCAACAGCGTTTTAACGAGACTAGAAAACAGACCGCCAATGTTATTAGACAAACTAAGAGGAAGTACATGAAGGGACAACTAAACTCTATAGAGGAGAATTTCCGCAATTATAACACGAGAGACTTTTATAGGACTTTCGCAAGAGAAATCCATGGATACACACCACAAAATATTTGCTTTAGAAAGCCGAATGGGAGATTAGCGCTAAACAACCAGGAGAATTGTCAGGAGCTGGCACACTATTTCTCTGATCTCCTCAATTGCCCCGAACGCGACACAAGATTCCCCAAGGAAAATTGTGTCTATACCCACTCAAAATCACCATCACCAACACAGGAAGAGATTCACAGGCACATACAAAAACTGAAGAATAACAGGACATCCGGTGAAGATGGTATCACAGCGGAACTATTGAAAAACCTCGGACCAAACTCCCTGCGGGAACTCTCGCAAATTATCACGAACATATGGCAAACAGAAAAATTACCAGATGAATGGAATTGTGCTCTTATACACCCGCCGCACAAGAAAGGAGACAGAACAGATATGAACAACTACAGAGGAATCTCTGTACTACAAGTCACTTGCAAAATCTTCTCAACATGCCTTCTCCAGAAAACAAAGGAACAACTAGAACACAAAATTGGCGAGTACCAGGCAGGCTTTCGCCCTGTTCGCTCATGCATTGAATAAATATTTAACTTAAAAACAATACTGAAATACAAAGCTATCAGGAATGTCCCAATCATCTGCACGTTCGTTGACTTCAAGAAAGCATACGACTGCATTGACCGCAAATCTCTGTTCAAAATCCTAGAAGAACAAGGACTCGATCCCAAAACACTACGATCGATCAAGCAGACACTGACCGACACAATCTCTAAAGTGAAATTTATGGGAGAAATTTCCGAACCCTTCCTGATTAAAACCGGAGTACGCCAAGGAGATGGGTTATCCCCACTCCTCTTCAACCTGGTCCTGGATAAAATCATAAGGGAATGGGAAAAGGAACTAAAAAATAAAGGAGCCTGGAAACCAATACACTCGGACGAACCAAAAACAACATAGAAATATCATGCCTAGCCTTCGCAGACGACCTAGCCATACTCGCAGACAATGAAAAAAGGGCAACCAAACAAATCGAAGTCCTCAAGGAATGTGCAGAGAAAGTCGGCCTACAAATCTCCTTTCAAAAAACCTAATACGGCAAAATAAATAGGGTCACTCACTTCAAATACCTGGGCGAGATCCTCGAACCCACAAGAGGAGAGAAAATAACACAGAAGACACGATTGTAGACGATGAAGGGGGCATACCGCAAGACACACAATATCTACAATAAGAAATGCCTATCCACACACGCAAAAATAAGACACTACAACACAGTAATCAAACCAGAAGTACTATATGCAAGCCAGACACTTACACTCCATACAAAAAGCGGCATAGAAAACATATTAAAAGAAGAACGGAAAATTATGAGGAAAATTCTCGGCCCAAAACTGAAAGAGGAAGGATACAGACTACATTCTAGAAATACCACAGAGATAATGTCCAACGTAGCGGCGGACATAAGAAAAAGAAGCTTGAAATTCTATGGACATATCAGAGACTCTCACCGACAAGACTCACCAACAGAATTCTTACGTACATACAAGGAGTCAAGTCAACAGTACCATGAATCGCACAAGTCAGAGCTGATCTGGGAAAGGCACAAATGGGTCCGACAGAGATTGAGGATAGAAGAACGTACAGACACAAAATATATATGTGAAATTTTGCATCAGAGAGCGAAGTTTTGAGGAGATCAGGGACAAAGTGGACGGAGGAGAGAAAGATAATCCACGGAGAAAGGATGGGAGAGATGTGGATGATCAGAAAGAACACTCGAAAATGAGTCAGGATGCTTTGCGTGATCCAACCGGGTCTATACGCACCTAATAATAATAATAATAATAATATATATATATATAATAATAATAATAATATATATATATATATATATATATATATATATATATATATATATATATATATATATATATATATATATATATATATATATATATATATATATAGTATAGGGGGTATATATGTAGATTAAAACTATATTAACTCTTAAATTTAAATAAAATGGTGTACGGTATCAAAAAATGACATTACATTCGAGTACACTCATTAGAATATAAAATCAGGGTAAAATTCAGAGTGAACAAGTTTTTTTTTCATTAAACATATTTAAAACGTATTTATCACATTATGTTTTAGGTTGCTCCTACCATTTGAGCTCAAAAACTTTTTCTTTCGAGGAGAACAAAAATCATTAACAAATGATAAATGGAAAAAAAACGAAAGTGGAGGTTTAATGGTTCATTTTGAAAAAAATGCTCTTTAATTTTGTATTCCATCCATCTTATCGAAAAATCTCTGAATAAATTGAAAATCGTTTTCGCGGCTGTTTGGCTGGAGGGTCGTTCAAAGGAACTTCCGTAATTTAGTTACTGATGCCGGAATAAAAGATTTTTTTTTGCGAATTGTATCATTCGTCTCATGAATTGGCATAACAAAGTTAAAGAAGTTTCTTTTTGTGTTTGACATACCCCTCATTTAAAGTCATACAACGCAATTGAAAAACCTCGTTTATATACAATCCCTGTCCATATTAATGTGACAACTTGTGGATTTCAAGCAAAATCCAAGTTATGTGTATTTCTAAAGCATTTTGAGATACTGTATGAACTAAAAATGTTTACTAAACCATAGATTAACATTATTGATTGATTTGTCCGTTACTTTGTGATAGTTCATTTTTTAAAAAGGAATAAACAATTGTTTACTTTGTTATCTATCACTTTTTTTTTAAACAAAATTTGTGTGACATACAGTTTCGTAAAACGATTTTACATTCTCAAACACTACTAGTTTTAAAGTAGTGTTTGAGAATGTAAAATACGTTTTACGAAACGTATAGTCGCACAAATTTTGTTTAAAAATAAAAGTGATAGATAACAAAGTAAAAAATTGTTTATTCCTTCATAGATTAACATTTATCTCAAACATAATGCCAAGATTTTTATTATTGAAGAAGTTATTGACAAATATTAATTAAATTATTGAGTCGATTAAGTATTTTTTGCTTTAATATTATATTCTAACGTATTTAGTAACATAAAAAAGGTTTAACTGATTTTATTTGCTTTTAAAGTAACTTATTAGGTTATTTACTGAGGACGATTGGGGAAACGTACATGATAATATATAGCAGGATAAAAGACTTATTATTCTAAAACATTTATTAAATTGATTATCTTATTTAAAAGGTTTGCTTTAGAGATGAGAGCACCATTCAAGTCTTAATGAACAAAACCCAATACGTTCGACGAAAACCTTCCGAAAAATATCATTCAGATGTATGTATGATAAAAACTATTCAACACTCAAGATCAGTTATGATTTGGTTGGTGATTAGCAGCAAAGGTCTTGGCATACTTTACATTGTTCAAGGGACCATGAGATAGCAGCAGTACATTTCGGTCCTAGAAAATAGATTGATACCTCAATTGAGGTATATGAAAATATGATTTTCATTCAAGATGGAGCATCATGTCACACTGTGAAGTCAGTGAAAAAATTCATTAACGAATTGAATATTCAATTGTTGGACTGGCCTGGAAAGTCGCCGGACATAAATCCAATAGAGAATGTCTGGAAGCGTTTGAAACGTGACATTGCCAAGAAAAATGTCACAAATAAGATACAATTAATTGAGAGAACAATTTTCCATTGGAATCATAATGAATACCTCAAAGAAATGTGTCTTAATTGCATTGGATGTATGCCTCGACGAGTACGCGCAGTCATAGAGGCTAAGGGTTGTAATACAAAATATTAAATTAAATATAGATTCGTTTGCCTATGAGTTTTATTGTACTAAGTGATCAGTGTAATAAGTCTTTATCATATTGAAAAACTTTTATCATCCAAACACATTTTTCTAAAAATCCAGCAAAAAAAATATTTTACTTAATTATTTCAAATGGTTATGGACAGACAGGGACTGTAGTTAGGAACTTCAATTGTAGAAGATAAAATAATAATATATCATACGGGGTTTTTTCTATAATAATAATAATACTCACTTAATGAAGTCTTGGAAGACGAATATATGGATATCAGGAGAAAATGCAGGAAGAGTCAAAGTTGAGAATGGAATTTTCCAGGGAGACTCTTTGTCATCAATGTGGTTTTGTCTGGCTTTAAATCCTATGTCTACGATTCTGAATCAAGCAAGCGGGTTTAGGTTCCAGTTAACAAACAGTAGAAAGTTATCACATCTGTTATATATGGATGACCTAAAACTATAAGCAGAGTCCCAGAGCAAACTCCAATCGCTTATTAAAACCGTAAAAATATTCAGCGATGATATTAAAAAGGACAAGTTATACAAAATAGGATACAAAAAGGACAAGTTAAACAAAATCATTCTGTCAGATTCACTCATTGAAACCGGATGATATCTACCGGTATCTGGGAATAGCACAAAATTAAATGCTAAACCATACAGCACTTAAACATGAGTTCCAAGATAATTATAAGAAAAAAATAACAAAGCTTCTGAATACAAAACTTTCAGGGGGGAATATATGTAAGGCAATCAACACATGGGCAGTACCGGTGTTAACATATTCATTTGGAGTGGTCAAACGGTCAAACACAGAACTGAAAGAGCTAGGCCGAATGTTCAGTTCAGAATGTTCAGATCGAAGTTCGAAAGTTCAAACTTATGCGGCTCGCAACTCAGTTTGATCACAATTATACACCACTAAAACTGAGCCACGCAAACTACGCTGTCGAAACAGGGACAATACAAAAGAACATAAATTTCTGGGAACATAAATCAATTCGTGGTAGATGTGTAGAATTATTAAATGGCAATAACATTGATAAAAAAAGCTTCTCTGCTCTGGTTAGACGAGAATCAACTATATCCGGAAACTGAGGGTTTGGTTATTGGTATTCAGGATAAACCAACAATTACAAGAAATATATCCTTAAAGAAAATACTGAAGATGTATGTCGAGAGTGTGGCAAAATAGGGGAGACTGTTGAGCACATAATTGGTGCACTTTAGCCGCAAACGCATATTTAGGAAGGCATAATCAGCTTGCTAAAAGAATCCACCAAAAACTGGCACTTAATCATGGTCTTTTACCAGCATCTACTCCGCCGTATTATAAATACAGTCGTCAAACTGTTCTGGACAATGTGCTGCTCTACTGGGATAAACCGATAATAACTGACAGGGCTGTCGACTACAATAGACCAGACATAGTCTTAATAAATAAAAAAGAAAAGTGGGGAACAATGATTGATATTGCCATACCACTGCTTCACGATATACATAAAACGGAGGTTGAAAAAGTTTCTAAGTATGAGAATCTTTCTTATGAATTGAAGAACATCTGGGAACTTGAAAAAGTCAACATCGAACCTTGTAATTTCGGCAGAGGGATTGGTGAGTCACAGGTTCTCCAAAAGTTTAACATATATATTATTATACATTATATATATATATATATATATATATATATATATATATATATATATATATATATATATATATATATATATATATATGCTCAAAAGATAGCGTAGTGGGGCCGTGGAGAAAGATATTTGAAAAACAGAAATCTTTCATCCGTACTTCCACGTACCTCTGTTCGTTTGAAAACAGCCGCCACCTTCACTCCGAGACAAGTACCTCCCAGGATAGATTTTCAGATGGCCTTCCTACGTGACATTCCAAACGATTTCTGATTAAGAATTGGAAATTGCTTCAACAACTATAAACGTTTATAATAAAAAATTAACAGCTAAATAGAAAGTCGAGTCTAACGGAAGGAGACAGCTAAATAGAAACGAACAGAGCAAGACCAAGTCATCTGGCCATATTGACTTGCGTTAGACTCGAGCCCAGTTGACGACGGCTGTGAGACAAGAAACCGGTCCTTGGAGATACTTGTCTCGGCGTGATAGTGGCGGCTGTTTTGAAACGAACAAAGGTACGTGGAAGTACGGATGAAAAATTTCTATTTTTCAAATATCTCTGTCCACGGTCCCACTACGCTATATTTTGCCCATACCTTATATCTACATTCAAACTATTTTTTTTTAAATTAAGAATACATGCCCTACATTATCCAAGAATAATATTTCAACGTCACAATATCGTCAAAACAAATAATGCTAATTTTTAAAACAGGGGCAAAAATAATTTCTGCTAAACCGTATAGAATGAATGGTTATAAATTTTAATAATTTAATTTAATTTTCAAATAATACATTAAGAGATTAATCAAACAAAAACTGAATTCCGATCGATTGTTAAGAAATCGGATCGTTAAGGACATTAAAAAAAATCTAACCTGATTTCCGCGCAACCAGTTGCATTTTGAATACAGGTTATAAGGAAACATTGTTAAATTTATGAAAGTACGTTCCCTTACAGCCTGTATATCATAACCTCAATGATATATTGCTGAAGGAGGAGTTTCGCATAAACAGCATAAACAGACGCTTTAACAAATACTTCTTGTTGAATTTTTCTATATACTAATATTCCAAACTTATCCTCTACCACCCATGTTTTCCACCAAATTTAAAACTTTCTGTTGTCGAATCAATAAAATATAATACGTAACATTGTTGGAATCACAATTGTTAAAATATAATACGTAAATAAGTTTGAAATAGTAAATCGACTCTTTCATTATTAAACTATGACTATTTCAGATGGCCTTCCTACGTGACATTACAAACGATTTCTGATTAAGCTTGCACAAACTTGCTTATGGCAATTGCTTCAACCACTATAAACGTTTATAATTATGAATTAGTTGAGTCCCTTCCCGACTTCATAGTGTTGCTTTAAATTAGAGCCTTTTCAAACTTAAAAAGCTTCAATCTACCGATCTAAATCAAACTTTTGTCCATACCCAGTAAGAGTTTCTTAACTTTGTTATGTCGCCACGTGAGACGAATGAGACGTTTCACGAAAAGATTTTTTTTTCATATTTTCCGGCAAACGTAACGAAGTTGTGGTAGTTTGGACGATTCCCGATGGACGGTCGTGAAAAACCACTTCAATTTATTTCGAGATTTTTTGATAGGATTGAAGTTTTTATTGGTCGTGATTCGAAATAAGAAAACATTTTATGAAAGTGATCCTTTAGATTGGTATCTTCTTTCTTTGTGTTACCACACGCTAATGTTATAATGTTTTCCATTTGGTAAGAATAAAGATATAAAATATAAATTATATGAGATATGTAAGCAACCCTAAGTGTATATATATATATATATATATATATATATATATATATATATATATATATATATATATATATATATATATATATATATATATATATCATCATCATCATCATCATCATCATCATCATCATCATCATCATCATCATCAGCCCGTATCGATCCACTGCAGGATGAAGGCCTCTTCAGCATGCTTCCAACCTTCACGGTCCTGGGCTTTCCTCTGCCACTCGAGCTGCCACTCGAGTCCAATATACTTAACGATGTCATCAGTCCATCGTGCTTTCGGTCTTCTTCGCGGACGTTTGCGATCAAGCGGTATCCACTCCAGGATTGCCTTGGTCCATCTGTCGTCCCATCGCCTCGCTATATGGCCTGCCCATCTCCATTTCAACTGTTTTACTCTTCCAATGATGTCACAGACTTTTGTTTGTTCCCTGATCCATGCGCAGGACTTTCTGTCTCGTCTTGTAATGCCAAGCATACATCTTTCCATTCCCCTCTGTGCCACCCGAAGTTTTTGAATTGATTGCGATGTGAGTGTCCAGGTTTCACTTCCGTATGTCATAACGGGTAGAACGCACTGATCGAATACTTTTCTTTTCAGGCAAAGTGGGAGTCTGCTCTTAAACACTATGTTGAGCCTACCAAATGCCTGCCAGCCACATTTAACACGCCGTTCCACCTCCCGGGCGGTATTCCCCTCCATGGAAATCCTCTGCCCAAGATATACAAAGCTGTCCACAATCTCTAAATCCCTTCCTAAAACTGAAATTCTTCTGTCCTGAGCGAAGTTATTAAACATAACCTGACTCTTTTTCAGGTTTATTTTCAAGCCAAATGGTTCGCCAGCCCTTTGCAGTTCTTGTATGCGTCTTTGCAGCTCCTCTGGGTCTTGTGAAATGAGAATAATATCATCTGCAAATCTAAGATGGTTTAAGTTTGCACCATTGATCTTTACACCATCCTGTTCCCAATCCAATTTACGGAATACTTTTTCAAGGCCAGCCGAGAAAAGAATAGGTGATATTGCGTCACCCTGCCGTACACCTCGTTCTATATTAATTCCCACTTCAAGTTCATCAAGATGAATTGTGGCTGTAGCTCCATCATATATCGATTCTAATAGGTTTACATAGGCTCTCTCTACACCTTGGCTAAGCAGTGCATCCATTATCGCATGCTTTGAGATGGAATCAAATGCTTTTTCGTAGTCGATAAAAGCCAAGCACAGTGGTATGGTGTATTCGTTGTGCCTTTCTATGACCTGCTGTACAACCTGGATGTGATCCATTGTACTGAATCCACTTCTGAATCCTGCTTGTTCTCTTGGTTGTGCGTCATTCAGTTTTTTTAATATTCTTTTAGAAATTATCTTAGTGAAAACTTTGTACATCACTGATAGGAGGCTTATTGGACGGTAGTTCTTTAAATCTTCCTGTGCTCCTTTTTTATGTAAAAGGATCACTTCTGCATTTTTCCATAAGTCAGGTACTTTTTGTTCTTTGAGGCATTTTGAGTATAATTTTGCCAGTGTTTTATGTAACGTCCGACCACCAGCTTTTAGCATTTCGACAGTTACACTATCCTTTCCTGGAGCCTTGCCGTTCTTCATCAATACTATAGCATTTGTTACTTCCTCCACTAGGATATCTGGTATTATATATTGTTCTTCCGTGGGTATTGCTGTCCCTGACTGGCTCTGATCTTCATATAACTGGGAATAAAACCTTCTGATAATCTCTAACATTTGGGTACGCGTCCTGCACACTGTGCCATCCTCACGCTTTAAAGCATATATTTGCGTTCTTTTGTTTCTCAGCTTCCTTTTAGCTTTGTTAATTCCTTTGTTTTCTTCCAGGGTTTTTTGCACTAGCTGCATATTGAATCGGCGCGTATCCTCTCTGATACGTTTTCTTATAGTTTTGCAGAGCTCGGTGTACTCGACCTTGCCAAAAGGACTACCTGCGTTTCTCATTGCTCGCCGTTTCTTCATTAAATCAATGGTCTCACTGGAGATTTTTGTTTGTTTGAGACATTTTTCCTCTGGTGCTATTGAAGCAGCCGTTTGAAGTACATTGTTGGCGATTTCTTCATATTGAACTGATATTTCCACCTCCTCTGGATCTTGTAACGCAGCAAACCGGTTTGACAAAGCAATCTCAAAATCGCTTCCTCTCTCCAGCAGTTTTCCAGAATCCACCTTGCCCTTCTTTGATCTTACCATTTTTTCGCGCTCTTTTCGACAGTCAATCCGAACCCTTGCTCGTACAATTCGGTGGTCACTTCCAACATTAAAATTGTTAAGGACAGTACAATTGGTAAATATTGTTTTATCGTTGGTCATGATGTAGTCAATTTCGCTTGTGAGCCCAGATGGACTTTTCCATGTCCATTTTCTGCTGATATTTTTCTTATAGAATGAATTCATAATATATAGTTCTTGTCCTTCAGCAAAATCAACTAATCTGTCACCTCTATTGTCTCGCTCACCAGTTCCATATGGGCCAGTTGCATTTTCGTCTGTTCTTGTTGTTCCAATTCTGGCATTAAAATCACCCATCAGGATTTTGTACCTACATTTCTCCTTGTATAAAAGCTGGGCCACATCATCATAAAATTCCTCAATTTCCTCATCTTTATGGCTTATAGTTGGTGCATAAGCTTGGACGATTTGAAGCCTAAACTTTTTATTCAGCTGAATGACGCATTGGGCTAATCGGTCGGATGTACTTTCAAATTTTACCACACTGTCCTTCAGCTTTCGATTGATGAGGAATCCTATTCCGCCACATCGGCCATTTTCCGTACCTCGAGTGTAGAGTACGTGTCCAGTTGGTTCCAGTTTGATTAACTCTTCACCCTTCCTTCGTGTTTCACAGAGCCCAATAATATCCCAATGTATGTTGTCAAGTTCGATTAACAGTTCTTGCAATCGGGCCTCTGTTTTCATAGTCCGTATATTTAACGTTGCAATGTCAAAAGTCCAATGGCAGCCTGATCTAACCCGGTGATTCTTAGCACCCTCTGCCTTGGGGCAGGTCTTCCCGCTGCCGTAGGTAGTTGCCCCTTGGCCTCCGGGGAATGAGGGCCGTGTTTGAGGTTGTACTGTCATATTTCAACATACTGAAATACCATTTTGTATATATATATATATATATATATATATATATATATATATATATATATATATATATGTTGTATATGTATATATATATATATATATATATATATATATATATATATATATATATATATATATATATATGTTGTATATGTATATATATATATATATATATATATATATATATATATATATATATATATATATATATATATATATATATATATATATATATATATATATATATATATATATATATATATATATATATATATATATGTATATATATATATATATATATATATATATATATATATATATATATATATATATATATATATAAATATATATATATATATATATATATATATATATATATATATATATATATATACTTACAAATAATGTCTATGGTCTAAAACGTATGCATATAAATAATATTTTTGAACGATAGGGGCCCCAAACAGGAATTTTAAATATTTTTTTTTTATTTATGGAAATGTCTGCTCAACAATTACAATTATTCTACAAGACAGTGTTGTAATAAAAGTTTTAACATTAACATCACAAATCTATTCTAAATACATATCTTGAGGTAGTTTCCTCTTCAGTCTTGTATGTATGTTTCTACGTCCTAGTAGATAATGTTCAGTGCTGGGAGATTGCTCTAGCATCTGATGAAAGATGGTCGCTCGTTTTTTAATATACTCTGAAACTGTTAGTAGACCGAGTTCTTGGTGGTTCTCGATTAGTTACGTACCATTCGGCATTCACAGCTATTCGTAATATTTTGTTTTGAAGAACCTGCATTTTATGTACATTGGTAGGCGATGCGTTGCCTCAGATAACGCATGCATAAAGGACTAAAGGCCGAATTAGTGATTTGTATAGCAATAAGGTACATTCTGTTTTTAATGAGGATCTCCTGTTGATAAGCGGGTAGACTTGAGAGAGTCTGGCATACCCTTCGTTGAGTTTACGAAGTATGTGTATTCTCCACGTTAATCTGGTATCCAGGTATACACCCAAATATTTAACATATTCTTCGTTTGTTTTCCAAGCGACTGGGTGTTGATTTATGTGAATAATCGGAGGGTTATTGATTCTCCTTAAAGTAAAAATTTTTGCTGCGCACTTTTCTGCGTTGATTTTTAAATTCCATTTATTGAACCATTTTACAATGGTATTTGTAGTTTCTTGAAGTTTGGTTACCCCAAGTTCAAGATTCTGTTCCTTAATTAGAATAGCTGTGTCATCTGCAAACAATAGAAGAGAGGCTTCTGTTTCTGGTGTGTCGTGTGTATATAGGTTAAAAAGAATTGTGCCAAGTAGACACCCCTGTGGCACGCCGGTTTTAATTTTTCTAATAGTTGATGTTGCGTTGTGTATGGATGTGTGGAAGGATCTGTCGTTTATATATGAAAAAAGGATGGCTTTTAAATATTCTGGTTTCTTAGCCGATGTTATTTTATGTTTTAATCCGTCATGCTATACGCTATCAAAGGCTTGGGCCAAATCTAAGAATATGGTTAGAGTGTACTCCTTGTTCTCAAATCCCTCTTCTATAGTTTCTGTTAAGCGTTGGAGTTGATGACACGTAGAATGCCCTTGTTTGAAACCAAATTGGAAGGCTGGAATTATGTTCTCGTTAAGAATCGCTTGGTTTAATCTGTCGTATATAATTTTTTCAAAGAGTTTAGCCATTGTAGATAGGAGGCTTATTGGCCTATAACTTGAAATAAGTTTGTGATCTTTTCCTGGCTTTGGGAAAAGCAGAATGTATGAGTGCTTCCATGTTTGTGGAAAATATCCCAATTTTAGACAAGAGTTAAAAAGTGAACTTAGGTAGGCAATCAGCTTTTTGCTTGCATTTTTGAGTATAATATTCGGTATTTGCTCGTGGCCCGGTGCTTTTTTAATCGATAGGGTTTTAATTACTGACATTATCTCCTGTGGCGATGTAGATTTGATGTCTACACCAGCTAGTGGTCTGTGGGCTTTCACTTCATTTTGTACCAAATTTGCAAATGCCTGTTGTGAATATTTTTAAACACTAAGGCATTCCAACTGCAACCATCGAAATTGAAAAGACTGGAGTAGTTTTAAACAACATCAATTATTTGGAATTATTTCAGATGACAATAAATACTACGAAGACCACCAGTATCTGATTTGAAGTTCATCGTGGTTTTATTTTGTCTTATATGCTCTGACTGACCATTTCCTCAGTACTGGACATAGTAAGGATTTCGATAATGCATGGGTCATACAACCGGTGAACAACTACAAAAAAGACTGTTTTTGGAGATGTGTCATATAGACAAAATAAAACCACTATGAACTTCAAATCAGATACTAGTGGTCTTAGTAGTATTTATTGTCATCTTCTCAAATAATACCAAATAATTGATGTTTTGTTTAAAACTGCTCTAGTTTTTTCAATCTCGATCATCATTCAGCCATTGTCGATCCACTGTAGGATGAAAGTCTCCCCAGCATGCTTCCAATTCGCACGGTCCTGAGCTTTCCTCTGCCATTCGGGTCCAATATACTTGATGATGTCATCCGTCCATCGTGTTTTCGGCCTTCTTCGCGGGCGTTTATGATCAAGCGGTATCCATTCCAGAATTGCTTTGATCCATCTGTCGTCGCATCGTCTCGCTATATGACCTGCCCACTTCCATTTCAATTCTTTTGCCTTTCCAATGATGTCACACCTTCGTTTGTTCTCTGATCCATATGCAGGCCTTTCTGCCCCGCTTTGTAATGCCAAGCATACACCTTTCCATTCTCCTCTGTGCAACCCGAAACTTCTGAACTGACTGTGATATGAGTGTCCATGTTTCAGTTCCCTATGTCAAAACAGGCAGCACGCACTGATTAAAAACTTTTCTCTTCAGATAAAGTGGGAGTTTGCTCTTAAATACTATATTGCGTTGGTCAAATGCCTGCCAGCCACACTTAATCCGCCGTTCCACCTCCCGAG
The DNA here is from genome assembly GCA_031761425.1 of Cosmopolites sordidus. Classification (NCBI taxonomy): domain Eukaryota; kingdom Metazoa; phylum Arthropoda; class Insecta; order Coleoptera; family Curculionidae; genus Cosmopolites; species Cosmopolites sordidus. Next base: position 679,609 of record JARFXV010001053.1, on the reverse strand, counting down.
CGGTATCACCCTCTATTGAAATCCTTTGCTCAAGATATATGTAGTGGTCCACAACCTCTAAAGCACTTCCTAAAATAGAAATTGTTCTGTTGACAGCAAATTTGTTAAACATAACCTGACTCTTTTTTAAGTTTATTTTCAAACCAAATTGTTCTCCCGCCCTTTGCAGCTCTCGTATCTGTTCTTGTAGCTCATCAGGGTCTTGTGAAAGGAGAACGATATCATCCGCGAATCTAAGATGGCTTTGATATGCACCATTGATTTTTATTCCTTGCTGTTCCCAATCCAGATTACGAAATACCTCTTCAAGACAGGCTGAGAAAAGAACAGGCGATATTAAGTCACCCTGCCGTACACCACGTTCTACGTTGATTTTAACTTCAAAGTCATCCATGTGAACTGTAGCTGTAGCTTCCTCACTCATGGATCTCAGTAGGTTCACATAGGCTCTGTCTATCCCTTGGTTAAGCAATGCATCCATTATGGCCTGCGCTGATACTGAATCAAATGCCTTTTCATAGTCAATAAAAGCCAAGCACAGTGTCTGTTGGACAACCTGGATATGGCCCATTGTACTGAATCCATTTCTGAATTCTGCCTGCTCTCTTGGTTGTGCGTCATTCAGTGTTCTTAATATTCTTTTAGATATTATCTTGGTGAAAACTTTGTACATAACTGATAGGAGGCTTATTGGGCGGTAGTTTTTTAAATCTTCCTGTGCTCCTTTCTTATGAAGAAGAATCACTTCAGCATTTTTCCACAGACTGGGTATTTTTTGATCTTTGAGGCATTTTGAGTACAATTTTGCGAGTATTTTATGTAGAGTTCGACCACCAGCTTCCAACATTTCAACCGTTACATTGTCCTTAAGGACAATTAGAATAATCATATAGATTATATCATTAGAATAATCACAATCATCACTTAAAGGACATTTAGAATAATCAGTTATCGTTCTTTCGAATCCTCAAAAAAAATTTAACCACCGCAAGAGCTCAGTCTTGTTTTTATTATTTTTTTTTATCATTTACCCTCTGGCTAGGGATTCTTTTTTACACTTTCAGTCCCAGTTCAAATAAAGGAAAATAAAGTACTGCTCATTGTTTATTGAGTTTGTGGATAAAAAAAGATCCGAAATATTTGATATATGTAGGGTCGCTTTTCAATAAAATGGTTATAATTTTTATAAGCTTTTGTGATTTTTATTTCTGCTTTTGCTAGCTGAATGTCAGAAACCTGACCTAACATATATGGATTATTAAAATGTACGAAACAACGTTGGGAAGAGTGAAACAAAACTTTTCGATAAATATTTTTTTACAAAAAATTAATGTCACGCTTCTTTAAAAAAACTCCGTTCCTCGCGGACCAACTTCTATATTGTTAAAATTTAGTTGAAAACATTTTCGCCTAAAAAGTAAAATATCAAACTTGTGAATTTATGTTAAAATTATAAGTTTCCAGGTGAATAAACTGAAAGTTTAGGGACGATGGGTTGTACGTTAAATTCTGAATTTAAAAGTTTAAAACTACCAAAGCCACTCGGGATAAAAGAACGGAACTTTTAAAATATGTCGTGGTAATTTATGACTTTTAGAAAGATTCCGAGTATATCGATATTATACGTCAAATTTGCAGGAGATGTGCTAAAACAAAAACTGTTCAAACTGATCATTACAATATGGAGGGAGGAAAGAATGTCTGCAAGTTGGGACAATGCCACCTTTAACCTATCCTAAAAAGCGGAGACCAAACGGATTGTAATAACTATAGACGCATTTCTTTGTTGGATACTTGTTAAAGAATAGTAGTTGTATTAACCAAAAAGAGGTTAGAAGGAATAATTGATCTACAGATAGGGGGACATCAGCCAGGTTTCAGGAAGGGCAGAGGAAAAACCGACCAGGTTTTTGTCATGAAAGAACCACTAACGATGTATTACGAATATAAAGTTCCAGCGATGGTACTGTTCTTTGATTTTAGTAAGGCCTAGTATTTAGTAAAAAGATCCAAAATGATAAAAACCACGGAAGAATTTTAAGTATTCTCTAAAATAGTGAGATTAGTGAGCATGATAGTGGAGATATCAAGAGCCAATGTGGGTGTAAAAGGAAGAACGACAGAAGATTTTGCTGATCAAGGCAGGCCTAAGGCAAGGAGCTCCACTATCGACACTATTATTCAACATGGTTTTGGAAATGATTATTAGGAAGGGTGAGCTGAACAGAGAAGGATATATTCCTTACATAAGTCATCAGATAGTGACTTATGCGGACGATAAATATATATATATATATATTTATATATATATATATATATATATATATATATATATATATATATATATATATATATATATATATATATATATATATATATATATATATAAAGTATTCGCTGAATAAATAAATTGCTCTCCTTCTTAGAACGTGACAATAGCTCCAAATATATTATAATATATTTGAATGGGAATTAAAGATCGCAAAATCATTGACTGAAATTAATTTTACTGTATAAACAAAGTTAAAATAGAGCAAATGAAAAAGTTTGAAAAATTTAAAAAAAAACATTTTTTTTCAATTAAATAAAAAAAAATAGAAGGAAAAGTCCACTCCCCTTTGCACTAGAGTATTTGCAGAAAAAATCAAAGTTATTTTTGAGAGAAAAAAACAAATATCATACTTTGAAAAAATTATTTCTGAAGTTTTTTTCGTATTTTCTTCAAAAAGTGCATTTAAAAACAAAAACGTCTCAATAGGTCAATTTTTGAAAAAGTTATGGCTATTTGAAAAAAAGCCCATAACTTTTTTTCGGTTGGGTAAAAAAATTTGAACAAATTCTGACAAACGTCTTTGGGGGGCTAGAAAAGGACATAAAAGTTTCAGCGAAATCGAAAAGGGTCGGGTCCAAAAGTGGTCGATTTGGTCCAAAGTGGTCCCAACCATATTACAGGCCTTTAGGTCCACAACTTTGTGATTCTTTCCCATGTTGTCTTATCTTCACCACTTTACTTTCTCCCATTCTCTATATGTGGCCCAGCTACTACAGTCGATTTTACTATCACGTTTATTCTTGAATCCTTGAAAATATCATAAATTTCCTCATTTGTTCTTCTCATATACCAACCGTCGACCATTCTCCTCTAGTTATCCTTCTGATTATTGTACGTTTCCCTCTTAACAGTTTCTCCCAGTTCCCATATCTCACATCCATACAATGCTGTTGGTCCCAATAATGTTTTTTTTTTGGTATTTAGTATTTCTGGATATCAATTTCGATCTTATTAGATGGTTCAAGGCTCTTGCACATGTGTTAGTTTTGATCAATCTTAGGTTTATCCTTCTCTTCTCCACACTTGTTTGTCATTCTTACGCCTAGACAAATTCTTCCACGCTTTCAACAGTCATTTTTCTTAGTTCTGTATTCACTCCCACTTTCGACCCATTCTTTGTGAACCTTCAAATACATCAAATTAGTTTGCTTTTCCTTTGATTGATTTTCTAACCAAACTTGTATGCTGCCTCCACTAGCCTTGACTCTATTCTTTCTCACTTCTCGCAATTATTGCTACGTTGATAAAAACAAGACTGAGCTCTTGGGGTGGTTATATTTTTTTAGGATTCGAAAGAGTGATAACAGATTATTCTAAATGTCCTTGTGACTTTAAGACACTGAATGTGTATATATATATATATATATATATATATATATATATATATATATATATATATATATATATATATATATATATATATATATATATATATATATATATTGGGTTTTTTCCGGGAGTACATCTGGTTGTCGAGTTGGTCCCTGTCGAAAGCTTGCAGACGTTTCGCCAAAATCTCAGTGTGGTGCTTACTGCCGCGAGGTTCGTGACTTTCTGAGAAAGATCTCTCTTGTCTCTTGTACATGGGTTGAAGGTGTTAGATCATTTTGCTCTGTACACCAGGTGTGTGGACGGTGTCCCGACAGCGACTGATATCGCTGTTGGTGAATTGTAGATGAGGCGGAGCTTGTCCCCGCATCGGAGTGGGGAGGACGGGAAGATTACTTCTATCGAAGAGATCGGCGTAGGAATTTCGACGTGGGGCTTCGGCGTAGTTTTTTGAAGGAATTCCTTCAGGCCTGCGGTGAGGCCGGCCATGGCTTGCTGGAGGTATTGGGCGAAGGCTTCGTCGAGGTTCGGTGGTGGGGTTGGCTTTGCGGCGGTTGCTGCGGCAAAGGACTTGTCCAGGGTCGTGGTGACTGCAGGTGGTTTGCTATATATATATATATATATATATATATATATATATATATATATATTTGTGCGTACTGTTTGACGGATGGATCTATCTGGATCTATTTTGAAAGGCAAGCCGTTGAAAAGGCCCGTCTCAAACCAAAGCTCTGGTTAAGATATGTCGATGACATATTAGAACATCTAAACTCCCAACACCCAAAAATACAGTTCGCACTCGAAATTGTGAACAAAACAAGCTACCGTTCCTGGACGTTTTAGTCACAAAAACAACAGAAGGGCGCCTACAACACAAGGTATATAGAAATCTAACACACATAAACATATATCTCAACGCACAGTCACACTACCACCCCATTCAAATCCAGTCAGTAGCAAACACCCTAATTTCAAGATCCTTCCGCCTTATGAACAACGATGCACAGCAGGCAGAACTCAAGAACATAACGAAAACTCTAAAACAAAACGGCTACTTAAAAAAGACAATTAAGCGTGCAATACAACAACACCAAACACAAAAAACGACAGAATAAGCGAAGAGACATTCAACGTATTACTGTCATACATCAAAGGAACAACGGACCGTATCGGAAGACTTTTAAGAATACACAAAATAAGGACAGCATACAAACCTCACCGAACAAAAGGCGCATCCTTGGGAAACCCGACAAGGTCAGACTAGAAAATCAAGAAGCTTACCGCATCCCAGGCTCAGGCTGTAAAAAAACCTACATCGCACAAACAAACCGAAACATGCAAACAAAATCGACATTATTCCAGTACCAACTAGAAACAGGCTACAAAATTAACTTTAATGAATGCAACGAGATAGCCAATATAAACCATTTTCGGACATGCCTGATCAGAGAAGTTATAAAGGTCGAAAAGTAAAAAAGTCTAAATAAGAGGGATGACGCTCTACATGGAAACCGTGTAGCCAACGTGGAAAAGCGTTCTTAGACCAGCAGACCCAGACAGCACGACTGGAAATAAAGACGTCGCAAGCGCCTCAAGGGGCGTAGCTAGCCCCAGTGCTAACCAATCGCTACCGACTAAGATCGAGGCCAGAAGACATAAATATCACACGGCAAACCGATCTTTCTCAAAAGGTCAGCTAGAGACCTCAGAACATTAAAAAAGCGCCCATCTTAGGGTTTGAATTTCATTGTAAACTAGTAAGAGCCTCCGGGCTAACTAAAAAACCTGGCTGAATAAGTCGAAGTCGATCTTTCTCAGACAGTTTCTCCCGATCCTCGATCGAAGTAACAACTCCTTCGCTACCTACCGTGCCGCGATCGCAAGTAGTTACGGTCCGTCCCAACTGGCCCCGTTCCAGACGGGCCGTCCAGAATTCCGTCTAGCCACGCGCCCACCCGCCCCTCAGACGGGCCGGCGCCATGGAGTCCGCCTACCTGTCGGACTCCGACGAAGACGCTTTGAAACCGACACCCAGAGCCGCTCACCCGACCATTACCGATCTCGAAAATCGCAAATCGAATCAATGAGTGAGGTAAACACCTCACTTCGCCAACAAATCATCACGCTACAAGAGGACTCGGATCATGACTCCGCCGACCTCTTAGACAGAATATTCGACGATGTAGAGAAAGAAAACTCAATTCTCAAAAATTGGATCAACGAGCTGGAAGCTAAGATTTCGGCCCAGCTCTACCATCTCAACAAACTCAAAAAAAACCGCTGAACCCAGCCCCAATCCGTCTGCCGCCTGGAAGAAAGCAGCTACTTCCAAGCCTGCACCGACCCATAAAAAGAGAAAAACTGCCGCTCCGTCTTCCTCAGATGAAGCAGAAAAATATCCAAACCTCCCAAAACCAGTTCAATCACTAAACGTCCCAGCATCCACAAACGCGGGCGTTCTGCACCACTTCGAAAAAGCCGCCGCCAACGACAAACCCTCGACCCCAATAGACACCAGCCCGTCCGCTGGTCCGTCCACCGCAAGATAACCACCCAAAACGCAGTTGCCAAAGCTGCCCTTCAAGAAAACCCGAGTCGGTCTGAGGGACCCAAAACGGTGGAACGAACTGTCGAAAATCTTCCAAGACAATCAGTGAAACATCACGGACAACCTCAGCTGACACCCACCGCAATATCACGCGGTTTCTCCGCGCTAACAAAATTCCTTACCACACGCACTTTCTGACCAGCGACAGAGAGTTCAACGTCGTCATCCGCGGCGTTGACCCCAACATCGAGACATAAGACATCATCGCCGACTTGAAAGCCCAAGGTTTCGAACCCTCCGAAACTAGAAGGATGACCCGCACAAACGGCAGGAAAATGCCGCTAATCAAAGTCCGTCTGCCCAGAACGCAAATTGGCCTCTTGAGGCGTTTTTGTTTTTAAATGCACTTTTTGAAGAAAATTCGAAAAAAACTTCACAAATAATTTTTTCAAAGTCTGACATTTGTTTTTTTCTCTCAAAAAAAACTTTTTGATTTTTTCTGCAAATATTCTAGTGCAAAGGGGAGTGGACTTTTCCTTCTATTTTTTTTATTTAATTGAAAAAAAATGTTTTTTTAATTTTTCAAACTTTTTCATTTGCTCTATTTTAAAAACTTTGTTTATACAGTAAAATTAATTTCAGTCAATGATTTTGAGATCTTTAATTCCCATTCAAATATATTATAATATATTTGCAGCTGAGATAAATAGTATTTGAATTTGCCACAATAATTAGATCGATAAGCTAGGGGTATGACAATCACAGACTGTCAGTTCACTGGATTACTTTATATCGAGATCCAAAATATAACTTAAATATCTATCATATGTTCTAGTGTTTATTGAAAATTTTTATTGTCACGTTCTAGGAAGGAGAGCAATTTATTTATTCATTTCTAATTTATCTGTGATTCAAGCTTTAATTGTTTGGATAATCGAATCGACAAAGCTATTTGATCCTTTCTGTAATCCTTTTAGGTAGGAAAATCATCTGAAAAAAATTGGCTTTCGTCCTGCAACAGACAATATGAAAATGACGATGGAACTAAGTAATATTTTTTTATTACGTAGTTCGTGTCGAAAAAGGACATCAGTGTTAGTTAATCAACAAACAGATAATCGAAAGAGGTCGGGTTCAAAAGTGGTATATATGGAATGCCCCATATATACGTCAAATAAATACATGGAACACTTTAATCAAATCCAAAATATTGATTTAATCATCTGAAGTTTTTTCACCTTCAAAATTGACCCCATTTGATGCGGTCCTCTTATTATTATTAAATCCCATTATTCCCTTGCGGGGCGTAGGGTAATTATATTTTATATACAATATGCATGTATGGTTTATAAAGTCTATAAATATTACCCTTCTTCGTGGTCCTGAGCAATTGCTTGTTTTCATTTCCATTTTGGTAGATTACACAGGTTGATAAATTTAAACTTCTTTGAGGTAACATTGACTAAAACAGGTGTATATGCAGTATTTTTAGTCCTAAATCTGAAAATAATTACAGTATCACGTACAGTTTTTTTTTGTTACAAGAGATCAGTGGTGGGAAAAAAAAACGAGACGATAATTTTTACGATCTAATATTTATGTAAAACGTATTAAATCTATGCCAATGGCGGCTTGTGAGCATTACTTTGTTGTCCATGTCTTTGACAAAGTTAGTCATTAGTCAAAGTTTAGTAACATTAGTCAAAGTTTAATATGGAGAGGCGGAAGAAGCAACTTTTATCTTGATCTAGATAGGCTTTTTTACTTCCTCGGATATAGATCTAACTTATATAACTAACCGCATATATAACACCGACATATATAAAACCGATTTGACTCTACTGTAAACGAGGCAGAAACAAACGAAACTATAGAAAACAATAAAACTGCCCTTAAAGGATACTGTGGAAATACCCCCTCCACGATTCAAATCTCGCATTCAAAATACGTGGCAATTCCTACATTGTCCAGTCTAAAGTCAGGTACAAATAATTTCAATTAGATAAAGAAGAACCAGGTACTTGAACATAGGATGTGCTAGACCATTTCTGTAAAAAGGTGTTTTAATAACTATTTAAATGAAATGCAAAATGAGGATTCTCATCAATGTTATAAAAATCATGTCGATCCTGTGTTATCGTTACTTTTTATTGACCAATTTAATATTTGTTTGGCTTCTCTTTTATTAGTTTGTTTTCTAGGGTAAAGGTTCCAAATATTCACCAGTTTAGATAAAATGAACAGAAATACATTATTTGTAAATTTATTAGAAGAGTTTATGAGCTGCAACAAGTGTTATGCTCTTTTTTATAGTTTTAATTTGCAAACTATAATACTTTTGTTTATAAAATATATAATAATAAACATTAAATTGTAATAATTAACGTTACAGCCGATTGCTCCGAATATTAACCATTACGCTCTAAATACTGACCGCCTATGTTCCAAATACTGACTAGTAGTATTATGCTTATAAAACTAAAAATAAATAACTTTTATTTTTAATCTGTAATAGTACTTTTTTTTTAATCTTTAAAATGTATCTAAGTTTTGTAGTTGTACCAAATTTTGTTTGTTTACCAAATTGAATTTCATAATCATCTGGTACAGATGAAATTTCTGATAAGGTCATATTTGTTGTTTCAATTTTTTCAATCATTAGATAATAAGATTTCAGACGATGGATTTTGTTTAGACTCAAATGCGTCAAACAATTATTTTATTAAATTATTAAATTATCTTTATTATTATTATTAAATTAGATGAATTATTTTATTAAATTCAATCAACACTAACATTTTTATATGTAAATTGTCTACTGCATAATTTTGAGTAGTAGATGATAAGACATAATTCTAATGAGTTGACGACATTTCTTCCGCAAGTTCAAATGATTTTTTAACTATTTTAGATTTTATTGCTTTATCAAAAGCAAAATTAAATTTTGTAATTGCCGCAGTAGATTTTTGAGAATGATCAGCCACTACTTTCTTCCACTCAGTCTTCAGACGATAGAAGTTTCTAACGTCACATGGCTGTAGAATATGTGTTGAATTAGTTAGGAGACAATACAGAATAATTTTCTTTTCATCACATAATATTAGTACTGGAAATTTTGTTTTTCTTTCGATAAGACGAGGATATAATAACACATGGGCTGAAAAGTCCCGGGCCTAACAAAGAAAACACAGTTTTTTTAGTTCAAAATTAGCTTTATTCATCAACGTAATCTCCATCAAGAGCAACGCAATCATTCCAGCGCCGCTCTAACATTTCAATACCACTTTTGTAAAATGATTTATCTTTTGCCTCAAAATAGGCCTCAGTTTCAGCGATAACCTCTTCATTCGTGCGAAATTTCTTATCGGCGAGCATTTTTTTCAGGTCTGCGAACAGCCAGTAGTCGCTGGGAGCCAAATCTGGCGAATACGGTGGATGTGGGAGCAATTCGAAATTCAATTCAGGTAGTTTTGCCATTGTTTTGATTGACTTGTGACCCGGTGCTTTGTCTTGATGAAACAAAAATTTTTTCTTTGCCATATGCGGTCGTTTCTTTGCAATTTCGGCCTTCAAACGCTCCAATAACGCTATATAATATTCACTGTTAATGGTATTTCCTTTCTCAAGATAGTCGATGAATATTACACCACGCACATCCCAAAATACCGAGGCCATAACCTTGCCAGCCGATTGTTGTGCTTTCGGGCGCTTTGGACGAGGTTCACCAGTTGCTGTCCATTCAGATGACGATCGTTTTGATTCCGCAGTGAAGTGATGGATCCATGTTTCATCCATTGTCACATATCGACGCAAAAATTCCGGTTTGTTACGTTTAAACATGGCCAAACACTGCTCAGAATCATCAACACGTTCTCGTTTTTGGTCAACAGTGAGCAAACGCGGCACCCACTTTGAACAGAGCTTTCTCATAGTCAAATGCTTATGCAATATAAAGCCAACACGTTCTTTTGATATCTTTACGATGTCAGCTAACTCACACAACTTCACTTTTCGATTATTCAAAACGATTTTGTGGATTTTTTTATGTTTTCTTGTGTTACCGCCTCATTTGGACGTCCACTGCGTTCTGCATCATCGGTGTCTCTACGACCACGTTTGAAGTCAGCAAACCAACGTTTTATAGTTGTTTCTGATGGAGCGGAGTCCCCATAACACTTTTCAAGCCATTGCTTCGCTTGAACGGTATTTTTTCCCATCAAGAAGCAGTGTAAAATTAAAACACGAAATTGTTTTTGATCCATTGTTTTGAAAATAACAAAAGTAGCGTCACTCTTAGCACAATGACTCACAAACTAATGAATAGAATATCATGAAATTTTAACAGCTGTCTTTTGAAGGTTAGTATTAACTGAAAAAAAGGTGACTGCAATAAAACTAGCGCCATCTATGTGTTAGGCCCGGGACTTTTCAGCCCATGTGTTACATTAGTAATATATTTGAATTTGCACTATTTGTCTAACCAGTCTCCTAGCTACTTCTTCCCATAGCTACTCCTTCTGGGAGCGAAGCAGCAATATCCCGAGGCATTTTTTTAAGCATAAATGATTATTGGGCCAAATGGTTCTCCATTTGCAGAAAAAACCCTAAGGACACTGATAGACTGTTTTTCATACCTATGGCGATTTTATAAAAATTTTTCTCTCCTTTTGGACCTAAAACTTTTCCAGTCTTAGGACACAAAGACATACCAAGTTCATCTAGATTTATCATGCACTCAAAAAAGTCTGTTAATTCAAGATCAATCTCAACGTTATTTTTTAAACCATCAAACCACGCTCGAATAGCATCTTTTGTCTCACAAGCTCTAACTTTTGATAGGACTTCACTTTTTTTTAAACTTATTTCTGGATATCTATACAAAAATCATCATCATCGTCATCATCAGCCCGTGTCGATTCACTGCAGGATGAAGGCCTCCTCAGCATGCTTCCAGCTTTCACGGTCCTGAGCTTTCCTCCGCCACTCGGGTCCAATACACTTAACGATGTCATCAATCCATCGTGCTTTCGGTCTTCTTCGCGGACGTTTGCGATCAAGCAGTATCCACTCCAGAATTGCCTTGGTCCATCTGCCGTTCCATCGCCTCGCTATATAGCCTGCCCATCTCCATTTCAATTACTGTACTATTCTAATGATGTCACAGACTTTTGTTTGTTCCCTGATCCATGCGCAAGACTTTCTGTCTCGTCTTGTAATGCCAAGCATACATCTTTCCATTCTCCTCTGTACTACCAGGTTTCACTTCCGTATGTCAAAACGGGTAGAACGCACTGATCGAAGACTTTTCTTTTCAGGCAAAGTGGGAGTCTGCTCTTAAACACTATGTTGAGCCTGCCAAATGCCTACCAGCCACATTTAACACGTCGTGCCACCTCCCGGGCGGTATTCCCCTCCATTGAAATCCTCTGTCCAAGGTATATAAAGCTGTCCACAATCTCCAAATCTCTTCTTAAAACTGAAATTCTTCTGTGCTGAGCGAAGTTATTGAACATACCTGACTCTTTTTCAGGTTTATTTTCAAGCCAAATGGTTTGCCGGCCCTTTGCAGTGCTTGTATATGTCTTTGCAGTTCCTCTGGGTCTTGTGAAAAGAGAACGATATTATCTGCAAATCTAAGATGGTTTAAGTTTGCACCATTGATCTTTACACCATCCTGTTCCCAATCCAGTTTACGGAATACTTCTTCAAGGCCAGCCGAGAAAAGAATAGGCGATATTGCCTCACCTTGCCGTACACCTCGTTCGACATTAATTCCCACTTCAAGATCATCAAGGTGAATTATGGCTGTAGCTCCATCAGATATCGATCCTAACAGGTTCACATGGAGCCTTGCCGTTTTCCATCGATTCAATAGTATTTGTTACTTCCTCCACTACGATATCTGACATTTGTTCTTCCGTGGGTATTGTTATCTTTGATTGGTTCTGATCTTCATATAACTGGGAATAACATTTTCTGACAACCTCTAACAGTTGCGTACGCGCCCTGCACACTGTGCCATCCTCACGCCTTAAGGCATTATCTATTCAAAAATAGTTCCATCCATTTACGTCCAAGACGATCATCAGAAAAAGGATTTCGCGTTTAGTTTCTTTTAATACTTTTTGTATAGCGTCTTTAACATCATCGCGGCACATAGAAAAATCCAATTTAACTTTATTGAGAATCCAGTTTTTGATTTTCACTTCCTCTTCAGTTGCGAGAATCGTTAAATGGCCCAGCTTACATTGCGTACTCAATTCTGAATTTCTGGTGTTGTGTATATTGATACGTATGAAACTTTGCAACTGGCTTCTTTTTCTTTAACTCGGTCGCTTCGGTGTTATTTTAATATTCAATACTGATTAATTTAATTTAGCTGCAACAAAAATAAAAAACTTGTTTTAGCTAAGAAAAATAGATAATTTTAATATTTTAATAAGACGGTAATTATTTAGTTACTTTTTAAAACTAAACACAAATTTATTTTACTTTATCCTAAACTTTGAGGTTAACTTGTCATCACATTAATACTATGGTCATTCAATTGTGCTTTGGATTTAACATATGTTCTAAATGATGACCGATTTATATTTTTGTGGTACATTGGATAATTTACGACACGAATTATTGACCAGAGTATTATTTTAATTATTAACATAATTTTAGTAACAAAAATAATTGATAATTAATCTTTGATATTTTGTTATTTTAAAAAATACTTATCTATTGTTTATCAAGTAATTAATTTTATATAAATTGATCATAAATGTATTTACCAAACACCCATGAGATTAAGTTCTAATGCCCAATTTTGACATTTGTACGCAAACTTATTTTTTATTATTATTATTATTACAATTGCGTATATTGCTGCGCATGCGCAATTTTCTATTCCAGTATAATTGAAAATTAATAATTTCGTACTGAATATAAAATTAAATCACTAGATTTTTTTTGAACTAAGTTTGTATATTGCCTAGTCAATATTTGGTTCCTTTACCCTATCTCATACATTTTATTCAGTATCCTCGGATTGTTTTTCATAAATTGTTCCACCATGTCAATTCAGAGAATTCTCTTTATAAGTTGGCTTCTAAAAAATTACTCATTTTAAAATAACGCATTACAAAATTATAAATATGTCATCCAAAAATTCTGAATAGAAAACCAAATGTGTTTATTTAGCGTTAAATTGCCTCGACGAGTATCCGTACGAAGTTTTGCTTCCCCTGCTTGAAAAATCGAAAATTCAAAATTAGCTTTGAAAATGTATGCAAATATTTAGCCTCCCTAGGTAATTTTCGACAAAATCCAGGAATTTGGTTCTCTCCAAATAAGCAATTTGAGTTTATCGATCAAAAACTTAATAACGAGCGAGAGCCTATTCGTAATCGACTTAACAAAAGCACCATTTCACGTTTTGAACTCTTATCAGAAAGAAATTAGCGAAATTCGTTTGAAGTTTCGAAATTTAATCGCGAATAAATTCTATCAATGTTAATTGGTACGATGACAATTAAACGAAATTGCGAACAACATAATGTTAATAATGGGATTAGACTATAAATAACGACAAATTGTTATAAAATATTTCCAGCAAAAAATACGGGGCTTACTCAATAAAAAAAACTGGAAGGAACTGGAAAAAACTGGCAAAAATAGGGGCTTACTCAATAAAAAAAAACTGGAAGTTGGAATTCATTGATGAGTGTTTTGCTAAAAATATTACCATCCTTAGGAAATGATTCAATCTCAATTCTAAAACTAAACTCTAACAACAAAACTAAACTATGTCAAACAAACTAAACTAAATAAAACGTTCCGATTTTATTCCACCAGCAACATCATCTTATATAAGCCAGCGATAGGACCCCCTTCAAATTAAATTATTATTATTATTATTATATAAGGTGTACCGTATAGTTCTGTTAAAATTTTTGTAGCATAAATAGACTTAATCCTAAGATTAAAACTAATTGACTAAGATTAAAATTGAAATTTATATTCGTAAACCAAATATACACGTATGTTTACTTTGAAAATCTAGGTGGCCATGCGACGTCAAGTTCACTCGAATAACTGTCAGGCGGATAAAATTATTTGAGCGAAACAAGTGTAAATGTCAATTTTAATTTCAGTTTCAAATGACTTCGCGTTTTATTGTGTGTAAATGATTTACGACGGATACTTCATTACAGAACAGTTTTGGAAGTTCACAGAGAGTGAATTTTTCAGTAGATTTAGATGAACAAGTGCTAGGTGCTGTTACTAGGGATACAACCATCAAGGTACGTCGAATTAGTAGGAAAGTTAAAGTATAATTTTAAAATGCACTGTAATACGTCAGAAATAAAAATTTTTTTGTTGAAGTGGCCATAAATATAAAATGTTTTCCCAATAAAATAAATATATATTTTTGAGAAGATACTATTTATTGCCTGTACGAATTCGATAAAAGCGACGTGTTCAGGTCTATTTGGTCATTGAGAAGATTTAAACGGTTTATTTCTAAACTTTCCAGATGCTTCCAGTTTTTTTGCTTTTATTTTGTACGTGTAATATTTTGAAATAACGTTTAAATCAATGATTTTCATTTTCATTTTTCAGATGTGACGTATAATTGGAGTTGTGTTTCCGATTATAAAACTTTTTATTTATGAACTGATGTGTTTCTGATTATAAACTTTCGTATTTTATCATTCTTTTTTGAATAATCTACCTGTTTGTTTTATATACATTTTTGAACATAATCCACAATATAGCTGATATGCCCCAGATTTATCTTTTTTGTTTATTTTTGCTTTACGATTTTTGATAATTTTTTTAAAATTGTTATTTATTTTAAAGGCTATTTTGGTATTGTTTTTTTATAAGAATTGTTCAATCTTTTCAGACGAGATAACAAAATGTGTTATTATTATGAATGAATTGGTTTTTTTTATTCTTTTTTAGACATAGCATTTTTTTGCATTTTCACCTTTCTTTTTATGGCGGTTAATTATTCTTAATTTTTCCTTTAAAAAATCATGTTTAATTTGAGAGAAAGGTAGAAAATGGTTTATTCAAAGTATGCGCCATCGCTAGCTGCACGTTTTCCCCATCAGTTTGTCCATTTGTGTATGTCCTCCCAGAAAAAATGTACATCTTTTGAGGTGATCCAGTCATCAAGCCATTTTTCGACATATCCGTAATTATTAAGGTGTTTTATAGAAAGTGCGTGAGACATCGATCAAAATAAGTGGTAGTCGAGAGGAGCCAAGTCTGGTGAGTACGGGTGGGGCAAGAGTTCCCACCCAAGAGCAGAAATGGCATCTCTGAACGCTTTCAATGCGTATGATGGGCCATTGTCGTGCTACAATATGGCTTTTCCGTATCTTGTAGCTCATTCCGGTCACATTTCGATCAATTCATGGTTCAAATAGTTAATTTGTTTCGGTTGAGCTGGGCGTTCTTTGTCTTTCAAGTGGAAATCACCACTTTTGAATGGTTCAAACCAACACTCACAAGCGTCTTGTGTTGGGGCATTGCCACCATAAGTTTCCACACATATACGATGGCTTTTACTCGCGTGTTTCTTTTAATTGAACAAAAAACCAATACGTGCCGCAAATGGCCTTTAAAAATATAACGCTAACTCGAAATTGTTTAATCATCAACGACGTTTCAAAAGGTACTGTCATAGCAAATGACATATGAGACTAGGCCGACTATTGGTTTCAGCGTCATCTCTTAAAAAAATTAAGAATTATTAACCGCCGCAACTGCTCAAATCTGCATTTAATAAGGGATTGTTAGTTAGTCTATGTATCAAGCTATGATAAACTGCACATTTGTATTGATGTGGATGTAATGATTTTTTTATGTATTCTTGTATCTGTATGAGAAGCTTTGTCCAGTCCATGAAATTTAAACAGCTGTTTTCTTTTAATTCAACTGTAAATTTCATATTTTTATTTGATATTAGCTATACCCGGCCAGGCGTTGCTGTGGCTCAGTCTGGTTAAATGGAAAAGAAAGAAAAGAGAAAGCACACCTTTTTAATACGTTTAATTTCACAAGGCTTGTGGGTATTCAACATTACTTGTTGTTCCATTGTCTGTGCAGATATAAAGATTGTCTAGTTTGTCAACTTTAGAAGACGCAACTAATAATTGTCCATGTGTTGTTGAAAACGAAGCAGATCTAAAGCTGCAGAACGCGATCGCCGTGCTCGCAACCGTGCATCCTCAAGTCTGGCTGCACGTCGCTCTGTTGCTTCCTCAGCACGCAAATGAGAAACGAAATATTTCAATCCGCTCGAACAGATCACCCTGAAGAGGTCAATTTCACGATATAATTTGAATTCAAATGAAAATCAATCGACACAGCTCAATTCCGTCGCCAATTGCGCGGAAAAAAATAAGAAAAAAAGTTAAAAAAACGAAATGAAAAACAATGAAAAAAGAAATAAACTATACTGACCAAATGAACGCTGTGGTAAACGACACAGCTCAAGTGACAGCAGCTGTCAAGAAGCACGCTGTTAGCATGAGTAATGTTTAGTATTGTGTGTGTTGCTACTACGTGCAACAGATAGCGCTCCCATTGCCGTAAAATATTTAGTTTAGCATGTGTTACTTTTACGTCCAACAGATGGCGCTGTTTTTCAAAAGAAGTATGTTTTTATCTGTAACAGTATGACATCTATATAATAGGTATATAGAAACACTCGCGTATTCGAAAACAACGTTGTGTCAGAATTTCAAAGCAATCGGTGAAGAACTTTCGGAGATTTAAGGTTTTGAACAAACGAACATTTACATTTTTATTTCTGTACATTTTTAAATTTGTTTTAAAAATGCGTTTATTTGTCTGTTGGTATGACATCCACATATCTATACGAGGGTTGCTATTTATATATCCGGAATTGGCAACAATGGTGTTGCTAGGCGCCATCTGGCATTATGACATTGTTGACTTACGTATTTAGAACGTTTTGTCATACAAACGATATTTGTGTTGTTTAGTGAATTGAAAATTTCATCTCGGTCAAAAAATAGAATTAACTTTTGAGAATTTTCGTGCGATGATTTACTATCACTTTCGACGAGGTTTATCTCAACAGTGCATCGATCAACTCACTTCGAGTTTTGGGGATTAAACACCATCTAAAACAACTGTATATCACTGGTTTAGTCATGTCCATAGCTTATATTTTCTTGTTATTTTCTTCAGAGCTTTAAAGAAGTTTTTGGTATTATTTGAATTAGCATGTGACTGGTGTCCTGGAAGTTTTTTTTTTATGTGATAATTTTTATCTTTCCTGCAGACTCTCTGGATTTCTCGTTTTAGTGAGGAGATTATTTAAGGGCGATGTTCCTCTAACCGTATACTCATTTTTCTGAGTGCGCTTATGTTTTCGATTAAGACAAGGGTGGCAACGATCACCAAGTATTGGGTTTGTTTCATCTATGTACTCGGTAATAACGGTTTGTGTCCTATACCAAAATTGAGTCATTAGACAGCGAAATGATTTCCAGTTTTTCGCGAAACTTTTCTTTAAATTCATAAAGGATCCTGAACTAATGGCGTCTTGTGAATGAAATTTTTAGGTGGTACTTTCAATTTTATATGAAATCTGAAATATAATAGTCGTGGTGACTTCCACATTCGGCTCCAGGAAAGGTTTTAGTATTCTGTATTGACGATCACCATCGAGACTTTATCAAAATATATTCAATTTGATTTCTGTAGTTGCCATCGGGGGGACTGTCATGTGTACGGATAACGAATAAGTTGTTCAATTTGAATAAAGTGTTTGCGATAACCAACCGTTGTTCTATGCAAACATTTTTAAGTCGTTCACCTTTATCATTTCTCCTTCCCGTTCCGTATTTACCAACAATGCTTCTAATATGCCTATCAGACAATGTTTCATCCACTTTTTTCATCATTTCTTTAAGATTTCCATAAAATTTCTCTACTTCGTCTTCAGTTGATTGACTTGCTGGAGCATAGACCTATGAGATTACCCTAGTAAACATCTCCTACTCGTACTGTGTATGTATAAAAGCTTTTCGTTTTACCCTCGTAAAAATATCCTTTTTCAACCTACATAACATACAGCTAAGTTACCACTTCATTCTGGTTGGAAAATACTTCAACGAAAATTCCTTTCCGTTGGAAGGGAAACTCGATAGGAAGGCCGTATTTCACCGCCATCATTTTCCGATTTGTCATCGGGATAGAGAACGAAAAGAAGAGATAGAATTACTGCAGAGCTCCGAGGGGTAATAAGAACGATTTAGCGTCTGATATAAAGTCAATAAGATTGAATCGGAGATGAGAGTAGAGGACATCGGCAATTCTCGATGTTATTAAGTAAAAAATAAATAGCACTGGGGTATTTTTGTGTTAAGACTGAGATGAGAATTTACAAATTTAAAAAAAGTAATAATACGCAAGAAAAATTTAATTTTTGCTATAGGAATTGTTTTAATCACGCTATGTGGTAGTAACTGTTAAGCATTATGAACATCATACTATCGATTACACTCAATGGCTTTTCAATCGGGTCGTAACAATAGTTTGTATGCCATTAAATGTAACATTGCTTTGTGATTTTCGTCAGAAAACGGCGATAAATCAAGGGGTTGGCATTATATTCTGCATAAAGGAGTTATTAAGTTATAGAATGCATTTCTGAATTCATCATATATCGATCCTAGTAGGTTTACATATGCTTTGTCTACCCCCCTGGCTCAGCAATGCATCCATTATGGCCTGCTTTGAGATTAAGTCAAATACCTTTTTTGTAGTCGATAAAAGCCAAACACGTTGTGCCTTTCTATGCCCTGTTGTACAACCTGGATGTGATTCATTATACTGAAACCACTTCTGAATCCTGCTTGCTCTCTTGGATGTGCGCCTTTCAGTTTTTTTCCTGTACTCCTTTTTTTATGTAAAATGATCACTTCTGCATTTTTCCATAAACCAGGTACTTTTTGTTTTTTGAGGCATTTTGAGTATAATTTTGCCAGTGTTTTATGTAACGTCCGACCAACAGCTAGCAATTCGGCTGTTATACTGTCCTTTCCTGGAGCCTTGCCATTTTAAATCGATTCTATAGCATTTGTTACTTCCTCCACTAGGATATCTGAAATTTGTTCGTCCGTGGGTATTGTTGTCTTTGATTGGTTTTGATCTTTATATAACTGGGAATAAAATTTTCTGACTACCTCTAATATTTGCGTACGCGCCCTGCACACTGTCCCGTCCTCACGCATTAAGGCATAAATTTGCGTTCTTTTCTTTCCCAGCTTCTACTTAGTCTTGCTAATTTCTTTGTTTTCTTCCAGAGATTTTTGCACTAGCTGCATGTTGAACCGGCGCGTGTCCTCTCTAATACGATAACCTGCCAAAAGGACTCTCTGCATTTCTTATTGTCCGTCGTTTCTTCATTAAATCTCACTGGAGATTTTTGTCTGTTTGAGACCTTTTTGTTCAGGTGCTATTGAAGCAGCTGTTTGACGCACATTGTTGGTGATTTCTTCATATTGAACTGGTATTTCTATCTCCTCCATGTAACACAGCAAAGTGGTTCGACAAAGCAACCTCAAAATTGCTGGCCCTCTTCAGCAATTTCCCAGAATCCATTTTGGCCTTCTTTGACCTTACCATTCTTTCGCGCTCTCTTCGATAGTTAATCCTAACTTTTCATCGATCCATTCGGTAATCACTTCCAACATTAAAATATTTAAGAACAGTACAATTGGTAAATATTGTTTTATCGTTGGTCATAATGTAGTCAATTTCACTTGTGAGCCCAGATGGACTTTTCCATGTCCATTTTCTGCTGATATTTTTCTTATAGAATGAATTCATAATATAAAGTTCTTGTCCTTCAGCAAAATCAACTAATCTGTCACCTCTATTGTCCCACTCACCAGTTCCATATGGGACAGTTGCATTTTTACCAGTTCTTGCTCCTCCAATTCTGGCATTAAAATCACCCATCAGGATTTTGTACCAATATTTCTCCTCATATAAAAGCTGGGCCACATCATCATAAAATTCCTCAATTTCCTCATTTCTATAGCTTGTAGTTGGTGCATAAGCTTGGACGATTTGAACCCTAAACTTTTTTTTGAGCTGAATGACGCATTTGGCTAGTCGGTCAGATATACTTTAAAATTTTACTACACTGTCCTTGAGTTTTCGATTGATGAAGAATCTAATTCCACCACATCCTCCATTCTCCGTACCCCGAGTGTAAAGTACGTGACCAGTTGAATCCAGTTGGATTAACTGTTCGCCCTTTCTTCGTGTTTCACACAACCCAATAATATCCCAGTTTATGTTATCAAGTTCGATCAATAGTTCTTGCAGTCGGGCATTCGTTTTCATTGTCCGTATATTCAGAGTAGCAATGTAAAAAGTGCAATGGCAGCCTGATCTAACCCGGTGATTCTGAGCACCTTTTGCCTTGTGGCAGATCTTCCCGTTGCCGTAGGTAGTGCCTCTTAGCCTCCGGGGAATGAGGGCCGTATTCGAGGTTGTACTTTAATATTGAAGGCATGGACCGTAATCTGCCACGCTGGTCCATTGCGGATTGGCAGATTTTGGATCATGCTAATCTGAGGCCTCTGCCTTGACCTGTCCGCCAGGGGTGACCCTCCCAGAAGCATATGCCCCAGATGGCATAGCTCAAAGCTCCATTGCTCTACTCAAACTCCTTTACCACGTCAAGGTCTGTTCCCTAAGGGGTCATGTATATATGTGGGTCGCTATTTTAATCCTGCTGTTCTTCTTGAAATTCTCATTTTGTTGGCTTGTGACTTGTTTCTTAGTTCTACACTATGTTTCAGTGTAGAGAGAAGTATACAATTATAAATATTTATATTTGTCTTATCAGATAATTTCTTTTTTGCTCAATGCTATTTGGTGCCCTTTCCAAAGGAATATATTCACAGCAGTAAGCAGTAAAGTCATTAAAAAAATATCATCTTTGAATAAAAAATTTAAAAAACTCAAAATCGAACAGTAGAAAGAACATATTCCAGAAAAGAGCATCAACTTAGTAGAAAATCATTCAACATAGACGTTTGACAATCCAGAACTAGATCTCTTAAATGAAGGCCTCAATTTTGCTTTGGAGGATATGGTAGCCGGTATTGAAACTGGTATTAAACACTTACCTTTCAAAGCTTTCGTCAGAGAGTCATGTAAAGGCAAAATTGCAAAAAATATTTCAGATACAAGTCAGAATATGCCAAATATTTCTAAGATTGTCAAGCGTCTGCGAGAGAAGGGTTGTTTTTATTTAAAAGCTGATAAGGGAAATATGGTTGTTGTAATGGATAAATCTGATTAATTATTAATTAAATAAGATGACTAGTTTATTAGTTATTAATTAAAATTATTTATGGAGGTATCTGAAATAAACGGTCATAATAAGAAAATTGTAGATAAATTAATTACAAAACATAAGTTTAAAAAATTATTGAAAGTATCTTCGACTTTTCAGAAGGATCAGAACAAGAATAAATTCATGGTAATACCGGCTAGTAATAAGGGCTAGACAAAATTTTGAAAAAAGGAGGCAAAGTTTGCGTACAAACCATATAATGAATTAAAAGAAATCTTGGGTAATCCAAAAGATAAAGTAGATCAATAAGAAAAGTTGGGGATTTACGAAATGCATTGTCAAGATTGTGATCGAAGGTATATTGGGCAAACAAAAAGATCCATATTGACAAGATATAAAGAACACATTGCCCACATTAGATATGGGAGAAATGACAAATCTTGTGTTGCCCAACATGCAATCGAACATGAACACAATATACATATTAGAAATTTAAGACTGGTAAAAAGTGTAAATAACAATAGCTTTGGATGCATATGAATGTATTCAAATAGAAAAATGCAAGAAAATCATGAACTGAGATAAAGGACCTATTCAATTCAGTCAACTTTTTCAATTATTAATGCAAGGCTCAGTAAACTTCACGGTTATCATATAAATATAACAGTTTAATTTTAGAACTAGATTAAATCATATCCTGATGATGCTAACATAGTTAGCGAAACGTGCGTGGAGAAGTTTTCAAAAAGTGATTTGGTGTTTAGTGGTAAATCTCTTCGAGTTTAGTGTTTAACACCGAAAGTTTCAATAGAAGAATTGAATTGGAATGCTGTATTGTTTGAAGCAGGGGATAATCTTGTAGTTGTTTTAATTCTGTCATCTATTTCGGGTTCTATTCTTCCATTTACCCTTATTATTGTTCCCAGATATTTAAACATTTCTACTTGTTCAATCCCTTCGTTGCCTAAGCAAGCGTTTATTTTCACTGGCCATTTTATTGTAAGCCTTGTTTTCGTTTTACGTTTGTATATTTTCGGTTTTCTTTCCTTAATTCTTCACAGTATATTACATATAGTACAAACTATATTTGGTCCAAAACTGTTTTCCTCTTTATTCTTCTTCTTTGGAATCAAAACTTCTTAGTTCTTGATTGCCTTGAACATACCAACGAATGTCTAGAAACATTCATTTTCCCTGGACCACGAATACTGCTTCGTTTACCTTGGACCACTAACTACTAATGAAACAATTGATTTATTAAGAGAAAGATTTCCTGGACGAGTATTGCAAGAAACTGTGATGATAATTGGCCACCAAGATCATGTAATATGACACCGTTGGACTATCTTCTTTGGGGTTACGTGAAAAGCCAGGTCTATAAGAACAATCCACAATCGATTTTTGAAGTAAACTTTAAAAAAAAAACTAAAAATGTCATCCAAAATTTTGACTACAAAAGAGTGGACGTCTGTGTAGCTGCAAGAGGTGGTCATTTGGCAGATGTTATTTCTCGTGTTCAAATATTATACACTTTGCTTCAATTATCACCAAAAAGTTATTTGAAATCACCGTAAATTTTGTGTTTTATGTTACTTGTTCAATCCCTTCGTTGCCTAAGCTAGCGTTTATTTTCACTGGCCATTTTATAGTAAGCCTTGTTTTCGTTTTACGTTTGTATATTTTCGGTTTTCTTTCCTTAATTCTTCACAGTATATTACATATAGTACAAACTATATTTGGTCCAAAACTGTTTTCCTCTTTATTCTTCTTCTTTGGAATCAAAACTTCTTAGTTCTTGATTGCCTTGAACATGCCAACGAATGTCTAAAAACATTCATTTTCCCTGGACCACGAATACTGCTTCGTTTACCTTGGACCACTAACTACTAATGAAACAATTGATTTATTAAGAGAAAGATTTCCTGGACGAGTATTGCAAGAAACGGTGATGATAATTGGCCACCAAGATCATGTAATATGACACCGTTGGACTATCTTCTTTGGGGTTACGTGAAAAGCCAGGTCTATAAGAACAATCCACAATCGATTTTTGAAGTAAACTTTAAAAAAAAAACTAAAAATGTCATCCAAAATTTTGACTACAAAAGAGTGGACGTCTGTGTAGCTGCAAGAGGTGGTCATTTGGCAGATGTTATTTCTCGTGTTCAAATATTATACACTTTGCTTCAATTATCACCAAAAAGTTATTTGAAATCACCGTAAATTTTGTGTTTTATGTTACTTGTTCAATCCCTTCGTTGCCTAAGCTAGCGTTTATTTTCACTGGCCATTTTATAGTAAGCCTTGTTTTCGTTTTACGTTTGTATATTTTCGGTTTTCTTTCCTTAATTCTTCACAGTATATTACATATAGTATAAACTATATTTGGTCCAAAACTGTTTTCCTCTTTATTCTTCTTCTTTGGAATCAAAACTTCTTAGTTCTTGATTGCCTTGAACATGCCAACGAATGTCTAGAAACATTCATTTTCCCTGGACCACGAATACTGCTTCGTTTACCTTGGACCACTAACTACTAATGAAACAATTGATTTATTAAGAGAAAGATTTCCTGGACGAGTATTGCAAGAAACTGTGATGATAATTGGCCACCAAGATCATGTAATATGACACCGTTGGACTATCTTCTTTGGGGTTACGTGAAAAGCCAGGTCTATAAGAACAATCCACAATCGATTTTTGAAGTAAACTTTAAAAATAAAACTAAAAATGTCATCCAAAATTTTGACTACAAAAGAGTGGACGTCTGTGTAGCTGCAAGAGGTGGTCATTTGGCAGATGTTATTTCTCGTGTTCAAATATTATACACTTTGCTTCAATTATCACCAAAAAGTTATTTGAACTCACCGTAAATTTTGTGTTTTATGTTACTTGTTCAATCCCTTCGTTGCCTAAGCTAGCGTTTATTTTCACTGGCCATTTTATAGTAAGCCTTGTTTTCGTTTTACGTTTGTATATTTTCGGTTTTCTTTCCTTAATTCTTCACAGTATATTACATATAGTATAAACTATATTTGGTCCAAAACTGTTTTCCTCTTTATTCTTCTTCTTTGGAATCAAAACTTCTTAGTTCTTGATTGCCTTGAACATGCCAACGAATGTCTAGAAACATTCATTTTCCCTGGACCACGAATACTGCTTCGTTTACCTTGGACCACTAACTACTAATGAAACAATTGATTTATTAAGAGAAAGATTTCCTGGACGAGTATTGCAAGAAACTGTGATGATAATTGGCCACCAAGATCATGTAATATGACACCGTTGGACTATCTTCTTTGGGGTTACGTGAAAAGCCAGGTCTATAAGAACAATCCATAATCGATTTTTGAAGTAAACTTTTGAAAAAAAACTAAAAATGTCATCCAAAATTTTGACTACAAAAGAGTGGACGTCTGTGTAGCTGCAAGAGGTGGTCATTTGGAAGATGTTATTTCTCGTGTTCAAATATTATACACTATGCTTCAATTATCACCAAAAAGTTATTTGAAATCACCGTAAATTTTGTGTTTTATGTTACTTGTTCAATCCCTTCGTTGCCTAAGCTAGCGTTTATTTTCACTGGCCATTTTATAGTAAGCCTTGTTTTCGTTTTACGTTTGTATATTTTCGGTTTTCTTTCCTTAATTCTTCACAGTATATTACATATAGTATAAACTATATTTGGTCCAAAACTGTTTTCCTCTTTATTCTTCTTCTTTGGAATCAAAACTTCTTAGTTCTTGATTGCCTTGAACATGCCAACGAATGTCTAGAAACATTCATTTTCCCTGGACCACGAATACTGCTTCGTTTACCTTGGACCACTAACTACTAATGAAACAATTGATTTATTAAGAGAAAGATTTCCTGGACGAGTATTGCAAGAAACTGTGATGATAATTGGCCACCAAGATCATGTAATATGACACCGTTGGACTATCTTCTTTGGGGTTACGTGAAAAGCCAGGTCTATAAGAACAATCCATAATCGATTTTTGAAGTAAACTTTTGAAAAAAAACTAAAAATGTCATCCAAAATTTTGACTACAAAAGAGTGGACGTCTGTGTAGCTGCAAGAGGTGGTCATTTGGAAGATGTTATTTCTCGTGTTCAAATATTATACACTATGCTTCAATTATCACCAAAAAGTTATTTGAAATCACCGTAAATTTTGTGTTTTATGTTACTTGTTCAATCCCTTCGTTGCCTAAGCTAGCGTTTATTTTCACTGGCCATTTTATAGTAAGCCTTGTTTTCGTTTTACGTTTGTATATTTTCGGTTTTCTTTCCTTAATTCTTCACAGTATATTACATATAGTATAAACTATATTTGGTCCAAAACTGTTTTCCTCTTTATTCTTCTTCTTTGGAATCAAAACTTCTTAGTTCTTGATTGCCTTGAACATGCCAACGAATGTCTAGAAACATTCATTTTCCCTGGACCACGAATACTGCTTCGTTTACCTTGGACCACTAACTACTAATGAAACAATTGATTTATTAAGAGAAAGATTTCCTGGACGAGTATTGCAAGAAACTGTGATGATAATTGGCCACCAAGATCATGTAATATGACACCGTTGGACTATCTTCTTTGGGGTTACGTGAAAAGCCAGGTCTATAAGAACAATCCACAATCGATTTTTGAAGTAAACTTTAAAAATAAAACTAAAAATGTCATCCAAAATTTTGACTACAAAAGAGTGGACGTCTGTGTAGCTGCAAGAGGTGGTCATTTGGCAGATGTTATTTCTCGTGTTCAAATATTATACACTTTGCTTCAATTATCACCAAAAAGTTATTTGAACTCACCGTAAATTTTGTGTTTTATGTTACTTGTTCAATCCCTTCGTTGCCTAAGCTAGCGTTTATTTTCACTGGCCATTTTATAGTAAGCCTTGTTTTCGTTTTACGTTTGTATATTTTCGGTTTTCTTTCCTTAATTCTTCACAGTATATTACATATAGTATAAACTATATTTGGTCCAAAACTGTTTTCCTCTTTATTCTTCTTCTTTGGAATCAAAACTTCTTAGTTCTTGATTGCCTTGAACATGCCAACGAATGTCTAGAAACATTCATTTTCCCTGGACCACGAATACTGCTTCGTTTACCTTGGACCACTAACTACTAATGAAACAATTGATTTATTAAGAGAAAGATTTCCTGGACGAGTATTGCAAGAAACTGTGATGATAATTGGCCACCAAGATCATGTAATATGACACCGTTGGACTATCTTCTTTGGGGTTACGTGAAAAGCCAGGTCTATAAGAACAATCCATAATCGATTTTTGAAGTAAACTTTTGAAAAAAAACTAAAAATGTCATCCAAAATTTTGACTACAAAAGAGTGGACGTCTGTGTAGCTGCAAGAGGTGGTCATTTGGAAGATGTTATTTCTCGTGTTCAAATATTATACACTATGCTTCAATTATCACCAAAAAGTTATTTGAAATCACCGTAAATTTTGTGTTTTATGTTACTTGTTCAATCCCTTCGTTGCCTAAGCTAGCGTTTATTTTCACTGGCCATTTTATAGTAAGCCTTGTTTTCGTTTTACGTTTGTATATTTTCGGTTTTCTTTCCTTAATTCTTCACAGTATATTACATATAGTATAAACTATATTTGGTCCAAAACTGTTTTCCTCTTTATTCTTCTTCTTTGGAATCAAAACTTCTTAGTTCTTGATTGCCTTGAACATGCCAACGAATGTCTAGAAACATTCATTTTCCCTGGACCACGAATACTGCTTCGTTTACCTTGGACCACTAACTACTAATGAAACAATTGATTTATTAAGAGAAAGATTTCCTGGACGAGTATTGCAAGAAACTGTGATGATAATTGGCCACCAAGATCATGTAATATGACACCGTTGGACTATCTTCTTTGGGGTTACGTGAAAAGCCAGGTCTATAAGAACAATCCATAATCGATTTTTGAAGTAAACTTTTGAAAAAAAACTAAAAATGTCATCCAAAATTTTGACTACAAAAGAGTGGACGTCTGTGTAGCTGCAAGAGGTGGTCATTTGGAAGATGTTATTTCTCGTGTTCAAATATTATACACTATGCTTCAATTATCACCAAAAAGTTATTTGAAATCACCGTAAATTTTGTGTTTTATGTTACTTGTTCAATCCCTTCGTTGCCTAAGCTAGCGTTTATTTTCACTGGCCATTTTATAGTAAGCCTTGTTTTCGTTTTACGTTTGTATATTTTCGGTTTTCTTTCCTTAATTCTTCACAGTATATTACATATAGTATAAACTATATTTGGTCCAAAACTGTTTTCCTCTTTATTCTTCTTCTTTAGAATCAAAACTTCTTAGTTCTTGATTGCCTTGAACATGCCAACGAATGTCTAGAAACATTCATTTTCCCTGGACCACGAATACTGCTTCGTTTACCTTGGATCACTAACTACTAATGAAACAATTGATTTATTAAGAGAAAGATTTCCTGGACGAGTATTGCAAGAAACGGTGATGATAATTGGCCACCAAGATCATGTGATATGACACCGTTGGACTATCTTCTTTGGGGTTACGTGAAAAGCCAGGTCTATAAGAACAATCCACAATCGATTTTTGAAGTAAACTTAAAAAAAAAAAACTAAAAATGTCATCCAAAAGTTTGACTACAAAAGAAAGGACGTCTGTGTAGCTGCAAGAGGTGGTCATTTGGCAGATGTTATTTCTCGTGTTCAAATATTATACACTATGCTTCAATTATCACCAAAAAGTTATTTGAAATCACCGTAAATTTTGTGTTTTATGTTACTTGTTCAATCCCTTCGTTGCCTAAGCTAGCGTTTATTTTCACTGGCTATTTTATTGTAAGCCTTGTTTTCGTTTTACGTTTGTATATTTTCGGTTTTCTTTCCTTAATTCTTCACAGTATATTACATATAGTTCAAACTATATTTGATCCAAAACGTTTTCCTCTTTATTCTTCTTCTTTGGAATCAAAACTTCTTAGTTCTTGATTGCCTTGAACATGCCAACGAATGTCTAGAAACATTCATTTTCCCTGGACCACGAATACTGCTTCGTTTACCTTGGACCACTAACTACTAATGAAACAATTGATTTATTAAGAGAAAGATTTCCTGGACGAGTATTGCAAGAAACTGTGATGATAATTGGCCACCAAGATCATGTAATATGACACCGTTGGACTATCTTCTTTGGGGTTACGTGAAAAGCCAGGTCTATAAGAACAATCCACAATCGATTTTTGAAGTAAACTTTAAAAAAAAAACTAAAAATGTCATCCAAAATTTTGATTACAAAAGAGTGGACGTCTGTGTAGCTGCAAGAGGTGGTCATTTGGCAGATGTTATTTCTCGTGTTCAAATATTATACACTTTGCTTCAATTATCACCAAAAAGTTATTTGAAATCACCGTAAATTTTGTGTTTTATGTTACTTGTTCAATCCCTTCGTTGCCTAAGCTAGCGTTTATTTTCACTGGCCATTTTATAGTAAGCCTTGTTTTCGTTTTACGTTTGTATATTTTCGGTTTTCTTTCCTTAATTCTTCACAGTATATTACATATAGTACAAACTATATTTGGTCCAAAACTGTTTTCCTCTTTATTCTTCTTCTTTGGAATCAAAACTTCTTAGTTCTTGATTGCCTTGAACATGCCAACGAATGTCTAGAAACAATCATTTTCCCTGGACCACGAATACTGCTTCGTTTACCTTGGACCACTAACTACTAATGAAACAATTAATTTATTAAGAGAACGATTTCCTGGACGAGTATTGCAAGAAACTGTGATGATAATTGGCCACCAAGATCATGTAATATGACACCGTTGGACTATCTTCTTTGGGGTTACGTGAAAAGCCAGGTCTATAAGAACAATTCACAATAAATTTTTGAAGTAAACTTAAAAAAAAAAACTAAAAAGTCATCCAAAATTTTGACTACAAAAGAGTGGACGTCTGTGTAGCTGCAAGAGGTGGTCATTTGGCAGATGTTATTTCTCGTGTTCAAATATTATACACTATGCTTCAATTATCACCAAAAAGTTATTTGAAATCACCGTAAATTTTGTGTTTTATGTTACTTGTTCAATCCCTTCGTTGCCTAAGCTAGCGTTTATTTTCACTGGCCATTTTATAGTAAGCCTTGTTTTCGTTTTACGTTTGTATATTTTCGGTTTTCTTTCCTTAATTCTTCACAGTATATTACATATAGTATAAACTATATTTGGTCCAAAACTGTTTTCCTCTTTATTCTTCTTCTTTAGAATCAAAACTTCTTAGTTCTTGATTGCCTTGAACATGCCAACGAATGTCTAGAAACATTCATTTTCCCTGGACCACGAATACTGCTTCGTTTACCTTGGATCACTAACTACTAATGAAACAATTGATTTATTAAGAGAAAGATTTCCTGGACGAGTATTGCAAGAAACGGTGATGATAATTGGCCACCAAGATCATGTGATATGACACCGTTGGACTATCTTCTTTGGGGTTACGTGAAAAGCCAGGTCTATAAGAACAATCCACAATCGATTTTTGAAGTAAACTTAAAAAAAAAAAAACTAAAAATGTCATCCAAAAGTTTGACTACAAAAGAAAGGACGTCTGTGTAGCTGCAAGAGGTGGTCATTTGGCAGATGTTATTTCTCGTGTTCAAATATTATACACTATGCTTCAATTATCACCAAAAAGTTATTTGAAATCACCGTAAATTTTGTGTTTTATGTTACTTGTTCAATCCCTTCGTTGCCTAAGCTAGCGTTTATTTTCACTGGCTATTTTATTGTAAGCCTTGTTTTCGTTTTACGTTTGTATATTTTCGGTTTTCTTTCCTTAATTCTTCACAGTATATTACATATAGTTCAAACTATATTTGATCCAAAACGTTTTCCTCTTTATTCTTCTTCTTTGGAATCAAAACTTCTTAGTTCTTGATTGCCTTGAACATGCCAACGAATGTCTAGAAACATTCATTTTCCCTGGACCACGAATACTGCTTCGTTTACCTTGGACCACTAACTACTAATGAAACAATTGATTTATTAAGAGAAAGATTTCCTGGACGAGTATTGCAAGAAACTGTGATGATAATTGGCCACCAAGATCATGTAATATGACACCGTTGGACTATCTTCTTTGGGGTTACGTGAAAAGCCAGGTCTATAAGAACAATCCACAATCGATTTTTGAAGTAAACTTTAAAAAAAAAACTAAAAATGTCATCCAAAATTTTGACTACAAAAGAGTGGACGTCTGTGTAGCTGCAAGAGGTGGTCATTTGGCAGATGTTATTTCTCGTGTTCAAATATTATACACTTTGCTTCAATTATCACCAAAAAGTTATTTGAAATCACCGTAAATTTTGTGTTTTATGTTACTTGTTCAATCCCTTCGTTGCCTAAGCTAGCGTTTATTTTCACTGGCCATTTTATAGTAAGCCTTGTTTTCGTTTTACGTTTGTATATTTTCGGTTTTCTTTCCTTAATTCTTCACAGTATATTACATATAGTACAAACTATATTTGGTCCAAAACTGTTTTCCTCTTTATTCTTCTTCTTTGGAATCAAAACTTCTTAGTTCTTGATTGCCTTGAACATGCCAACGAATGTCTAGAAACATTCATTTTCCCTGGACCACGAATACTGCTTCGTTTACCTTGGACCACTAACTACTAATGAAACAATTGATTTATTAAGAGAAAGATTTCCTGGACGAGTATTGCAAGAAACTGTGATGATAATTGGCCACCAAGATCATGTAATATGACACCGTTGGACTATCTTCTTTGGGGTTACGTGAAAAGCCAGGTCTATAAGAACAATCCACAATCGATTTTTGAAGTAAACTTTAAAAAAAAAACTAAAAATGTCATCCAAAATTTTGATTACAAAAGAGTGGACGTCTGTGTAGCTGCAAGAGGTGGTCATTTGGCAGATGTTATTTCTCGTGTTCAAATATTATACACTTTGCTTCAATTATCACCAAAAAGTTATTTGAAATCACCGTAAATTTTGTGTTTTATGTTACTTGTTCAATCCCTTCGTTGCCTAAGCTAGCGTTTATTTTCACTGGCCATTTTATAGTAAGCCTTGTTTTCGTTTTACGTTTGTATATTTTCGGTTTTCTTTCCTTAATTCTTCACAGTATATTACATATAGTACAAACTATATTTGGTCCAAAACTGTTTTCCTCTTTATTCTTCTTCTTTGGAATCAAAACTTCTTAGTTCTTGATTGCCTTGAACATGCCAACGAATGTCTAGAAACAATCATTTTCCCTGGACCACGAATACTGCTTCGTTTACCTTGGACCACTAACTACTAATGAAACAATTAATTTATTAAGAGAACGATTTCCTGGACGAGTATTGCAAGAAACTGTGATGATAATTGGCCACCAAGATCATGTAATATGACACCGTTGGACTATCTTCTTTGGGGTTACGTGAAAAGCCAGGTCTATAAGAACAATTCACAATAAATTTTTGAAGTAAACTTAAAAAAAAAAACTAAAAAGTCATCCAAAATTTTGACTACAAAAGAGTGGACGTCTGTGTAGCTGCAAGAGGTGGTCATTTGGCAGATGTTATTTCTCGTGTTCAAATATTATACACTATGCTTCAATTATCACCAAAAAGTTATTTGAAATCACCGTAAATTTTGTGTTTTATGTTACTTGTTCAATCCCTTCGTTGCCTAAGCTAGCGTTTATTTTCACTGGCCATTTTATAGTAAGCCTTGTTTTCGTTTTACGTTTGTATATTTTCGGTTTTCTTTCCTTAATTCTTCACAGTATATTACATATAGTATAAACTATATTTGGTCCAAAACTGTTTTCCTCTTTATTCTTCTTCTTTAGAATCAAAACTTCTTAGTTCTTGATTGCCTTGAACATGCCAACGAATGTCTAGAAACATTCATTTTCCCTGGACCACGAATTCTGCTTCGTTTACCTTGGATCACTAACTACTAATGAAACAATTGATTTATTAAGAGAAAGATTTCCTGGACGAGTATTGCAAGAAACGGTGATGATAATTGGCCACCAAGATCATGTGATATGACACCGTTGGACTATCTTCTTTGGGGTTACGTGAAAAGCCAGGTCTATAAGAACAATCCACAATCGATTTTTGAAGTAAACTTAAAAAAAAAAAAACTAAAAATGTCATCCAAAAGTTTGACTACAAAACAGTGGACGTCTGTGTAGCTGCAAGAGGTGGTCATTTGGCAGATGTTATTTCTCGTGTTCAAATATTATACACTATGCTTCAATTATCACCAAAAAGTTATTTGAAATCACCGTAAATTTTGTGTTTTATGTTACTTGTTCAATCCCTTCGTTGCCTAAGCTAGCGTTTATTTTCACTGGCTATTTTATTGTAAGCCTTGTTTTCGTTTTACGTTTGTATATTTTCGGTTTTCTTTCCTTAATTCTTCACAGTATATTACATATAGTTCAAACTATATTTGATCCAAAACGTTTTCCTCTTTATTCTTCTTCTTTGGAATCAAAACTTCTTAGTTCTTGATTGCCTTGAACATGCCAACGAATGTCTAGAAACATTCATTTTCCCTGGACCACGAATACTGCTTCGTTTACCTTGGACCACTAACTACTAATGAAACAATTGATTTATTAAGAGAAAGATTTCCTGGACGAGTATTGCAAGAAACTGTGATGATAATTGGCCACCAAGATCATGTAATATGACACCGTTGGACTATCTTCTTTGGGGTTACGTGAAAAGCCAGGTCTATAAGAACAATCCACAATCGATTTTTGAAGTAAACTTTAAAAAAAAAACTAAAAATGTCATCCAAAATTTTGACTACAAAAGAGTGGACGTCTGTGTAGCTGCAAGAGGTGGTCATTTGGCAGATGTTATTTCTCGTGTTCAAATATTATACACTTTGCTTCAATTATCACCAAAAAGTTATTTGAAATCACCGTAAATTTTGTGTTTTATGTTACTTGTTCAATCCCTTCGTTGCCTAAGCTAGCGTTTATTTTCACTGGCCATTTTATAGTAAGCCTTGTTTTCGTTTTACGTTTGTATATTTTCGGTTTTCTTTCCTTAATTCTTCACAGTATATTACATATAGTACAAACTATATTTGGTCCAAAACTGTTTTCCTCTTTATTCTTCTTCTTTGGAATCAAAACTTCTTAGTTCTTGATTGCCTTGAACATGCCAACGAATGTCTAGAAACATTCATTTTCCCTGGACCACGAATACTGCTTTGTTTACCTTGGACCACTAACTACTAATGAAACAATTAATTTATTAAGAGAAAGATTTCCTGGACGAGTATTGCAAGAAACTGTGATGATAATTGGCCACCAAGATCATGTAATATGACACCGTTGGACTATCTTCTTTGGGGTTACGTGAAAAGCCAGGTTTATAAGAACAATCCACAATCGATTTTTGAAGTAAACTTAAAAAAAAAAAACTAAAAATGCCATCCAAAATTTTGACTACAAAAGAAAGGACGTCTGTGTAGCTGCAAGAGGTGGTCATTTGGCAGATGTTATTTCTCGTGTTCAAATATTATACACTATGCTTCAATTATCACCAAAAAGTTATTTGAAATCACCGTAAATTTTGTGTTTTATGTTACTTGTTCAATCCCTTCATTGCCTAAGCAAGCGTTTATTTTCACTGGCCATTTTATTCTAAGCCTTGTTTTCGTTTTACGTTTGTATATTTTCGGTTTTCTTTCCTTAATTCTTCACAGTATATTACATATAGTACAAACTATATTTGGTCCAAAACTGTTTTCCTCTTTATTCTTCTTCTTTGGATTCAAAACTTCTTAGTTCTTGATTGCCTTGAACATGCCAACGAATGTTTGGAAACATTCATTTTCCCTGGACCACGAATACTGCTTCGTTTACCTTGGACCACTAACTACTAATGAAACAATTGATTTATTAAGAGAAAGATTTCCTGGACGAGTATTGCAAGAAACTGTGATAATAATTGGCCACCAAGATCATGTAATATGACACCGTTGGACTATCTTCTTTGGGGTTACGTGAAAAGCCAGGTCTATAAGAACAATCCACAATCGATTTTTGAAGTAAACTTAAAAAAAAAAAACTAAAAATGTCATCCAAAATTTTGACTACAAAAGAGTGGACGGACGTCTGTGTAGCTGCAAGAGGTGGTCATTTAGCAGATGTTATTTCTCGTGTTCAAATATTATTCACTATGCTTCAATTATCACCAGAAAGTTTTTTAAAATCACCGTAAATTTTGTGTTTTATTAAAAAACTTAAAAGAACCGCTTAATTTGAAAGACCCTTTATGAGAAGTTGCACCTGTACAATTATAAAATAAACTATGCAGCAAAATTGTATTACTATTAAAATAAAAAATCCTATTTATGTTGCAGGTACAGATACTTATAGACAATAATAAATAATAAATAAAAGATAATCTTATTAATATTTCTAACGCTTTTGCCCGAACCTATGTCAGAATTCAGAAACAATAATGAATATGTCAGTAGACCCAACCAAACCATGTGGTTTCTTGTTAATCCTATTGACAGTGCCGAGCAGAGGCTTAAAACTTTCAGGATCACTGACAGAGCCTGAAGCACTGCAAAACGTTGATTCCGTCAACAAAAAGATTGGCGCGTGAAGCGAAGGGATAGAACCGGATAAAATGGAATTAATTATCTCTCAAGGAGAGTAAATGGGAAAATGGTTATCAGGGCAGGGACGAATATTAAATTAATAGGGTATTTCAGGCAATGATACTTTTAAATCCTCGTCAGTATAAAATATAGAAAATATTTTTCAGATTTTGTTTTATTTTTTCAACTTCAACTTCTTAATTTATGCACTGCCTGTAAATAAATAAATTTTGAAATAATTCTTGAAGTTTTCGTTATGATTCATATGTTAGTTTTTCTTCTGGACATAATTCCATTAATTTATAGAGTGTTTTTTTTAGTGCGTTCGAAGTTTTATTTCAAATAAAGCAACAACCAAATTAGATATCTTGACACTATTTATTTTATGTGTAATAATAATATTCAATGGCATTAATGTTTGAAACAATTTCGGACAAATGTCCGCCGGTTCTATTTCTGACAAAACGCATGCCATGTCAATCCAAGTTCCGACCACTTTTTTAAGAAATTGAGGTCTTATTGTCCGAGTTACGTTGACTTCCAAGGCGTCAATGATTGTTGGTTTATCGGCACGTACCAAAGGTGTAATATAACCCCAAAGAAAATAATCTAAATGGGTTAAATCACATGACCTTGCTGGCCCATTAACAGGTCCGTTCCTCGAAATAATTTTCTCACCGAATTGTTCCACCATTCCACCACATCTCCAGATCAGTATCATTCAAATTCGGAATTAAATAATCATTGACCATCGTTCTGTAATCCCATCCCGATTACCGAATTGATAAATTTGGATCTTCATCAACACTGCCAACAATAGCGGCGATATTTTCTTCGGAACACACAATTTTTTGCCTTGTTTGATGTGCCAAGATCATTGTCATAATGACATTTGCCATGATGATTTGACAGCGACCTCTGTCGGAAGTTCGGACCCGCTAAAAAGTCACGCTTTAGTTGCTTTGAAATAATCAAGTTAGTCTTCAGCTACTTCTACTAATAACTGATGATATCCAGATTTTTTCCTAATATGTTAAATACATTTTATGGAAGCCTATTCGCCTATCAATACATTCCTTCATCTATTTCTACTGTAAAAATGTGTTATTAGATATACATTCTGTCAAAAAAGTACCGGGAATTGATCATGTGAAAAGCTCGCTTAAAGGGATTGTCAAAATTCTTTTACCGCTAAGTTGGCACAACTATCCTCTGTACTGACGCGAAGCTTGAACGTCATCTGTCGTTTAGTTTGTTTACAGTGCTAGATTTTGTCAGTTTGCACACAGTTCAAATTTGTTGAAAAATACAGATTTATCGAAAGAAAACTCTTGGATTTTGCATCACGACAGCGATGTATCTCACAAGGATATCATTGTGAAAAAAATTTTTGACCAAAAACTCAATAAACACCATCGAACATTCACCTGACATGGGGCCCCCGCCGACTTCTTTATCTTTCTAAAACTCAAATTACCACTTCGAAGCAGCCGGTCACTTTGGAGCCGCATTGGAGCGGTAGTTGGTCTGATTCCAGTGCTCGGATGGTTGTTTTTCGTTCTTTTTTTCTGTCTGTTTACTTCCTAAATGTTTGCGATTATTTCTAGGCAAGAGTGTAAAATCCGACAAATGAATTACCCCTCAGTCACGCCAGTTAAAGGTTGGGTAAGGCCGGATGCCTTCTGAGAAGTGTTCTACTTGCCAGTCGGTAAGTTTCCTGATAGACTTATGGGTAGGCACATAACCAAGGGTTAATAGCCTGAGGGGGATGCTGGCCTAGGTTTGTCGGAAGCTGATGACCGTGGTTCGGAACCCACGTTAAGCTGTAGGTCCAGTCGCTAAATAGCCTAGTTGCTGATGCGCCTCTAACCCTAACACTTTACTTTACTTTTTACTTCCAAGCACCCGTTTTCAGTCGATAGAAGACATAAAAGAGAATTCGCGGCCCTGAACTGAACTAGATTCCGGAAAATGCGTTTAAAAAATGTTTCGACAATTGGATTATTCGTAGGCAAAACTGTATTATTTCGGAAGGGGCCTACTTTGAAGGCGATACAATAAATTTGGATAAATCATAAACATTTTGTTTTTTATTCCGGTACCTTTTGGACAGAATGTATGTGTTTATTTAAATAGCGAGAAATTATTCAGTCGCCTGTTCTATAATGTTTTAAAATTTAACCACTCTACCCAATCTACAGGAGCAAACTTTCTAAGTTAAATAATTTGAATGTTATAATATAGGCATTTCTTATTTATAAAATAAACATTCCTTTAAACTGAGGATTTTATTAAATGATCCAATTATATGAATCTGAATAATGAAAGATTCAAAGGTGTACCATTAAGGCTCTTTGCTTTAAACTCCCCTAAAAGCATACAATATTGAGAGGAGATATTCAAATTAGACGTCGTTTGAAGGACAGAAAGATGAATTCTATCCCTGCCTAACAGTAATCCGTTTCTAAAGCAATTTCCGTCAACTTCAAACTGGAAAAGTGCGAAGAGATGAAAGATAGTATGTCCAAATTGCCTTAAACGAAGATCTTAATCGGGACGTGAAACTTTTCATTAAAAAAAAACAACAAAAAACTAACTTTCTTATAATTATTAATGATAGCTACAGCTACCGAATCATTTCTCAACCTTGCATCAAGAGACAAGGCCAGAGTAAGAGGACACGTTTCAGGCATTTTCGTGGCAATCTCGCTTATTTTTCTGCCCGAGACAAAGTATTCTCGACGAGAAGAGCTATAGCGTCCTCATTCACGGTATCTTCCTGTGTTCCGAAAAGTTCTTGAGGATGGTAAGAGTGAGGTTTTTATTTTCTCGTAGTTTCGCGTCGAGAATTATCGGTATGACTGTAGAGGAACCATCAAGAACTATCAACATATAAAGAAATGAAAATTACCACTATAATCAAAAAGTAAGGTGACTTTGATTTTAAAAATTGGTGCGCTTTATGTATCGATACAACCATTTGTGTTTTTGGTTGGTATGACTGTTGGATATCTGACAGAAGTTTCATAACTGGTTTAGTTAGAAATTACACTGTCTTTTGTGATTGTTTAACATTTTTGTCGCCGATTTTTTAAAATAGATACATTTGTGGAGCAAATTTTGTATTATGTGTTGTTTAAAAAAAAAAAAAATAAAAATAAATAAAATTCTTTGGTGTGAAACACTAAACTTGAAGAGATTTACCACTAAACACCAAATTACTTTTTTGAACTGCTGGACCAAGGTTTCGCTAACTATGTTAGCATCATCAGGAGATGATTTAATCTAATTCTAAAACTAAACTTATGTTCTATTTATAGGAAAAACCCTACCTAACGAAGCGTGTAAAAATGATGAACCGTGAAGTTTACTAAGTTTTACATTAATAATTGAAAAAGTTGACTGAACGGGATAGGTCCTTTATCTCGGTTCATGATTTTCTTACATTTTTCTATTTGAATGCTGCCTTCATATGCATCCAAAGCCCTATTATTATTAACACTTTTAATGAGTAAAAATGATTAACGAAGTCAGAGATACATTGAAATCTTTTTACAGCCTTATTTCTCCTTCTCTGAAAAGCAAACTACGTGTTTCTAATCCAAAAGTGACAAGATTGTATGCTCTACCAAAAATTCATAAACCAGGAAAATCAATGAGACCAATTGTATCAGCCATTGATTCTCCAACATACAACTTGGCAAAGTGGTTAACAAAGGAATTTGAAAATCTACCAAACCAACTATCTTCCTGTTCTGTGATAAACTCAACCAAATTCATAGAAAAAGTCACAAATAAACATCTACAGGAAGGTAAGGTTTTGCTTTCCTTTGACGTTTCATCGTTGTTTCCGAGTGTCTCGATTCCACATACTTTGAAATACCTGAGGGAGTTACTCGAGTTAAACGTTTTTAATAACAAGATTGTTTCTGAGTACATCTCCTTAACAAGATTATTTTTAGATGCTTTTATTAAGAACTTAAATGGCAAATCCCACAACATAATTTTCACGCATGAACTCGAAAACAACGACAGTTTACCATTTCTGGATGTTTTAGTCAGTAGAATCAATAAAAATAGGTTAGATTTGTATATTTTCAGAAAAAAAAACACCACCACTTCGAGATACATTCCTAACGATTCAAATCTTATCTAAATATAATAGCTTAAATTTTATGGTAAATAGATTAATTAATTTTCCTTTAAATAAAGATAATTATAACAAATAATTAAAATTAATTAGGGAGGTATCTGAAGTGAATGGTTATAATAAGAACATTGTAGATAAATTAGTTAGAAAACATAAGTTCAGAAAATTATACTTTTCAAAAGGATCAGAACACAAAGAAATGTATAGTAATACCATTTGATGCCCAATTAACAAGAGGGCTAGACAAAATTTTGAAAAAAGTGGACATTAAGGTTGTGTACAAACCATATAATAAATTAAGAGAAGTTCGGTTAAACCAAAGGATAAAGTAATGCAACATGAAAAGTCTGAGATTTACGAAATTAGTTGTCAGGACTGTAATCGAAGTTATGTTGGGAAAACAAAAAGATCCATATTGACCAGATATAAAGAACATATTGCCCACATTAGATACGTTAGAAATGAAAAATCTTGTTTTACCCAACATGTAATCGAACACGACCACATTATATATATTAGTAATTTAAGACTAATTAAAAGGGTTAATAATAATAGGGCTTTGGATGCACATGAAAGCATTCAAATAGAAAAATGTAAGAAAACCATGAACCGAGATAAAGGATCTATCCTGTTCAGTCAACTTTTTCAATTATTAATGTTACAGGCTTCGTTAGGTAGGGTTTTTCATATAAATAGAACATAGTTTAGTTTTAGAATTAGATTAAATCATCTGATGATGATGCTAACATGGTTAGCGAAACGTGCGTCGAGCAGTTCAAAAAAATGATTTGGTGTTTAGTGGTAAATATCTTCAAGTTTAATGTCGCTCTATCAAAAGTAACTACGCGTTTGTCTTTTTATTGAACACGAAAAGTAGTACGTACCCGCAAATGCTCTTTATTTGACTCGAAACTGGACATGTTTAGCAGACGAAAAAATATGGCGCTAACTCGAAATCATTCGAAAGGTACTGTCGTAGCAACAAAATGACATGATATATTAAACTATAAACCGAGCCTTGTTTCTAGCACCATCTCTTAATTAATGAAGGTATTATTAACCGCCACACCTGGTAGAGATCATTGCACACGCATCATCGCGCACCTCATTAATTATTCGTCAATATCTTGCTAAAAATCAAACAAACACTATTCCACAATCACCATATTCGCTAGATACGACACCATGTAACTTTTTCCTGTGACCTCGATTGAATAAACCACTTCGTGGATGTTGTATTGAGTTGAGAAGCCATGAGAAGTTCACTGACCATTTTGAAAGTAATACCAGAAATCAAATATAAAAACGTTTTACAAA
This sequence comes from Cosmopolites sordidus, assembly GCA_031761425.1. Lineage (NCBI taxonomy): Eukaryota > Metazoa > Arthropoda > Insecta > Coleoptera > Curculionidae > Cosmopolites > Cosmopolites sordidus. Next base: position 638,931 of record JARFXV010001053.1, on the reverse strand, counting down.
AACTAGAAATAATGTAATAACTATACTTGGAATAAGTATGTGTCAGTGAGAGGGGCTTACTCTGTAGAGAACAAAATAAATATTTTGCTATATTTAAATAATCATCTGCCTTTTTGATCACAGTAGGATATGATTGAAATGCCCGGAAGGTTGTTATTAACACATTAATCACTTAAGTTGCCTTGTGTAACCTCTGCTTACTATTTCACTTTAACAAAAGGAATATTCGTCTCATAAAATTTTGCATCTGATGTAAAATCGTTAATCCATATTTCAAAAATATCTGAATAACTTCGTATAAGTGAACAGTTTTAAAAAAAAGGTTAGGCATTTTTGTTAGGGATATTTATTTTTCGATTCCTCAAAAATACCAAAGTATTTGACGTTCAAAATAATTTCTACCGTTATTTATGCATTGCCACATTTTGTACTTCATTGTATTGCAAGCATAATAATAACCATTCCATTCAACAAAAGAATACTCTTAAAAATGGAGTTTTAATAAATATGGCAAAACAGCACTCTTTAAAATAGTAAAAGAACACTCTTAAAAATACAAAGAGAATACTCTTAAAATGGCAAGATGACAGTTTTTAAATATCTAACCAAGTTAATCGAATTTCATATTCAGTTACAACGCTATAACTTAACTTATTAAATTTTTTTCACAAATCTATATATTTTATACGTGTATTCTTATTATTCTCATAAACCCTTTGACTTTTATTGAATAAATTCAAGCCTTCCATACGGTTGAGTTATTTTCCATTGTAAGAGCATTAGAAGATTTTCAAACTCAGTGTATGCTACCTGAATACAAAATATTTAGGAAAATCCTAAAACAATAAAGAGTTTCCATGTATTGTCATATTAAGGCAGGAACGTTACAGGGCGATATATATATATATATATATATATATATATATATATATATATATATATATATATATATATATATATATATATATATATATATATATATATATATATCATCATCATCAGCCCGTATCGATCCACTGCAGGATGAAGGCCTCTTCAGCATGCTTCCAACCTTCACGGTCCTGGGCTTTCCTCTGCCACTCGGGTCCAATATACTTAACGATGTCATCAGTCCATCGTGCTTTCGGTCTTCTTCGCGGACGTTTGCGATCAAGCGGTATCCACTCCAGGATTGCCTTGGTCCATCTGTCGTCCCATCGCCTCGCTATATGGCCTGCCCATCTCCATTTCAACTGTTTTACTCTTCCAATGATGTCACAGACTTTTGTTTGTTCCCTGATCCATGCGCAGGACTTTCTGTCTCGTCTTGTAATGCCAAGCATACATCTTTCCATGCCCCTCTGTGCCACCCGAAGTTTTTGAATTGATTGCGATGTGAGTGTCCAGGTTTCACTTCCGTATGTCATAACGGGTAGAACGCACTGATCGAATACTTTTCTTTTCAGGCAAAGTGGGAGTCTGCTCTTAAACACTATGTTGAGCCTACCAAATGCCTGCCAACCACATTTAACACGCCGTTCCACCTCCCGGGCGGTATTCCCCTCCATGGAAATCCTCTGCCCAAGATATACAAAGCTGTCCACAATCTCTAAATCCCTTCCTAAAACTGAAATTCTTCTGTCCTGAGCGAAGTTATTGAACATAACCTGACTCTTTTTCAGGTTTATTTTCAAGCCAAATGGTTCGCCAGCCCTTTGCAGTTCCTGTATGCGTCTTTGCAGCTCCTCTGGGTCTTGTGAAATGAGAATAATATCATCTGCAAATCTAAGATGGTATATATATATATATATATATATATATATATATATATATATATATATATATATATATATATGTGTCGATCCTCTGCAGGATGAAGGCTTCTTCAGCATGCTTCCAACTTTCACGGTCCTGGGCTCACCCCAGCCACTCTGGTCCCATATACTTAACGATGTCATCAATCCATCGTGCTTTCGGTCTTCTTCGCGGACGTTTGGGATCAAGCGGTATCCACTCCAGGATTGCCTTGGTCCATCTGCCCATCTCTATTTCAATTACTTTACTCTTCCAATAATGTCACAGATTTTCATTTTTTTCTTGATCCATGCGCAGGACTTTCTGTCTCGTCTTGTAATGCCAAGCATACATCTTTCCATTCCCCTCTGTGCTACCTGTGCTAAGTTTTTGAATTGATTGCGATGTGAGTGTCCAGGTTTCACTTCCGTATTTTTTTTTCCTTTATTTGGGTTTTTCGCCACTATCTAAAAATACCTGTTCTTATGTAGAGACAGAATCACTGGATAAAAACAAAAAACCAAACGAAGACAAATTTCTCAGTCATTCATTTTTGTAATAAATTTGCCTAACGAACAAAATTTTAAAGATATAAAAATGTTATAAAAAGGTGTACAAACTTTTAACGTTAACATTTCGGAGGGTCCTCTCCCCCCGTTTTCAAAACTAAACTAAAAAATAAATTATATTAATTTGTAATATATGAAGTAACGAGTGAAAGTAAATATATTTTTTGTGTATGTCAACGATACTTACTTTGACAATAAATTTTCATAACTAATAATAAAAAAATATATATGAACACGTTACAATCATTCAGATTTCACTTCCGTATGTCATAACGGGTAGAACGCACTGATCGAAGGACTTTTTCTTTTCAGACAATGTGGGAGTCTGCTCTTAAACACAATGTTGGGCCTGCCATCCACATTTAACACGCCGTTCCAACTCCCGGGCAGTATTCCCCTCCATTGAAATCCTCCGCCCAAAATACATAAAGCTGTCCACAATCTCCAAATCCCTTCCTAAAACTAAAATTCTTCTGTCTTGAGCGAAGTTATTGAACATAACCTGACTTTTTTCAGGTTTATTTTTAAGCCAAATGGTTCGCTAGCTCTTTACGGTTCTTGTATGTGCCTTTGCAGCTCCTCTGGGTCTTGTGAACGGAGAACGATATCATCTGTAAATCTAGGATGGTTTAAGTTTGCACCATTGATCTTTACACTATCCTGTTCCCAATCCAGTTTACGGAATACTTCTTCAAGGCCAGCCGAGAAAAGAATAGGCGATATTGCGTCACCCTGCCGGACACCTCTTTCTATATTAAGTCCCACTTCAAGATCATTAAGGTAAATTGTGGCTGTAGTTCCATCATATATCGATCCTAATAGGTTTACATATGGTTTATGTGCCCTTTGGCTAAGCAGTGCATCCCTTATTACATGCTTTGAGATGGAGTCAAATGCTTTTTCGTAGTCGACAAAAGCTAAGCTCAGTGGCATGGTGTATTCGTTGTGCCTTTCTATGGCCTGCTGTACAACTTGGCCGTTCATTGTACTGAATCCACTTCTAGATCCTTGTTCTCTTTGCTCCTCTTGTTCTCTTTGTTCTCTTGGTTGGTATATATATATATATATATATATATATATATATATATATATATATATATATATATATATATATATATATATATATATATATATATATATCTATCTATATGTATATATATCTATCTATCTATATGTATATATACAGGGTGTCCGCTAATTAATGGTGTACAGCAAAACTGCATATTTTTTGGATAAAAATATTGAACTCAATTTACCTTAGTCCAAAAGTTAATAGTAACCAAGATGCAGGGTGTTAAAGTTATAGTTTTATTTTCAATTTTCGTCAATAAATCTCTTGAAAAGTATCTTTCTTGAACAAACTTTGCTAGTGGGGGGTTTTTTAAGATAAGAAATTTAAATATCTCGAAAATTTGTATGTAGATTGTAGAGGGCGCTGTCTGCGACAATTTTCTACATTTAAAAGGTCACAACTTTTTTGCGCCTATTCGCATTCTTAGTGAAAATATTATTTTGTCCATCTTGTTTATACATATCATTATGTTTTATACATATCTGCGTTTAAATTATTCATTGCACCGTTTTAAATTGCGCTTTTGAAATGTAACACTTTTCTTAAAGTAGGTAAGATGTGATTCAAACAAATACATCATCAACAACTCAATACTGCCTGGGTTATCGGTGGCTGATGACCGTGGTTCGGAATCCACGTTAAGCTGTAGGTCCAGTTGCTAATTAGCCTTATAGTTGCTTTATCATTGGAATATCGACCAGCAGAAACTGACGGTCTACATTAAGGATGAGCAGAATTTTAATAAACTATAGTAAAATAGTTTTTGAAAGATTTTCACTTACGTCAAGAACAAAATGCCCAGACATAAATTGTTTTCTAATGAAGAGATCAAGATGTCGAAGATATTTGAAAACGTACCCATGATGAAGTCAGCCTGATTTTAAGATTTCCAAAAATCTCTACGACAGACTGGGTGAAACAGGTTCTTTTCGTCCGAAACGAAATTCCGTAAGTCGTCTGAAGAGTCTAGCCACTGACCAGGAAGAAGAAATTTTGGTTCGCGTAACCGAAAACCTTGAAGTAAGCACAACACGCATTGCTCTGGCAATTGGGGTAGGCAAGACTACCGTTTGTAAAATTGTTCACGAGGAGGGATTGTATCCGTTTCACTTCACGGCTGTACAGAATCTATTGGAAGCTGATTTGCCAGCCAGATTGGAATTTGCCCGTTTCTCTTGTACTCAGCAAAATGTCGACCTCATGTTTTTAAAAAAATATTGTTTACAGACGAAGCAATGTTTACACTTTTCAATTTTAGAAATAAACTATTTATTTTAGAGATTTAGAAAATCCACACTTATTAGTATCCGAATGCGATTTCCAACACGAATTTATAATTAACGTTTGATGTAGTTTTATTGATGATTATTTAATGATTATGGTGATTGTGTAATAATCCAATGGTCCATTCGAATTACCACCTATTTAAACCACCAATTTAAACGGCGAACTATATCTTAATTTCCTTCAAACTCACCCGAATATTTAGATTCGGGATTTAGGGATTAGAACATTCCTCTAGAACTAAGACAAAAAAAACACGGAAAGCAAACACAAATGTTATGTTTCAAAAGCGCGATTTAAAACGGTGCAATGAACAATTTAAACGCAGATATCTAGAAAGCGGTAACTCGGAGCGACATTTAAAAGGTATACTTTTTTGCCAATATGCCAATATGCCAATATGAAAAAGCAATTCAGCTCCTCTCACCCTAGCATAATATCTTACGAACAATGTGACACGTCTACAAGAGCACGGCACGCTGTCCCACTATGGCAATCGATCTCGAGATACCGAGGCTCTCGAGGTTCTTTGAAAATCTCTTACTTATCAGGCCTTCGGCGGATATAACGAAGGGCACTACATCTACCTTACTCAGTTTCCACTGGTTCTTCAAGTCGTATGCCAGATTTTCATACTTTGTGGATTTTTCTATCTCAGTTTTTCTAATGTTGTGAGATAGCGCCACTGCGATGTCAATTATAAAAGCCCTCTTGTCCTTTTTGTTGATTAGAACAATATCCAGCCTGTTATAATCAACCGTTCGATCAGTAGTGATTGGTCAGTATTGGATGATTCAAGTACAGGAGAAGGCGAGTACTTATAATATGGAGGAGGTGCGCTTTCTAATAGCGAGTATCTGTTAATGTAAAATTTTTTCCAGCTGATTATGCCGTCCTAAATAAGCATTAGGAGCAAGGGCCGGGCAACCGCCAATAAGGTGCTCAATTGTTTCCCCCAAAGTACCGCATTTCCTGCACTTATCGACTACGTCCAAATGCAGTGTGTGCTTTTCATAGTTTTTTGTTCTTGTTACCCTATCTTGAATAGATATCGCGAAACCTTCTGTTTCTGGGTACAAGAGTCCCTCGGTCAGCCACTTCAGAGACAATTGTTCGTCAATGGTGTCATCTTAGAGTGACTTAGGAAACCTTCCGTGCAATGTTTGTCCTTTCCATTCTCGAACGCAGTCCGTGAGTGTTGTTCTGCTATCAATACGATTTTGTTTATTTAGGTTCAGTGGGGTGAAACCCCGATCCTCATTTGCAACCAATTTCATTAACGTACTGTTTGAATCAATGAAGTGTTTTCTCATTCTATTTTCTTGATTGAGACAGAGATTTTTTACGTTTACAAGGCCTCTACCCCCCAACTTTCTTGGGATGTGTAGTCTTTTCGTAGATGAGTTTGGATGCAGGCATCGGAACTTTGTCAATGTTCGGCGTGTCAACCTATCAAGTTCATCAAGGTCAGTTTTGGACCATTTAATAATGCCAAAAGAATATGTCAGAGTTGGCACTGCCCAGCCGTTGATCGCTCTAATGAGGTTTCCACTGTTCAGTTTGGTGTTTAAAAGTTTTGTAAGTTTCTTTTGGTATAGAGTGGAAAAGTCCTTCTTTAACTGGTTATGATCAAGTTTATGCTTTTGGGGTATTCCTAAATATTTGTAGGATTTTTCTGGTGCTAGTTGTTGTATGTTACAAAGTGTTGAATGTTGACTCTGAACCTTTCCCTTCTGTATACTAATGGTAAAGCATTTGTCCCGTCCGAATGACATTCTGATACCCCTACTGAATGTTTCAACCGTTTTTATCAATGAGTTTAATTTTTCTCTAGTTTCTCCATATAATTTAAGGTCATCCATATATAGTAGATGAGAGAGCTTTCTTGGATTCCTCATGTTAAGTTTATATCCAATATTGCTGTTGTTGAGTAGTGTGGGCAAAGGGTTCAATGCTAGACAGAACCAAATTGGAGAAAGGGAATCTCCCTGATAAATTCCCCTCTCGATATTTGTAGCAGCAATGCATTGTTGGCCGACAAAAAGATTCGTTTTCCACTTCCCCATCAGACACTTTAAAGAATTAATAATCTGGGGGTTAATTTTATAGAAATTCAGAACCTCAACCAGCCAATCGTGAGGGACACTATCGAATCCTTTCTTGTAGTCTATATAGCAGATATTTAAGTTGCGTTTTCTTTTTCGCGCTTGCTCAAGAACTACAGCATCGATCGTCAATTGTTCCTTGCAGCCCATACTTGCTCTTATACACCCTTTCTATTCTTCTTCAAAAATGTTGGTAGATTTTTTCATTGAGTAGGGCTGTGAATAGTTTATAGAACACTGACAGATATGTGATTGGTCTGTAGTTATTGGGTTGCTTAACGTCCCCTTTTTTGAACGGTAGGTATGTATTGCCCTCCATTAGGAAGTCGGGGAAAGTGTATGGATTTATTAATAATAATAATTATTATTCACATATGGGCCCTGGTGGACCACGTGAAGTACAGCTAGAGGCGTTTGTTGTTGTTAACCTTCCTTTGCGCCCATACTAATTTCATTCTTTCGCAATGAGCTTTTTTCCTTTCGTCAGACCAGGTTGTTCCAGTCTTCCTACATTTTTCTCTCTCGCCAATCTTCCAAATGTTAACCTTGTGTCTGAAACAGCCTCTATCCTGAATATCACTTTGTGTAATATTTGCTGATCGTAGCTCCTCTTTAATTGCAGCAATCCATTTAATTATTTCTACTTTACCTCTACTCCTATTTTCATAAAATTCGACTATTTGTCTAGTTAGCCTACTTGAATTCATCCCTTTTATGTGTCCGTAAAACTTAAGTCTTCTTTGTACCATATCGCTATGTATATCTGTGTATTGTTTGATTTCTTGGTTGTTTGATTTCTTGGTTTTCTCGAAGTCGGTATGTTATGCTATTTATTTGTTTGGGGCCTAAGATTTTTCTTATGATTTTTCTTTCCTTTTTTTCAATGTCCTCGATGTCTCTCTTTTAAAATGAACGTTTCTGCCCTATATAGACATTCTGGTTTAATAACTGTGTTGTAATGTATCAGTTTTGTGTTTTTAGATATACATTTTTTATTGCAAATATTTTGTGTAATTCTCAATGCCGTTTCCATTTTTTGACATCTACCCTTATTAGCCGCTTTTTCCAACCTATTTTCCATGATTATTTCACCCAAATATTTGAATTGAAAGACTCGTCTGATGTTATCATATTTTATTTTTAGAAATGGTGTTCTTAGTCTGTTGCAGGTCATGTACTGTGTCTTTTCAAAGGATATTTGGAGTCCTACCTTTTCTGCCGTTTCTTTTAGGATTTCAATCTGTTTTTGTGCATATATATATATATATATATATATATATATATATATATATATATATATATATATATATATATGAGCATTTTGTGGATTGTTTGACTGGGGATGGGTTCCACCCATCCCTTCCATTGGAGGGCACATGTTTCGTCTCTTAATGTTCAGACTCTTCAGGGCACCGACTTGTGCTCTCTCGTCAAGAATAGGAAGAACCGATCCACAGTCAACAACCCATACTTTTCGCCGACTTGGCGCATATATGCAGCAGTCCAGAGAATTCTAACACTGCATATATATATATATATATATATATATATATATATATATATATATATATATATATATATATATATATATATATATCACTGAACTCCACCTAAATCGCTGGATCGACTTTGCTAAAATTTTTTTGGGTGTTTGAGTGGATCCCTGGATGGTTTAGATTCGCAATTGAATCCGGTAGGTGGCGCTGCGATAGGGTTCCAGTAATTTTTTTCTTTTGATTTTTTTGTTAATTTTTTTTTTAATTATTCGCATATAAAAACATTAACTACAAAATTTTACTAACCTCCACTCTCCCACCACTTCTCAATTTTTGTTAAAAAAAAAAGCCCGAACTTTGGCTTTCGTTTGGTTAATCTTCGTTGACTAATCTCCTAATCGGATTAAATTTAATATGTATATTTTTTATTCAGGTATAGTATGTAATTGTTAACCATTAACAAAATATTTTGAATATTGTCTTAACAAACTACATATTGAACATATTAAATTCATATAATACATATTGAACCAAACGGTCAAATTAGTTGATTTCGGTGTTTATTAGAACAGAAATTAAAACGAAAATTATTTTTTCTAGAGAAGAATTGATAAACATGATCTATTTTTTTGGGCGCAAGTGATCAAAACTCTTTTTTAGCAAGAAGAATTTATGCGTCCACTGCACACTATGTCCTCAGCTCGTCTCTGCCATTCTATATATCATCTAATATCCCTGATAATGTCATCAGATTCGTAGATGTTTGTGATTAAGCAGTTTCCATGCCAGGATTACTTTAGTTCACTTATCGTCACATCAACTCCATGTATGGCCTACATCCCAACTTATCCCAATAATGTTACACGCCTTTGTTTGTCCCGTCTCGTAAGGCCACGCATAGCTTTTTCCATTTCCCTCTATGCTACCCCAAACTTTTGAATCGATTAGGATGTGTCGTGGATGGTAGGAAGTATAAGTTTGTTCTTAAATGCTATGTTGAACCTGCCATATTTAACTAGTGGTTCCACCTCCCGGGCGGTATCTCCCTCCATTGAAATCCTCTGCTCAAGATATATGTAGTGATCCACCACATCCAAATCCCTCTCCAAGAAATTCTTCTGTCCTTGTCATATCATATTGAACATTCAGGATAATTTTCAAACCAAATGGTTCTCCAGCTCTTTGTAGTTCCTGTATGTGTGTTTGCAGCTCCTCTGGTTCTTGTGAAATTAAAAAGCATGGAACAGGCAAACAGGCTTGTTTTCAGGCTCAAGTTGATGTAGATTGCAACATAGTATGAGAGTAATACAGTGTCTGAAATACTGCTTATCGATAACGAATATGTAGATAATTTATACTCGCATTGCTTTGTGAGAATATGTTACCTGAGTAGTACATACTTTCGCACTACAAATTGAAGAACAACTGTTTAGAAATAATTTATACATTCAGTAAAATATTCAGATCCCCTTACATCCCAGCGGTTTTAAATCACTTTTTTAAGCGAAACTGGAATATTGTATCATTAATATTTAACTACGCACCCTTTTAAACGTTAGCTTTGGAGCTGTTTTCATTTTTCCAGTTTTTCAGGGCATACCAAATTGAAAATATGGGGTTCATAAAAATATAAGGGTCGTGTATTATCTCTCAAAGCTCTTCATTAAGTTGATACTACAAAAACGAAACAAATTTCCTTTATATCAAGTGCTTGAATTGATTCAAGTTATTTATTTGGAGTAAACTAGGTTAAAATATCAATTATATGCCTGAACTTAAGTAAACAAGAGTGAGTATTTCACGTATTTCACGTATAAGCTATTTATTCCATTACGATTCAACAAGTTTGAATATTTAGAGTTCATACATTTTATTGAATTGATATAAACCTATATGTATTACTAAAACTATCAGATAATGAATTTAGCTGTGTCTAATATTTCAGTTATGTTTTAGGTGATTGCTCTTTAGAATAAATACTAATATTCTTTTTGGTTCAATTACGTTATTCTTTTACGTTCAAGTTACGAAAAATGAAAAAACATTTGTTTGCATTTTTATTTTAAAAATAACATTTTGACAAAGTTTTTGTAGTCAAAATATTTTATTTAAATATATATATATATATATATATATATATATATATATATATATATATATATATATATATATATATATATATATATATATATATATATATATATTGAACGTTTGTGTTAGTAAAAAAGCAGAGCATAGTGCTGGTGTATACGTTAATATTGGTGTAATTAAGTTATTGGATTTAATTTAAGGGATACTAGTGAGTAAGTTCTTAAAATCATCTTTTCTTTTGTAGTAACTTAGGTTTGTACAACATTACTCATTGATCAACTTTGGTCAGATTGTAATTTTGGAAAACTTCCTCAGGGATGTTTTATAAATAATATATATATATATATATATATATATATATATATATATATATATATATATATATATATATATATATATATATATATATATATAGTGGTGGTCAAAATAAAAAGAGTGTATAGTATCACCGAAAAAATTTATTTAATATATCATTACTGTACGAATCCATATATCTTATTAGTACAATGCATTGTCATTTACCAGTTGAATATAATATTGGAGACTTATTAGTTTATTTTTTTTATCATTGGGTTCAACATTGAACTATTGTTGCTCTTATTATAAAACGAAGCAGAAAAATCATGAAAATCATGGTTGATTCTAGTCAAGTAGTGATCCGTGTCTATATTTGCTCCTTTCCTGACTTGAACATTCAAAATCTCTTTATAATTGGGGTACGAAATGGCAACATGGTTAATTTGAAATTCACCCATGTACGTGTTTGGGCACCTCCAGGTCTTTTGTTTTGTTATTTTCTTCTTAAAATGGGTTGACATTATTTTTAAATTAAACTGTGAACATAGTTCAACCAATCTTCTACCATTATGGGTAGTCCATTTATTAGCGGGAAAACTGCCGACTGTTTTCCTGTACTTTTTTTCTTTCCCTAGTTGGGCGTTGAAATCACCCAATAGGATTTTTACATGGTTAGAGGGAATTTTAGAGATAGTCTTTTCCAGAATTTCCCAGGACTTATTTACTTTTTCAGGATTAGATTTATTTTCTTCGTTAACTGGGAGATGCGCATTGATTAATGTATAGTTTTTGTTAGAACACTTGAGGGATAGTGTCATAAGTCTATTATTTACTGGCTGGACATTTGTTATAGAACCAAGAATGTTTCTTGAGACAGCGAAAGTAACACCGAGATGTGGTGTATTTTTGAGTATTCTTTTGTCCGTTTTACTTTTAAAAAGTCTGTAGTTCCGAATTCCATATATATATAAATAATGAAATTTTGGCAATACGGGGGGGGGGGGGGGGGGGGGACTTGCAAGGGAAAATAATAGTTTTCGTAAATTTAATGAACTATTCTTCACATCAATTGAAACCTAACAGTTCGTTACAACAGGGATCAAAATCTAAATGTTTACGCGAAAAAAAAACCAATGAATATTGTTATAACAGTTTTAAAAAAATACGGTTCAGTCATAAGTAAAAGTGGCAACGATCTTCTCAGGATCCGAGTGTGTTGGCTGCAAAAATATTTCATTGTGTTCATCTAACCAAGCTTGTATATTGTATGTATATATCACGATATACACAGGGTGTCCATTAAGTATCAGAACTGGTCCGGGAAAATGTTATTAAAACGAAATACCTGACATTTTTTATGAATTGTTATTCGAAGTATTCTCCGCTCGCTTCGATACGTTTGTTACATCAATTCAATAGTGATTCAAATGCGTGCTCCAGCTCATTTTGTGGAATAGCCTCCAAAGTACGCGTCGAAGCTGTTTGGATGGTCTGAATATCTCCCAAAAAAAACACCCTTTCAACTTTGGGAACAATATAGATGTCGCAAGGGGCTAAATCATGGTGAATACGGTAGGGGATTGATCAAATAGACTTAGTTTCTGGCCAAAAATTGACGCACACTTAACGATGTGTCACTTGGCGCATTATCTTGCAACAAACTCCAGCTATCTGGATCGCGATATTCTGGCCGAATGCGACGAATTATGTACGTCAATCGTCTCAGGACTGCTAAGTAGTACTGTCCATTGATGTGTTTGGCCAGTTGGAACGAACTCTTTGTGAACGCCTTTGCTATCGAAGAAAACAATCAACATTGTCCTGATTTTGGAAGGAGTTTTTCGTGTTTTTTTGACATTGGTTAGTTTTCCGCGCTTTAAAACTTAGTTTCAGGGTCGTATTGAAAGCACCATGTTTCTTCCCCCGTAACAATTGATTTCAGGAAGTTTTCATCATTTCTAGTGGCTGCGACGACCTCTCTGGAATAATTGACACTAAGTAATTTCTGTTCCTCCGTCAACGTGTGTGGAACAAACTTTGTACACGCCTTTGTTTTACCCGAATCCTTGTGAAGTATAAGTCAAATCGTTTCTTTGCCGATATTCAAAGCTTTTTCCATCATTTTTAGTGAAGCATTGTAATCATTTGCTACAAAATCGCGAACTTTTTCAATCATTTCGGAAGTGCGAGCTGAAATTGGTCTCCAGTCACTTTTGTCATTCTCTAGCGACACTCTGCCACTCAAAAAAAACGTTTATGCCACTGAAAAACATTTGTCTTGCTTAAAGGAGGGTTGTAGGTACCTCCTGGATTACGGCCCATATTGTGGGGCCCGTCTCTCACCGCTTCACGGTAGAGTCTAGCTCAGATTGTAAAATGCGAAAGGCTGTTGACTAATAGTTAAGTTGTTACTGTACTATTTTATATTTATATATATTTGATACTTATATGTTTGGCTCAATAAATGTAAGAAAGAAAACGAATAAAAAGAAAAGATATACCTCGCTGAGTATTAGTATACTATAAAGAGGGATCTATCCCCTTCAGGGGTAGGTGGTGGAGAGGGTTATGGTGGGTTTCTCCTTCTTCTTCTTCTTGTCTTGCTGCTGTATCAACCGGAATGTTTCCGACGTAGTTTTACCGAGTTTTGTGTTAAATTTAATAACAGCTCTTGGTTCTATAATTTTATTTGTACATTAAACTTTTTTGGCTTGTAAACAAGACGTCATAAAATGAACAAATGCTAACCGATCGTGGTAAACTAGGTTTTGTTAGGCCCAGAAATGTTCAAGCTTTGAAATGACTTTGCTCGTCAATAGATGGTTTGACTGGTTGCTGAGAAATATCTTAAGTACTGGTACTTAATGGACGCACTGTGTATTTCTTATTTACTCATAGACTCGAACGATGGATATTTTGAAGAACATTTAATTCAATATAACAATTAATCATGTAGTTAAAAAAATATTACATTTTATTTTGAAATAATGACTTAAGGAGACAATAAAACAAAAAACTGAAAACTTTCCTTATAATTAACAATGTTGCTATAAGGAAAATAGTGTTTTTCGCAGAAGTGGTTGCTTTTTGGATACATGTTCTAAGGAAACTTTTTGTTCAAAATAAGGCAAAGAATCGTTCGTTAAATTTACAAAAGTCAATTTCCTTATACCCTGTATAATGAAAATACAAATATATCACGTTTTGTGATTAAAACCACTTTAAGCTTTCATTGATTTCATAACAGCAACGGCAACTATTTATTTGTTAGCTATTCAGCGCAGCGCTATATAGCAATCATCTTTCTCCATCAATAAAATATATATTTTCCACTTAGGTTGTTTTCAATTAAAACTGATATAAAATATACCTAATGAGTTCGGATATCTAGAGTTAGATAAATATTTTTAACTAATTACGGTAGGGAAGTATTCCAACTAGAATTAAAGACCGAGAAAAATCTTAACACACCAGAAATAGAGATTTAGAGGTAAGTCCAAAAATATCCAGTAGAGAAACAATCACCAACAAATGAATTAGAGAAATAATGGGAGTCGTACTGAGTGAGTGACACAGGAACAAAGTAGTTAAGATGGTAATTGCATACATAACTTAGTATACGGAAGACAGTGTACCAAAAAAATGGGTGTGTGCTTATGACTACACGATAGAAGTGAAAACATCTAATTTTCGAATTTAAATATATATATATACATATATATATATACATATATATATATATATATATATATATATATATATATATATATATATATATATATATATATATATATATATATATATATATATATATATATATATATATATATATACAGATCAACTTCAAACACGGCCCTCATTCCCCGGAGGCCACGGGGCAAGTACCCCCCAGCGGGAAGGTCTACCCCAAGGTAGAGGGTGCTAAGAATCACCGGGTTGGATTAGGTTGTCATTGGACTTTTGACATTGCTACGCTTAATATACGGACTATGAAAACGGAGGACCGATTGCAAAAACTGTTAATCGAACTTGACAACATACATTGGGATATTATTGGGCTGTGTGAAACACAAAGAAAGGGCGAAGAGTTAATCAAATTAGAACCAACTGGTCACGTAGTCTACCTTCGCTTTGCTGTGTTATAAGATCCGGATGAGACGGAAATTACAGACCAATATGAAGAAATCGGCAACAATGCGCTTAACGGCGGCTTCAATAACACCAGAAGATAAATGTTTCAAAGAGTCAAAAATTTCCAATGAGACCATTAATTTAATGAAAAAACACCGGACGATAAAGAATGCAGACAGTCCTTTTGGCAGGGTCGAGTACGTTGAGCTTTGCAAAACTATAAGAAAAAGTATTCGAGAGGAAACGCGCCGATTAAACATGCAGCTTGTGCAAAAAACTCTGGAAGAAAACGGGAATTAACAAAGCTAAGCAGAAGCTAAGAAAGAAAAGGACACAAATATTTTCCTTAATGCGTGAGGATGGTACAATATGCAGGGAACGGACGGAAATGTTTGAGGTTGTCCGAAGATTTTATTCAAAGTTATTTGAGGACCAGAATCAAGCAAGAACAGCAATGCTCACTAAAGAACAAGTGCCGGATATCCTGGTGGAGGAAGTGACAAAGGCTACAGACTCGATGAAAAATAGCAAGGCTCCAGGAAAGGATAGTATTACTGTGGAGATGATAAAAGCTGCTGATCGGACTTTACATAAAACACTAGCAAAATTATACTCAAAATGTCTCAAACAACAAGAAGTACCCAGCTTATGGAAAAATGCAGAAGTGATTCTTTTATATAAGAAAGGAGCACGGGAAGATTTAAAGAACTACCGCCCAATAAGCCTCCTATCAGTGGTGTACAAAGTTTTCACCAATATAATATCTAAAAGAATACTAAGAAAACTTAATGGCGCCCAACCAAGGAAGCAAGCAGGATTCAGCACAATGGATCACATCCAGGTCCTACAGCAGGTCATAGAAAGACACAACGAATACACTATGCCACTGTGCGTGGTTTTTATCGATTATGAAAAAGCATTTGATTCAATCTCAAAGAGGATCATAATGGATGCATTGCTTAATCAAGGGGTAGAGAAATCCTATGTAAATATACTAGGATCGATATATGATGAAACTACAGCGACAGTCAACCTTGACGATGTTGAGGTTGGAATAAATGTAGAGCGGGGCGTGCGGCAGGGTGACGCAATATCGCCTCTTCTTTTCTCAGCCTGCCTGGTAGAAGTGTTCCATAATCTGGATTGGGAACAGGATGGAATAAGGATTAATGGTGCATATTTAAAATCATCTTAGATTCGCAGATGATATCGTTCTTCTTTCACAAGACCCAGAGGAGCTGCAAAGACAGGTACAAGAGCTGCAAAGGGCTGAAGAATCATTTGGCTTGAAAATATACCAGAAGAAGAATCAGGTCATGTTCAATAAATTTGCTGAGGACAAAAGGATTTCTATTTTGGATCACTATATATATCATGGGCAGAGGGTTTCAATGGAAGGGGATACCGTCCGGGAGATGGAACGACGAGGCAGATGTGACTGGCAGGTTCAACATAGAGTTTACTGAGCAAACTGCCACTTTGCCTGAAAAGAAAAGTCTTTAATCAATGTGTCCTGCCCGTTGTGACATACGGAAGTGAGACCTGGACACCCGCATCACAGTCAGTTCAAAAACTTTCGAGTAGCACAGAGGGGAATGGAAAGATGTATGCTTGCCTTTACTAGACGGGATAGAAAGAGCTGCTCATGGATCAGAGAACAAACGAAAGGGAGTGACATCATTGGAAGAATAAAGCAATCGGAATGGAAGTGGGTAGGCCATGTAGCGAGGCGATGGGACGAAAAATGGACCAGGGCGGTCCTGGACTGGATACCGCTTGATCGCAAACGTCCACGGAGAAGACCGAAAACACGATGGACTGATGACATTATTAAGTGTATTGAACCTGAATGGCAGAGGAGAGCTTAGGACCGCGAGAGTTGGAAGGAAGCATGCTGAAGAGACCTTCATCCTGCAGTGGATTGATGCGGGTTGATGATGATGATGTTTTGACATCCTTTTCTTATAGCTTTCCCGTGCTAAAAAATACTATCTTGAAAAATTAATCGATTTCGAATGATTTTTAATAAAACAAAACAATGTATGGTTTAAAGAGTTTCGCCTCTACCCTGGTATATGTTTTCTTTGCTACTCTCTAACCTGTTATACAAGTAATTAAAAGATCGAAAGAAAGAAAGTAATTAAAAAAATTAAGAGATCGACCCTGAAACATTTTCAAGAACAATTTATTATCTAAATTACTTCTAATAAAACTCATTGACTTCGACGCGAAAGTTCGATCCTCCAAAAGAAAAGAAAAAAATAATACGCTCGAATGTTCTCCACGAACGTTCGATAACACGCTAATGGAAATCTGAGTAGCAATTAAAATGAATGCTCCAATTTAACCTTATGTGATGGCGTGCTCGGCATTCCCTATGGTAAGGGAAATGTTGGAAAGGGAAGCGGGAGGATTAGGGAGTTAAGAATTAGAGGTGGGCGTAGGTATAAAGGGTATACAAATGAAATATTTCTTAGTTGAAATTATTTAATTCAACTAGAAAAGAATGTGTAGAGTATGTTGTAGTTTGAAAATGATTTGCTTATGTGATGTAAGGGGTATCTCAGAATGTTTTTCGTTTTTCTTTTGACTGTTACGCGCCAAAAACCGATATTAGGGGGTGGGGCACAGCGCGCATTTTGCGTACGAGCATTTTATAAAAACGATTCCTACACTATTGTTCGACGTCTATACAGGACGCATTTTAATTTAGCTACCATGAGAAATGTGCCAAATGCGAATTTAATCAAGCATCAATTCGAAATTTGCACAGATCCACGATTCATCGCATTATTCACAAATATTTACATTTCCAGCTCTACAAAATTGTTATTGTGCAAGAGATGAAGTTCGATTGTCCAGCTAAACAAGTTGAATTCTTCAGGACAACAAAAAATCGTTTTAGGAGATTCAATAACATATGGTTTTCCGATTAATCGAATTTCCACTTTAAAAGCCACCTGAATAACTAAATTGCAGATAAAGAGTTCAAATACCTAGAGTATTCAAGATTTAGCTACGACGAAGTGTTAGAAGCAAAAGCCAGAGTTATCGAAGTTATTTAGGTAGTAGAAACCTGAATTATCAAAGCAACAAAACTACCATGCAACTAGAAATCAAAGAAAGGACCATCGTGGGAATGATATGAGGTCTAAACATCATGTCCGGAGAAAAATATCACGGACCTAATGAAGAGCTACTTTAAATAAGATTTTCTTAATAAAGAATAAAGAATATTCTTAAGACATCTCAGTTTTAGTGAACATCTAAAGAAGATGGAAGGATTAAGACAAGTCAGCACAATCTACATAGCTAGCTCGTATAAGGAAACAAAATAATCTTGACATAAAAATATAGGTGTAAAGGAAATAACTTTCGTAAATTCAACCAACGATTTTCCAGATCATTTGAAAGAAAAAAGTTCGCTACAATGAGGATCAAAACCTAAGGGCTTCTGCGAAAAAAAATGTAAAGCATTAAATCACCATTACATTAACAAAAATTGGTTAATAATTAACGAACAAACTACAAATATACTAATGAACATAGTTAAAACAATTTTTTATAAATTAAGAATCATATCATACATCAGCCAAATGAGGTGACTAATTAAGATGATCTCAATCAATTTTTCTGTTGGAACCAATCAATTTTTCTGTTGGAACCTTCGGTGTAAAACACTAAACTCAAAGAGATTTACCACTAAACACCGAATTACCTTTTTTTAAAGTTCTCGACGCACGTTTCGCTAACCATGCTAGCATCATCAGAAGATGATTTAATCTGATTAGATGATTTAAAATTAGATTAAATTATCTTCTGATGATGCTAACATGGTTAGTGAAACGTGCGTCGAGTGCGATGTTTAGTGGTAAATCTCTTTGAGTTTAGTGATCTCATTGATAAAGAGTTTTGATGACAAAATATATTTCATTGCGAGTCGGTGTAGGCATTTAAATCTCATTTACAACCAGAATTGTATTCTGTACCGGAATATCACGAAATGTTTCTTATTTAAGGAAAAGCTTCTGCCAACCGAATTAGAAATCTACAAGGACTTTTTAACCTGTTCGGAAAATAGGTCAAAACGATGCAAGGTTTATATAGGTTTAAATGGTGGACATTTGAACATTTAATTCAATAATAAAACAGTTAATCATGTGTTGCTTAATGTGACATGAATAGTTCAAAACGGTTTGTGATATGAAAAATTATTTCTAGTAATTTCAACTTTGATATTAAACGAAAATAATGTGATAGATTCCTTTTTTCTAACAAAACAAATCAATTTTATGCTGAAAGGTATGGAATAAATAGATGTACAAATATTACATTTTATTTTGAAATAATGTTCTAAAGAAATAATGAAACAAAAAAATAAATTTACTGAACAATTGACGACATTGCCAAATGTCCCAAATTTCCCCAAAAAGACCAAATGCCCAAATTTAAGGAGAAGCTTCTGCCAACCGAATTAGAAATCTACAAGGACTTTTTAACATGTTAGGGAAATAGGTCAAAACGATGCAAGGCTTATATAGGTTTAAATGGTGGACATTATGAAACAAAAAAATTAAATTACTGAACAATTGACGACATTGCCAAATGTCCCAAATATTCCCAAAAAGACCAAATGCCCAAATTTCCCTTTTGTTAGTCAAGTTGATTTAAATTAAAAATGTCGGTCGATGTTTTGCATATACGCCACGCTTTTTTATTTCAAAAAGGGCAAGAACGTGGTCCAAATAAAAAATAAGATTTGTGTCATTTAAAGAAAATGATTCTGTTTGAGAGACCATGATGCAAAAGTGATTTGGTCGGTACAGGGGCTGAGGTTTTGACCTGGAATATCGGCATTGCCCTAGTAGTCCGGTCAATCTAGACATTCAAAGGTACATAAATTCATATCAAGCTGGAAGTGAGTAAAATTGTTCAAAGCATAATTAAAAATAACATTTCAAAATTCCCCATCGTTAATTAACTCGAGGTCAAAGGTCAAAAATGGGTTTACGATACGATAAGTTTTATCGTAAAATTACCTCGGATAAAAATTGTAGATCATAAAATTATCTATAAAAATGGTATCAATAATTTTTTTCCTAAGAGCCACCGTTCCTGAGATATAACGATTCAAACAGTTGTAAGCGTCATAATATGCACACGTTTCCATGTCACCTCTGAGGTAGTGTACTTAGCGCGTTTTTTTTAACGTAGTTTCCCCAGTAGGCCTATTCCACAGGTCTGTTGTGATTCTGTTTAAACTGGAAACTATTGCATAATAACAGATATTAGCTAGGGTTGGAATTGATAAAAGGGATGGAAATTAAAAAACAGTAGAAAAATGTATTCGTTCGATTCATAATCTTCAATTACTTCTTGTTGTTCTTCTTCTTCATCCTGGGTGTAAGTGAATTGCGTGAGTAGCGATGTATCGCATGTCTCTTCGTTAGTAGCAAACGAATCCTCTACTATTGGTGATTCAACATTACAACACGACTGACCTTGAGAATTCGTACATGCCAGAGAACAAAACAGTCCAACTTTTTTGCAACCACATTTAGCACTGCATCCCTTTTTACAGTTGCAAAATGTTGTGTTTAGCAGTTTTAATAATAAAATAAGCATAGTTTTTTAAAACAAAAAACTGATTCACTTATACGTGATCAAGTACTGGCTTCTTGTTCTTCACGTTGTCTTTTATTAGCTGCAGCAACAGAAGACTTCTGATTTTTAAGATAATCTGAAAATTCATCAACTCGTTCGATACTTGCATTGATTAATGCCTTCATACCACGTTCAACAGTAACATTTTCACTTTCAGTTAAAAGTTTAGCACAAATAAAACAATATTTTGACATTTTTATTATAAAACTCAAAACAGCCCGAAATAGGTTAGAATAAACACGTGTTTCCACTACGGAGTGGCGCTCAAGACTAACGGTATTTCATTTATTGGGTATTCTGACATAAAGCAGGCATTCGACTCTAGCCACGCACACAATTGAACAGAGAGACAGATGTTGTCTCAAGGTTACACTGGTGTATAAATTAAGGGACTGGGTTTCATTTTACCTGACATTCTCATAGTTATTCTTATGTATATTTTATATTTTAAATGTAGGTTACAATCACTGATAGAAAAATATTTTTACTTATATTACAGCTACAGAGATACGTCACGTACTTATGCATATTATGACGCTTACAACTTTTTAAATCGTTATATCTCAGGAACGGTGGATCTTAGGAAAAAAATATTGATACCTTTTTTATAGATAATTTTATGATCTATAATTTTTCTCTAAGATAATTTTACGATAAAATTTACCGTTTTGATGAAAATCGCGAAAAACCCAATTATTCTGACCTTTGACCTAGAGTCAATTTTTTTCCACGTACCGGAACGATGGGGAATTTTGAAATGTTATTTTTAATTATGTTTTGAACAATTTTACTCACTTCCAACTTGATGTGAATTTATGTACCTTCACTCTTATTTTTCTGTCGGACCGAATTTGACCGGACTATCGC
This sequence comes from Cosmopolites sordidus, assembly GCA_031761425.1. Taxonomy (NCBI): domain Eukaryota; kingdom Metazoa; phylum Arthropoda; class Insecta; order Coleoptera; family Curculionidae; genus Cosmopolites; species Cosmopolites sordidus. Next base: position 617,582 of record JARFXV010001053.1, on the reverse strand, counting down.
TAAGGACTAAGTACTGATATCAAGGAAATAAAGACAAGGATAGCCGAAAATTAACGTACCATGGTCTGTGAGATAGCAGCAGCGGGTGTTCACTGTCAGATTTGTGAGGTTTACGGTGATAAATACTATGAGTGACAGTAAAGTTCGAAAGTGAGAGAGAATGTTAAATAAGACGGTCAGGCGCGTTAATTTACATGATCAACCACTTCCTGGCCGAGCTTTTCTGATTTCTGAAGATTTTGTTCGTGATGTGGACAACAAAGTTCAAGAGAACAAGGTTTACGATTTCAAAGTTATCAAGTGAATTTGTGTACGTTTCAAGGTCAGTTTTGTATACCATTGTTTCGGAGAAACTGAATTATCGAAAATTGTGTTTTCGGTGGATTCCAAGACTGCTTTCTGACAATTATAAAACAAAGACATTGGTATATTTAACTGAGGTAGCCAATACTTGATGGAAATTCATTTTAAATAAAAAACCAAATTAATATCTAAATTTCCACTATATTTAAAACTTTTCCAAGACAAACTAAATTAAACTAACAGTAAGAAAAGCAATTACTACCTAAACTAATCTAATAAAACCATAAATGATGATAGTGTGAGTCCCGCGTCTCAATGTCTAGAGTAATATAAGTTGAACAAGCGTTCAAATCTACCTGATCATTAAGTAAGATACCCAAATTTTTTCTTTCATTAATTTCTAGGCTCTAAAAGATTTAGTTTTTTAGATTTATTTTCGTTATGCAACATTTTGAAATTATCGTTGAAAGTGTGATTTTCTAACATTAAGTGATTGGCATAATGAGAATTATTCTATTCTTTAATATAACTTCTTTTATGTTCATTAAGCCTAGTGGAAAAGGATCTTCCTGTTTGTCCAACATAGACTTTTGGACAAGAACCGCACTCAATTAAATAAACTCCTGATTTATGAAGTTTATTTGTTTGACTTTTATTGTTTTTTATTAAGCGTCCAAAACTATGGTTTGTTCTGAATGCAATATTTATATCGCTTGTTTTTGACAAATGTTTAGAAATTAATTTGGTGACTTTTCCTGTATATGTAATTGTTTTGTATGCGGTGTTCTTGACTTTATTGACAAGATATATTAAATTAATGATATTATTATAACATTTTTTATTAATTATTTTATTTATAATGTTTGGGTCATAACCATTTTTCACTGCAATCTATTTGATGACATTCAATTCTTTGTTATAGTTGTCTATTGACATTAAGGTATTTATTAATCTGTGTATGAATGAATTAAATGCTGCCATTTTTTGAGAATAAAGATGACAAGACTTGTTATGTATAACTAAATCTGTGTGAGATGGCTTATGATAAATTGCAAAATCATCTTTATTCTCTTTTCTTGTAACTGTTAAATCTAAAAAGTGAATACTGTTCTTTTGTTCTTCTTCAACTGTAAAATGAATGTTCTTATGTAAAGAGTTTATATAAGTTAGGAATTGATTTAATTGTCTGTCAGTACCCGTAAAACAAATTATAATGTCATCAACATATCTATACCAGTAAAGTGATGATGTGAGTAAAGTGAATAGCTGTTCCCCATTATCAAACCTTCTTTCGAAAAATAAAATCTGTTATCAAACTCAAAATAATTCTGATCCAAAGTAATTGATAGTAGGTCTAAAATGTTTTGTTTTATGATTGAATTAACGTTATTTTTAATTAGTAATTTGTCAACTAATCTCAACTATATCTTTGTATACTATTTTGTATCTTTGTCAACTATATCATGGTGGTATGTATACTAGGGAAACATTTTGTACATCGAAAGAAATTAGTTTAGATTTTTTGGGCAAATTAATATCTTTAATTTTATTGATGAAATCATAAGTATTTAGAATGGTATATTTTGGTTTGAAATTAGTGTATTGCAAAATTATTTCATTTTTAATTGAAGGAGCTGTAACAAGTGAAACTACCGGTCTGATTGGATAATTATCTTTGTGTAATTTTATTAACGAGTATAACTTTGGGGCTTGAGGATTCATAAGTACTAATTGTTGTTTCTCATAATCGTTAAAAATTGACGAATCTTTTAATATTTGTTTAATTCTTTTTTGAAAGGTATTCGTTGGATCAGAATCCATTTTGTAAAATTTCCCTGATTTTAAAAAATCATTAGCTTTTAATATGTAATTATCTCCAGACATCGCAACAATGGACTTACCCTTGTCCGCTCTAGCCATGATAATATTGTTTTCTTTGATTTTCTTGTTAATCCTTTTTGCTGTATGGAATTCACTGATCTGATGTTTTCTTAATTTTTCAAATGGTAGACTTCGGATTCTGTGTGCCACTAGGTGTTTTTGTGATGTGTTTGAATTGGAAAGAACGAGTTCACACTCCACTCCAAGGTGTTCTCTGTTATGTTCGTTGTCTTTGGGTTTTATGTTATATTGAACACCCATTTGAAGTAACGTTGATTCTTCAGTAGTAAAACTACAATTTGTAAGGTTGACGAATCTATTGAAAAACTGGTGTTCGGAATAATTTGCGATGTATTCACTTTTATTAATTTCTTTCTTGGATACAAGGTTTTCCAATTTCTTCTTTTGAATTGTAAACAAGTGATTGAAAAAGACACTGTGTGTCGAAACAATTGTCATACGTACAAGTTTTAAATATAGTGGAAATTTAGATATTAATCTTGGTTTTTTATTCAAAGAGATTGGGCTGTGCTTTATTGTTTTTAACTCGATACAATCAGGAAGGAGATGATTTGTTGCTGATGATGTTGATCCATGACAATGCAATGCAAGATCTAATCAGGTCTTTCATCCACCTTGACCTTGCACCTAATGACTTTCACTTGTTTCGATACTTAAAGGAGTTCCTTGATGGTGAACGCTTCAACGACGACGAAGAAGTTAAAATTTTCATTCATGGATTGGGCTCCCTCACAGGTGGCAGATTCGTTTGATTTATTTGATCGGAATTCAAAATTTATTGAGCAGTATGAGAAATGTTTGAACAAACATTAAAATTATAGTAAAAGTAGATGAAAGTATGTAGAATATAGGAAAAAAATTTAATGATACTTATAGTATACACTTCGAAAGGATTAATCGTTTTTGTTATCTTGGCTCAACTATTACAAACAAACGTGGAATGGAAGCGGAGGTTCCAGAACAGTAAAAGGAAATAAATGTGCAGTGATGCTGCAGAGACTCTTGAGAAACAAGAATATATCAAGAAAAAACCAAAGTTACAGTTTGTAAGACATTGAGACCCGTTTATTATAAGCCGCAGAGATCTGGACCTTAACTAATAGCAGTGAAAGAATGTTGGTATCAAGGAGGAGAATCAGTGAAGAAGAAGGACCAATGAAGAAATAATAACGGTATTTGGAGAACCCTGAATAACGCAGATCATCAGAGCACGGCGAATAGTCTGTGTAGGACATATAGAAAGGTTACCAGAAAGCAGATTAACAAAACAGTTTGTGAGCAAGGGGTGAGGCGATGGAAGAATGAAGAGGGGAAGTTCGAGGAGAAAGTGGCAACAGGAGGTGGAGGAGGATTTTCCTAGAACGGGTGTGACGCAGTGGGAAAGAAATGCAAGGAATAGAGTGGTTTTTAGGGCCTAAAAGGTATTAAGGTATTTTTTATTAAAAAACGGACCTTATTTCAAAAATATACCTCGTACGAGTATTAAGCCACTATAATATTAATTTGGCAAACTGTTTCATGCAAAAAATTCAGTTGGCAACTGACTAACAGTACAAGGTAGTGTCTGTAGACCTTGTCTTGAAGCAATTTATCTGACAAGTAATATAATGATTTTTGTCTGAAAGAAAAAATATATAATAATAAAGTAAAGTAAAGTGTTTGGGTTATAGGCGCATCAGCAACTAGGCTATTTAGCGACTGGACCTACAGCTTAACGTGGGTTCCGAACCACGGTCATCAGCTTCCGACAAACCCAGGCCAGCACCCCCCTCGGGCTATAATCCCTTGGTTATGTGCCTACCCATAAGTCTATCAGGAAACCTACCGACTGGCGAGTGACCAACGTAGAACATTTCTCAGAAGGCATCCGGCCTTACCCAGCCTTTAACTGGCGTGACTGAGGGGTAATTCATAGTCGGATTTTACACTCTTGCCTAGAAACAATCACAAACATTTCAGGAAAGATAAACGGACAAAGAAAGAAAAATAACCATCCGAGCGCTGGAATCGAACCAGCTATCGCTCCAGCGCGGATTCGGCAAAGCAGGCGCTCTTACCGCCGCACCAACGCGACCGGCGTATAATAATTTAGAGGGTTTAATTTTTATATAAATAAAACCTCTTATTTCTTGCAGGCGACTTATGTTGAAAAAACTATTGCGGTAACATCTTTTGTTAAGAAACACTTTTGCTAAATATCATTTTGTTAACCGCATTTTCTAACCATAGCTCTACGCATAATATATTCACCATAAATATCGAATAGAATAGAGTAGAATAGGTGATAGCATGTGTGTTTATCTGGTTCCTTTATTGACAGAAAACTCATCGGATGTTCGATCTTCAATTTTCACCACTGCTCTGTTTTTTAGGTGACAAGTTTGGTTCATATAAGTGACAAATTAAGTCAATCAGGTAATCTGATACTCCCATTTCCGGCAAAATTTCCCTCATTTTAGGTTGTCAAACGCCTTTCGATCATCAAAGAAACAGAGGTATACAGGATGGTTGAACGTCTCTGGCTTTTTTGATTATTTGTTGAATGTTGAATTGAACCCTGATGCCTTGAACAAATCCAACCAGCTCTGACTGTAGACTCTTTTTTTGTATGGAGGTATAAATACTGAGATTTATCTTTTGTGATTCTGGCCACAATGCGGTATCCCACACTTTCTGGTAGATGTGAAACATTTCTACGTCTACTTCATACATTGCTTCAGTTACTTCTAAGGTGACTCCATCCACCTGGGGTTTTATAAGCTTAGACTGCATATAGAATTTTTTGGATCTCGCGTGCACTTTTAGCTCTTAACATTATTAGCCTTGTCTTTCCAAAAAAAAAAGTCTTGTGTGTTTTTAATATTAACCAAATATCAATATCGATTAAAATATATCTTATGTATATTAATAGATATTTTTTGATACTGTATACATTTCTCTTTCCACGAAGTGGTATTACTATTTGGCAGCAAAAATTTCAATAATAGTCAAAAATAGAATCTTAACATATTATTATTTAAACAGAAAATATTTCTAGCTTCAGATTCAAATATAATATTTATTCAGTATGTATATTCAAATGTTATAAATTATACATTGTTAAAATAGAGGTAATATTGATGTTACATTATTAGTGAATTGAATTAGTTTTCAATACGTCATTTATTAAATTAACAAAGGCAATGAAATTATTTAGTCGAACTGTCCCGAAAATTGTATGAATATGTTGTATATGAACAGGAGCGTCCCCAAAAAAACTTTGTTTCGCTAATTACACGAATGCAATATATATATATATATATATATATATATATATATATATATATATATATATATATATATATATATATATATATATATATATATATATATATATATAGAACGGATGTAAACAACTATAAAGGGATCTCTTCTCCCAGTTTGTTACAAGATTCTATCTCAATGTCTACTAGACAGAGCACAGGAAAAATTAGACAGGACAAAATTAGAACCTAAAATTGGTGAATATCAAGCAGGATTTCGACTGGGCAGATCCTGCCTTGAACAGATCCTGAATCTAAAGTTGATCCTAAGGCATCAAAAACTGTACAATAACAATCTCGTCTGTACATTTGTGGATTTCAAAAGAGCATATGATTCTATTGACCGCGAATCTTTATTGCGAATCTTGAAAGAACAAGGACTAGATCTGAAAACGCTGGCAATTATTAAAGCAACATTAACTAACACAAGGTCAAAAGTAAAATTCATGGGTGACATCTCAGAGCCCTTCGAAATTAAAACTGGAGTGAGACAAGGGGATGGACTCTCGCCACTTTTATTTAACTGTGTTCTAGAACAAGTAATACAGGAGTGGCGTGAAAAAAAAGTTGGCCCTGAATATTGACCAGCCCATTAAACTGGGGAGAACCAACATCAAAATTGATTGTCTGGCGTTTGCTGATAATCTAGCAATTTTGGCTTAAGATGTATTAACGGCACAGAAACAGATTGAAATCCTAAAAGAAACAGCAGAAAAGGTAGGACTCCAAATTTCCTTTGAAAAGACACAATACATGACCTGCAACAGACTAAGAACACCATTTCTAAAAACAAAATATGGTAACATCAAACGAGTTTCTCAATTCAAATATTTGGGTAAAATAATCATAGAAAATGGGTTGGAAAAAGCGGCCAATAAGAGTAGATGTCAAAAAATGGAAACGGCATTGAGACTTACACAAAATATTTACAACAAAAAATTCCTATCTTACAAACTATCTAAAAACACAAAACTGAGACATTACAACACTGTTATTAAGCCAGAATGTCTATATGGGGCAGAAATGCTCATTTTGTGTAGAAAGAGAGACATCGAGGACATTGAAAAGAAGGAAAGAGAACTAATAAGAAATATCCTAGGCCCCAAACAAATAAATAGCACAACATACCGACTTCGAGAAAACCAAGAAATCAAACAATACACAGATATAATAGCGACATGAGAAAAAGAAGACTTAAATTTTACGGACACATAAAACGGATGAATCCGAGTAGGCTAACTAGAGAAATAGTCGAATTTTATGAAAATAGGAGTAGAGCTAAAGTAGAAATAATTAAATGGATTGCTGCAATTCATTCAGCCCGTGTCGATCCACTGCAGAATGAAGGCCTCTTCAGCATGTTTCCTACTTTCACGGTCCTGGGCTTTCCTCTGCCATTCTGGTCCAATATACTTAACGATGTCATCAATCCATCATGCTTTCGGTCTTCTTCGCGGACGTTTGCTCTCAAGCGGTATCCACTCCAGGATTGCCTTGGTCCATCTATCATCCCATCGCCTCGCTATATGGCCTGCCCATCTCCATTTCAATCGGTTTACTCTTCCAATGATGTCACAGACTTTCGTTTGTTCCCTGATCCATGCGCAGGACTTTCTGTCTCGTCTTGTAATACCAAGCATACATCTTTCCATTTTCCTCTGTGCTACCCGAAGTTTTTGAATTGATTGGGATGTGAGTCATTCCACCTCCCGGGCGATATCCGCTTCCATTGAAATCCTCTGCCCAATATATATATTAAGTGGTCCACAATCTCCAAATCCCTTCCTAAAACTAAAATTATTTTATTTTGAGCGAATTTATTGAACATCTGATAAAGTATACGGATTTGAGAAAAATATATAGGAGCAATTTGGTAGGAAATTAAATTCTCTACAAAAAAGGCTCTTTCTATTTTCTTCATAAAATTCATATTTATGGAGATATTCTCGATAATAAATTCATTAGCTCTATATAGCCAACATTTTAAGACCTATAAACATAATTTTTTCTGATATATAATTTCTTTTTACTATATTTCTATACTATACTTCAACTATATTTTAAAAAAATTACGTTTTACTTAAAATGTAAAATGACTATATGGAACTAATGAATTTATTATTGATAATATCTCCATAAATATAAATTTTATGAAGAAATTGGAAACGACCTTTTTTGTAGAGAATTTAATTTCCTACAAAATTGTTTCTAAATATTTTTCTCAAATCCGTATACTTTAAGAGATACGAAAAACTACGATTTTATCAAAAAATGAACTTAGATCCTCTTGAGGCACGTGTTATTTTTGTTAAAAAAAATCCCACGTATTTTTTCGTCAAAATGAAGGTTTTTTGGGGCGTCGAAAAAGAATTAATTTTTAACGACCACCCTAATTATTACATATATCCTTTATATGTAATATACATATATCCTTTCTGAATTTAGTTGTTCAATGTTTAATGTCCTTTAAACAAAATTAACTTTGAATATGTACTACAATTTTTTTCGTTCACTACACAGTTTTTGGAAATATAATTAATTCTTGTAATGTAAATAGTCAATAAAAATAAAATAAACTAAAGTGTTAGATATAACCTTGAGAATAAACTCATTTTTCACAACAACCAAAAAAAAATAACTTTCAAGAGTAAATGCTATGAAAGTTGTTTATCAAAATGTTTGTTTATTGTTGTTTATCAAAAAAATCTCATTTTTATTTTAGATATTCGATAAAAATAATCCTCAGCAAAATGATGGGAACATAAAAACCTAATGCGTTTTGGAATAAAGTCTGGCTTTTTAATAAAATTAATCCACTGTGTTCTTCTATTTGGAATTTTTGGAAAATCTTGGAAAAAGATGAACTGGTTTAATAACATGAAATCCAAATCAAAATGGAAGTAACATTTACATTTATTAGTACAATAATTTCTGAAAAGGATTATAAAAAAAAGATAACACTCTGTATGATTAGTTATATTTTATACACTACTTTGTATTATTTTGTATACAATACAAAATTTTTAAAATGAATTATTTTTCTGGCCCAGACTCCGAATTTTTAAGGCCCAGTATCTCAGAAAACTAAACATTTTAGAACATACGTTAAAAAATTAAGTTCTAAAAAACAGATAATCACTATCTTGAATAACATTATCATTTTATTATTTTACCTAAATCAATTTGACTACGCCTATGCATACCAGGTGATATGTTGACTTCATAATCATAAAATTTCATTCAAACAAAATACGTTTTTATTTCTAAATATTTGACAAATTTAGAATTAAAAACACTTACCTATGTAATGTTACTCCTGAATTTTAATTTTTTCGTGTTAGGGGACAATCACAAGACGCACAATTAACCATAAATAATTGCGTGTTTACCGTACTTCCGATGTTATTGCTTTGATTGTCAATATAAGAAGTATTAATATGTATTTACACTAGAATACACAAAAAGAGTATTCCAGTAAACTTATTCCGCACTTATTATTGATTAAAACACACTGAAATTGGACAAATCTACTAATAAACTTCTAAGTTGTTGACATCAACTACCAAAATTCCAAAACAATGAATCATTTGTGGTGTTTCAATATGGCCGTTTCCGTCTCCAGTTGTATGTGCACTAAGATAGGCAAGTCTCCTTCCTGTGAATTTTATATTCAAAGTTCGCACGCGTAAAGTTTTGACATTGTTTGATAGAACGAATTTCGATAAGTACTTTGGAAAAAATTATGCTTTTTTTGCTTTGTCGACGCAAAAGAAGATGTGCTGTGTACGGTGATGGTGTGTATGGTGAGAATTTAGAAACTTTCGTGAATATAATAAAATTTTTCTGGACGGCTTTTGGATAACCGGCTTTTGGATAACCAACTAGCAAGGCTGATGTATGGGTGCCACATTAGTTAAAGGACAAAAAGTTGATAGACCCAATTTTTGCTTGCGATTCTCCGATCTCTCGAGTTGTTCTATGTCAATCGCTTTCAATTAGCGTCATTATTTAATTGCCATCAGTATTTTCGTATTTAAGAGAAAATGCTTTTGATTCAAAATAAATTCACAATTAAAATAAAATGAAATATATGTTTTTCTTTCCAGCCAAATAGACGAAAATTGTATAAAAATTTGTTGATTTAGGAATGGAATTTTATTTATTTGATCCAAATACGATCGAAGATAAATTATGTTTGCTTTGTACATAAACAGGGGCGTATTTTTATTTGCTTTTACTCAGAAATGAGTCCGACGAACGGCTTATAATTTTCAAAGCAATTTTAAAAATTACTCGTCGGCAGAATGAGACTACGACGACAAATCATAAATAATAAATAATAATTCTTTGAAGGTCAAATGTGCTCAGGACTTGGAAATATTAAAGATGCTATCAAACAAATCTTGGAATTCGGACCAACTCTGTCTCTTCAAACTATACAAAGCCATAATCAGAACCAAACTAGACTATGTCAGCACAGTCTTCGCTATTGCCCCTAAGTCCTACCTGTGTTCCCTAGACTTAATCGAAAACTCATAACTGGTGCATTCCCCACTAGTCCAATTAACAGTCTAGAGCAGCAGCATCCAAGATATTAACAGACGCATCTAACATCCAACTTCACGCCCCTCTTCCATTTCGGCGGGGTTCCATTCCACAGACGGAGCAGGGCGTACAGCACGCACAACACAAATATTTAAAGACTATGTGTGTGTGGTAATTTTGCGTCGTAAATATTTTCGCCGCACGGTAAATTAAACACACAGCCAGTTTTTATTGGTATGGACACAGCTTAACTTAAATATTTTTTCCTAGAATTAGAGACTTCTTGATGCCTAAATTTTCTCAACATGTATGCTCGTCTTGAGAACGTTTCACTCGAAACTAAATATCGAATCGATGTTTTACTATTTCCTACTGATATTTTTGAGAATCAGAAAATCCCTGATATGCAGCTTCTGGGCGATCTTACTTCGAAAGCTGGGACCACATCAATACAAATTTGTGCTGCGTTAGGCTGTATGTGTTGTTTGTGGTGTACCTGCGCGGTAATGTAGATGCTCTGACACACAAAATCACTCACAAATATTGTCGCCGTACAGCACGTACACGAACCATCTGTTGCCCTTCAGATAATTCCAACAGATTCTTCAAGTAAATTCAAGACACACGCAAAATCGTATTGTGGTGTGGACCCAACTTTATATATTCCGTTCCTAACTATACTTTATATATGCACAACATTTTTCAAATTCATATTTATTATTAAAAAAAAGAGAGAAAAAATGTGTTTTTTTATTTTGATACATGGAATCAAATTGTACGGACAACCAACTCGAATATTTATTTGAGTTTGTTTATTTAAAATACGTTAAATTAATATAAACACTGTTTGTACTGCTTGTCAAAATTTGGTGAAAACTTGGCCTAAGGAGAACGGTTATTTATTTAGTGAGAAAAGCATTATGGGCTTTCTTAAAATAAAATTTAGTCTTAAAAAAACAAAATTATATTAATGAGGGAAATATTCCTCGTTTGCATGAATGCCGCTTTGTTATCTTTCAGACAACTTGCGAATGCCTTACACTGGGGAACAATCTGAAAAATAATTTCTGTTGAGTTCGATATTTAAGCTGTTTTATACGTAAACTGACATGCTAATTCCAAAACTTTATTTAGTTTTTTTCTATCACATCAAGTTTTTTCTTTCGTCAAGTACAGTTGTTGCGCATCCGACTAAGCTTGGCGAATCACAGAAGTCACTACTGCTCTCCTACCGGCGAACCTTCTTCGACCTAGGAGTGGGGGCGTGAGTGACGTTGCGTCATCCAAAACTAGTTCGGTCAGTTACGCATGAGATGCTAAAGTACGTGAGTCTGTGTCGCTCTGATATAGTGAAGTCAAAGTATACATACACAACTATAGATTTTCGTTATATCTGCCTCTGGTAGTTCTCGTCGTAAGTGATTAGCCCTGATTCATTTTGTTATATATGGGGCAGTTTTACCATCCCCATTCAACGGACTAATATCAGTACATTTGTCAGGCAAGCCTATTTTGCTTATTTTAAAGTGAAAATAGGTCACCAAGATAAATCATGGGCCCCTCATAAAGTGTGCAAGCAGTATGTAGAGAGTTAGGCCAGCAACGCGGGTATACCAAGTATCCCTGTTTTTCGTGCATGTGGGACAGCAGAACTCGTGAGAAGCATTGGGTGCAATTGAACTGGCCGCCGATCTGACCTAAGACCTGGTGATTCAAACATTTTAAATCAGCCAGTTGTCGACAGAAGAAAACATTATATTTCCGCCTTTGCATATAAAACTAGGTCTCATGAAGCAATTTGTTAAGGCTTTGTCAAATGAAGGAGACTGCTTTAAGTATATCATTTCGGCATACCCTAGCCTGTCATATGAAAAGATAAAGGCTGGTGTGTTTGATGGCCCACAGATTCGGCAACTCGTTAAAGATGAAAATTTCACTGAAACAATGACCGAACTTGAAAGGAATGCTTGGTTGGCTTTTAAAAATATTGTTAAAGACTTTCTTGGAAATACACGAGCCCCGAATTGCATCGAAATTGTTCAACAACTCTTGGAGAGCTTTAAAAAGCTTGGTTCTTTAAAAAGCGATTCCACCAAGATCTAAAGGTTATGAAAGCGCGGTATCAAGGGAGATGGGATGTCAGTATGATGGCTGACTACTGTTAGAGCATCAAGCGAGAATGTCCACAGACTAAACACTCCAGGAAAAGCTATAAGAAGACATTTTTACCATAATATCTTTTATTTATTTTTTGAATAAACACAATTTAACTTTTAATAATATATTAACCTCTGTATGAATAAAATATTCTAATCTATTTGGTCAGATCTCACCTTATTTCCTTTCGTATGTACCCTTTTAAGGTAAAATGAGGGGTATGCTGTAGCTTAAGAACTTGATGTGATAGAGAAAAACTGTGAATATTTTTGAATTCAGAGATGAAAAATTAGTCAAAAACAAGTCACAGATCCAAGTCAACAAAATTGCTGTTCCCCAGTGTTATTAAAGTAAGTTCACCGGCTGCGAGGCGATGCATTATGCATTTTCGCATCTCTTCAACGAAATCTATATTAACCAGGTGACACAATAATAATCGGAATAGTTGGGAATCCGAAGGTACTCACCGTGATAGAATTTCTAGTCTAATCAAAGGATTTACTCCTGAATTGCCTATGCAATATGTGATCGGGGATTTTCGTAGATCTTCATCAACACTGCCTGCAACACCGGCGATATTTTCTTCGGAACGCACAGTTTTTGTCTTTTTTTTTTGTTTTAATGCCGATCAGCGTGAAATGCGTTCGAAATTTGTCAATAATTCAGCGAACATCGCTCGGTTGGGTTATTATGTGCACCATAAAAGACTGTATAAGTTTGGCGCCTGATTTTGATAATAAATTTCGACAATATCCAAACGTTGCTGTGACATTAAACATTCCGTGATTATTTACCCGACATTTGATCTGCCATGATGATTGCCATCCTCTCTCTGAAGTTCGGACACACTAAAAAAATCACCCTTTATAATTAATAATAATAAGTAAATGGGTAATAAATGAAAATTCAAAAATATTATTTTGTTTATATACAATCAAATTAAAAAAACAGTTACTGGAACGAAAAGAAGTGCAAGGACAATAGAGGAGCACCTAAAATCATCAAAACAGGCAAAATTCTTCCAGTGGCTTTTTATACAAATGATTGTAGTAAAATGTTTTAATTGGGCCGAAATTGTATGTAATGTCATTCAAATTATGGTCATTTCTACGAACGCACTTTTGGAGCTGTTCTCGAAAATTTACCTCCACTCTTACCAACGTTTCTTTATTGATTTCTTCAATCCGATCATATATAGCTGTCTTTTTTTCGGCATATCTTTATACACGCTTGATTTCAAGTATCCCCAACGATAAAAATTACTCATGGAACGTTCCCAAGACGGAGGAGGCCATGATATATCCCCATAGCGAGGAATTGCTACATGAACTACATTTATGGACACTCTGGTTATATGATCAGTGACCCATCTTATTGAAACCACACCATGTTGTGTGTTACGCGGCTGACGGTGTGATTATTGTCGATTCGGGTGATAATCCACGACTTTTTCAAGTGAAAAAGTAACATGATTAAACATTCAAAGTTTTCAAACATGGTTACGTACCGAGTTGAATTAATGTGTAATTGGGATTTTCTGAAGATAAGATTTGGCATATTTGTTTATTGACTACTTTATTTAAATGAAAATGAGCTTCATAGCTCATGAAGATGCAAATGTAAGGTGTTGTTGATAGTTCTCTTCATTTAACTCTTGAACAATCATCAATTTATACATGTGAAAGTCCAAATTCTTATGCAAAAATCCTCTTTACAGTGCTGCTATTCATCACTAGTTCAGATGATCTCACCATGTTCATTAGATAATCTCATCAGTTCATTTCACGATGACGTTCGATGTTGAAGAGTCGTTTCGAGTTCACTCTCGAGTTCACAGTGGCATGATGGATACAAAGGAGCACACTAGTCAGTGCCGATAAATACCTGCCACACATCTCCTCTATCTCTCTAGTCGAGTACTACCTATTCGAAAAGCGCCCCTGTCCTCTGGGTTATGTTGTATAAGAAAGATCAGCCTTATGGGATAAATTCATCATTTATATGAATCTTCTATCAGGATATATCTTCTTCTTTTTCCTATTTGTAATATAGAATGATCCATATAGGTAGGTATGTTTATCCAAAACTATGCCTCTTTCGATGTTGAGGTTCAACACTCCTTCCATCGTTTTAGAGATTTCCCTCTTAATCCCTTTCCTTTGCTCTATATAATTTTGCGGTTTTCATAAGTCTATTGTTTTCTATTCTTTCTACATGTTCGTTTCAGAATTTTCTTCTTTGTCTTATCTATTTGGTCACATCTTGTATTTCACTTTGATCTCTCAGTTCTTCGCTTCGTATTCTGTCAAGTAGTATATTTCCATGGATCCTCTTTATTGTTCGCATTGATTGCATTATTTTAATATTATCTGGTCTTGTTTCCGCTGCATAAGTTAAGGCAGGTCTTACCGTGGCTTTGCATATTTTTATTTTACTTTTGGTCTTAAGGTATTTATTTAATCACACAATATCTCGAAAGGAAAAAATCTACTTCACCTTCAGAGTTATGTACATTGATTGACTTGTTCGATTATTTTCTCATCTAGTTTCCATGTTTAATCATGTTGCTTCTGCACTAAAGGTGTGGAAAAGTCATTGTAGATTATCATCCGAGTCAACAATAATCACACCATCAACCGCGTAGCACACAACATGGTATAAGATACTTCCCATTTTATATCCGGCTGTTCTGGATAGTTTCTCTATGATTTTGTTCATTATCACGCTGAAAAGGGCGGGACTAAGGAAATCCTCTTGCCTTATTCATCTGCTTATTTGTATGTCTTCTTTTACCAGATGTCCTAGAGCAAAGGTCTTCAAACTACGGCCCGCGACAGCTGATGGCTCATTGTTATTGTTGCTGTGATAAGTTGGATAAATAAACACAGAATGATAAAAACAATTTACTTGCTGGGTAAAGTTTAATGACAAGTATAATACCTAGAACATTTAACTTAAGCATAATAACTAACAAATCCGAACATCCCGCGGTTTCACCCTCGGTAGTTACGTTGGGATAAAGAGTATCGTATATGCATGTATATCTCTGGAATGTATATATCCTGAATCACAGATATGATTTTTATCCTGAAAATCCCTCAGGAACGGAAAAGCTAAATTAACGCGAATGAAAGCGCGGGTGCCCAAAAAATACTAATGAAATTTATGTAATTGTGATTTTCCACTGACAATAGTTTAAGATGCTCATCGATTAACTTAGATCTGTAAACATTCTTTGTGTACTTCATTTTGGAGAATATATTCTCACACAAATACCAAAAACAGAAAACAATCCACTAGCAAATTTATGCAAATTATCAAATTGTACCAGTGGAAGACTCCACTGGATAGAGAAAAAATCCAACAAAGATGAGTTTTGATATTTGTTCTTAATTATATCACTACACTGTAAATCAATCATTTCCATTTGAAGTTCCGGGGCTAGGGTTTCAATGTCAGTAGCAAAAGGATTTTGAAAAATCTTAATTTCATTCGCAATAACATCAAAGTCTGAGAAACGAACATCAAAATTTATCAAAGCGCTCAAAGCTTCGATCGCAAATTCGCCGGGAAACCCAGTCTCAGTAGTGTGGCTGAATATTTCACATCTTTTAAAATGTGTAAAACATTTTTTACGTATTTGTGATTGAAACATTATTATTTTCTGCTGGAACGATTTGATATTAGTGTATAAATCAGTGAGAAGTTGGTTTTCAACTGTCAATCTGAAGTTCAGTTCGTTCATATGTTTTATCAAATCGACTAACTTGCACAGCCATTCGCTATTTTGTAATTTGGTAAGAGGGCGATGCTTTTCATTAAAAAAAATCGATCTCTGTTCGAATTTCAAAAAGGACTTTTCCGCAACTAAGCCAGCGTACGGCAGTATGATATGGTAAGTAGTGTTCTTCCATCTCTTCAATAAACTCGCGGAACTGTCGGTGATTCAGTAAATACTCTGCATTCACTGTCTATTTTTTGCTTCTTTTCCATACTAGTAAATCACACACAAAAACAAGTGAAATCAAAATACTATTACATATGGGCGTTGGTTGGTTCGAAGATGTATTTTAAACGGGGTTACGCACTACTTTATTCTACAACAGACAGTTTTGTTTTCTTCGCCTTCCCTAGGCAGACTGACTTGCTGTCGCGCCGTTAGCCTTTTTTATGCTCCAATTACTGCCATCTCGAAGTGAGTGGAATACATCACTTTCTCGAACCAACGAGGTTATTCAGGAATCTTTAATTGTTACTGCGCTTTCGAAATCACTACTCGCGTCATCTGTTAGGATAGAGGGTACTACCACTACCTATTTCCGCTTTTAACCACCAGATTTCGTCAAGTGTCACGAACAGTACACAATAGTAATTGAACTAGCGAATTTAGCGAGCGTATGCTCGTTTAGAGCGTGTACTCGGCGACTAGTTTAGAAATTTTATATAATGACAGGAAAATTTAAACAGTTTTGGCCCTTGGAACTTACTGGAGTAATCAGTATGGCCCTAAGGCTGGAAAGTTTGGAGACCCCTGTCCTAGAGTAATTATACTATTATCACAAACATGATTCATCGATCATCTTGGCCTAGGCTGGTCGGGTTTACAATGCCAGAATGAAAAAGCAGTTCAGCTCCTCCCATTCAGCTTAGTACCTTACGAACAATGTGGCAAGTTTGTAAGAGAACTGCTCGTTGTCCTACTGTGGTAATCGATTTTGAAACACCAAGAATTTCCAGATTTTTGGAAAAGGTTTTGCTTACTAGGCCTTCCGCGGATATAACAGAAGGTAACACCTACACTTTCTGGAGTTTCCATTGATTTGTCAGGTCAATTGCAAGATTTTCGTATTTTTCGTAATTTTTCTGATGTTATGAGAGAGTGGTATCGCAATGTCAATTATGAAAGTTCTCCTCTGCTTTTTGTTAATTAGAACAATAGAAGATAGAATAGAACAATAGATTAGAAGGCGTGTACTTGTAATATGGTGGAGGCATCTTATCAAATAGCGAGTGCTTTAAAGCGATTTGCTGGTGTATAATTTTCGCTAGCTGATTATACCTGCCTAGGTAAGCATTAGGGGCAAGGACTGGACACCCTCCCATAAGGTGTTCAATTGTTTCTCCTACACCACCGCACTTCCTGCACTTGTCGACAACATCCATGTGTAGAATATGTCTTTCATAATTTTTTGTCCTTACTACCTTATCTTGAATAGCTGTCGCGAAGCCTTCTGTTTCTGGATATAATAGTCCATCGGTAAGCCAGTTTAGAGACAAATATTTGTCAATGGAGTCATCCTGAAGTGATTTAGAAAACCTCCCATGTAATGTCTGTTGTTTCCATTCTTGAACGATATCCTTCAGTGCTGTTCTACTATCAACACGATTTTGTTTATTTAGATTTAGTGGGGTGAAACCCTGGTCCTTCTTAACAACCAGTTTTATTAGTGTGCTATGTGAACTAATGAAGCGCTCTCTCATCCTATTCTCCTGATTGAGACAAAGATTCTTGACATTCACAAGCCCTCTGCCTCCCAACTTTCTTGGAATATATAGCCTTTTTGTGGACGAATCGGGATGTAAACATCGGAACTTTGTCAATGTTCTTCGTGTCAATCTATCCAGTTCATCAAGATCTGCTTCAGACTATTTAACAATGCCAAAAAAATATGTCAGAGTTGGCACCGCCCAGCCATTGATCGCTTTAATGAGGTTTCCACCGTTCAGTTTGGTGTTAAGAGTTTTGTCAGCCGTTTTTGGTACAAAGTGGAAAAATTCTTCTTTAATAGGCTATGATCAAATTTATAATTTTGATGCATTCCTAAATATTTGTATGAGTCTTCTGATGCTAGTTCTTGTATACCGCAGACTGTTGAATGTTGTTCTTTTATTATTCCCTTTTTTATGCTGATAGTGGAGCATTTCTCGAGTCCGAATTACATTTTGATATCCTTACTAAATATTTCGACTGTTTTTATTAATGAATTTAGTTTCTCGCTTGTTTCTCCATAGAGTTTTAAGTCGTCCGTGTATAGCAAATGAGATAGTTTCCTGGAATTTCTCATGTCAAGTTTGTAGCCAATATTGCTATTGTTAAGTAATGTGGACATCGGATTCAACGCTAGACAAAACCAAACAGGGGATTATATTATATTATTATATATTATTATATTATTATTATATTATTATTACTATTATATTATTATATCATCCTCGTACTGAACTCAGCATCTCAGCCTAGGCTGGTCTATATTACAATGCCAAAATGAGAAAGCAATTCAACTCCTCTCACTTAGCATAAAATTTTACGAACAATGTGGCACGTCTGCAAGAGCACTGCACGTTGTCCCACTATGGCAATCGATTTTGAGATACCAAGGTTCTTCAAATTTTTTGAAAAGTTCTTACTTATTAGGCCTTCGGCGGATATAACGAAAGGCACTATCTCTACCTTATGCAGTTTCCACTGGTTTTTCAAATCGTACGCAAGGTTTTCATACTTAGTGGTTTTCTCCAACTCGGTTTTCCTAATATTATGAGAGAGTGGCACTGCGATGTCAATTATAAAAGCCCTTTTCTCCTTTTTACTAATTAGAACAATGTCTGGTCTATTATAATCGACCGTTCGATCTGTTGTGATTGGTCTGTCCCAGTATAGGATTGAATCAGATGATTCCAATACGGGAGAAGGTGAGTACTTATAATATGGAGCAGGTGCGTTATCTAATAGCGAATACTTTAATGCAATTTGCTGATGTATAATTTTCGCCAGCTGATTATGTCTTCCTAAATAAGCATTAGGGGCTAGAACTGCACACCCACCGATAAGGTGTTCAATCGTTTCCCCCACTATACCGCACTTCCTACATCGGTCGACAACATCCATGTGTAGTATATGCTTTTCATAGTTCCGTGTTCTTACTACCTTATCTTGAATAGATGTCGCAAAACCTTCTGTTTCTGGGTACAACAGCCCATCGGTCAGCCATTTTAGAGACAATGGTCCATCAATGGTATCATCCTCGAGTGACTTTGGATACCGTCCATGCAGTGTCTGTTGTTTCCATTCACGGACACAATCCGTAAGTGTTGTTCTACCATCAACACGATTCAATTTATCTAGGTTCAATTAATCAAATCTAGGTTATATTATTATTATTATTATTATTATTGACGTATGGGCCCTGGAGGACCACGCGAAGTACAGTTAGAGGCGTTTGTTGTTGTTAGCCTTCCTTTGCGCCCTTATTAATTTCATTCTTTCGCTATGAGCTTTTTTCCTTTCGTTAGACGTCATTTTTGTTCCAATCTTCCTACATTTTTCTCTCTGGCCAACCCTCCAAACGTTAACTTTGTCTCTGAAACAGCCTCTATCCTGAATTTTACTTTGTGTAATATTTGCTGATTTTAGGTCCTCTTTAATTGCAGCAATCCATTTAAATATTTCTACTTTAGCTCTACTCCAATTTTTATAAAATTCGACTATTTGTCTAGTTAGCTTACTCGGATTCATCCGTTTTATGTGTAAAACTTAAGTCTTCTTTTTCTCGTATCGCTATGTATATCTGTGTATTGTTCCATTTCTTGGTTTTCTCGAAGTCGGTATGTTGTGCTATTTATTTGTTTGGGGCCTAAGATTTTTCTTATGATTTTTCTTTCCTTCTTTTCAATATCCTCGATGTCTCTCTTTCTATTCAAAATGAGCGTTTCTGCCCCATATAGACATTATGGCTTAATAACCGGTGTTGTTTCAGTTTTGTGTTTTTAGTTAGATGTAAATATTTAGTTTGTTGTAAATAGTTTGTGTAAGTCTCAATGCCGTTTCCATTTTTTGACATCTACCCTTTTTAAGCGCTTTTTCCAACCCATTTTCCATGATTATTTCACACAAATATTTGAATTGAGAGACTCGTCTGATGTTACCATATTTTGTTTTTAGAAATGGTGTTCTTAGTCTGTTGTAGGTCATGTATTGCGTCTTTTCAAAGGAAATTTGGAATCCTACCTTTTCTGCGGTTTCATTTAGGATTTTAATCTGTTTTTATACCGTTAATAAATCTTGAGCCAAATTGCTAGATCATCAGCAAACGCCACACAATCAATTTTGATGTAGGTTCTACCCAGTTTAATGGGCTGGTCAATATTCAGGTCCGACTTTTTTTAAACGCCACTCCTGTATTATTTTTTCTAGAACACAGTTAAATAAGAGTGGCGATAGTCCATCCCCTTGTCTCACTCCAGTTTTAATTTCAAAGGGTTCTGAGATGTCACCCATGAATTTAACTTTTGGCCTTAACTTTGTGTTAGTTAATGTTGCTTTAATAATTCCCAGCGTTTTCAGATCTAGTCCTTGTTCTTTCAAGATTTGAAATAAAGATTCGCAGTCAATAGAATCATATGCTTTTTTGAAATCCACAAATGTACATACGAGATTTTTATTGTACAGTTTTTGATGTCTTTAGATTCAGGATCTGTTCAGGGCAAGATCTGCCCGGTCGAAAACCTGCTTGATATTCACCAATTTTAGGTTCTAACTGTCCTTGTTCTCTGTCTAGTCGACATTGAGATAGAATCTTGAAAAAAACTGGGAGAAGAGATATTCCTCTGTAGTTGTTTACATCCGTTCTATCTCCTATCTTGGGTAGTAGATGGATTAGAGCATCTTTCCAATCTTCCCGAATCCGTTCGGTTCGCTAAACTTCTTGTAGAATTTTGGTTATTTCCTTGATTGTACCTGGACCAGCGGATTTCAAAAGTTCAGCAGTGATTCCATCTTCACCAGTAGCCTTGTTATTTTTAAGTCGCTTGATTTGCCTAATTATTTCATTTTCATTCGGTGCTAATGAATCTGGGTTTGTTTGTATAGGGTTTAGTGTTGGTAATTTGTTTAAGGGTTCAGGACAGTTTAGTAGTTGTTCAAAATATTTCGCAAGTTCTTTGCAATTGTCTTGGTTATTTATAGCTAATTGTCCGTTTTCCTTTTGGAAATAAAAACTTTGGGGTTGATAGCCTGTTAATTTAGTTTTAAATGTTTTGTAAATATTTCGGGTGTTATTTTTTTGAAAATCTTTTTCAATTTCATTAAGTTGATTGTTTTCATATTTTCTTTACTCCAAAAAGATGTTATAATATATTGCTGTTTCAATCTTTGAATGCTTTACCTCGGCTTAATCCTGCTTGCTCGCAAACTTTATCCCACCACGGATGTTTTCTACGTTTTTGTAAAGTGACCAACTTTAACGCTGTTTTAATAATTTTTTGTTTCAACTCTTGCCAGTTCTGTGCTGGTTGTTTATCAAGCTCTTCTGTTAGGGTTGGTTTGATTTTCGTAGGGTCGAACTTTGGTATTAGTAGTCTCTTTTGAATAAGTTTTCGAGGTTTTAAACTAAGTTTATTATTATATCATATTATATTATATAATTATATATTATTTTCATTATTATTACATATTATAAAGTATATATAAATTATATATTATTAATTATAATTATTATATTAATATTTAAGTAATAATAATTACAGCTCATGCTACTTTTACAGATTCGGTTGATGTTAAAGGTAAGTTCTACTAATAGTTTACTGACTCCCCTTTCTTACATAATTCTGATAACGTCCATAAGAGAACCCAGTCGTCGCAACCCAACACCTTGGGCATGTCGACAAAACAGAGATACAAACAGATCAATTCTTCTATTGGAACCTTTGGTATGAAATACTAAACTTGAGAGATTTACCACTAAACACCAAAACACTTTTTTGAACTGCTCGATGCACGTTTCGCTAACCATGTTAACATCATCAAGAGATGATTTAATCTACTAGATTAAATCATATCCTGATGATTTAATCTACTGCGTCGAGCAGTTCGAAAAAGTGTTTTGCTGTTTAGTGGTAGATTTACCACAATATGTCTCTTATCGTTAAATAAATGCTTATTCACATTAGATTATTTTGTGTTTCCATTAAAAAACCATAAACAGCCTACTTTGATTCGATACATATTTTATATTGTACGCCGAAATAGAAGTTAGTTTAGAACGAGGAACTATTATTTGCAGTAAATGTCTCAGATATAATCTATTCAAGCGTTCTAACGTCAGTAATGTAATAGGACTTTACAAGTGCCATATTACTGCGAATATCCTAAACGGCATTCAATTGCGGGTCAGTTTAGTGCCAGATGTCCTCGACAAAATTGGATTCGGCTATTGGAAATGAAATATATTGCATTTCCAAGGATTTCGTTCCAAGATAAAATATTCGGCTTTGGATTTCACTTAAAATTAATCGTTTTATCAAAAATAGCATTCTCTCCCTTGTCGCCTCGTTAATAACAAAACGCAAATTATTTTTCAGCATTGTGAATATACTGCATTCTTTGACTTATAGTTTATTAAGTTTTCTTTCACTATTTACCTTCAAATATTTCCCATAAAAAATATAAGGACAAAAACAAAGCAGGAATAATAAAGATAGGTTAGATTTTGATATTTTTAGAAATAATTCATCCACTTCGAGATATGTTTCTAACGATTCAGATTATTGCTGCCATAACAATATGGCTAGTTTAAACTTTATGGTAGCTATGGTGTAATAATATATTTTCCTTCAAACCAAGATATTTATAACAAAGAATTGAATAGTTATAAAAAGAACATTGTAGATAGATTAATTCAACTTTTCAAAAAGAATAGTGCAAAAACAAATTTATGGTTTGATTCCTAATTAACAATACAGCTAGACAAGATTTTGAAAAAGTAGACGTTAAGATGGTCTACAAACCATATAATGAATTACGAAAAAGGGGGTAATCCAAAGGATAAAGTAGATCAAGCTCTCTCGTAGATCCGTAGCTCTCGGAGGTAAACAAACTGTGAAACGATC
Organism: Cosmopolites sordidus; assembly: GCA_031761425.1. Classification (NCBI taxonomy): domain Eukaryota; kingdom Metazoa; phylum Arthropoda; class Insecta; order Coleoptera; family Curculionidae; genus Cosmopolites; species Cosmopolites sordidus. The sequence continues at coordinate 594,489 of JARFXV010001053.1, read as the reverse complement.
CATCAAACTTTTTTTGAATTGCGATGTGTTTCGGTCTTGTTGGAATCACATGTCAATCAAATCAAAACAAATTCAACTCCTACGAAGATCAGTTAAAATCGATACATATCGCTCACCATTGACTGTAATAACCTTTTTTCTTTTAGAAAAAATGAGGTCTAATGATGGCATAGATGACACAGATACGAAGGATTTTCTTGACAAATTTGTGTATTGCTCTCTCACTAAAAAAGACAATTTTTCTGATTCATAAAGTCATGTAACTAAATCTTAATTTTATCCAAAAATACTTTTTCGGGCTCAAATCAGAATCCCTTTCCATTTGCTCTAGAGCTAGAATCAACAAACTGAGAAGAAATATTTAAAACAGCCAATTATATAGAACCATTTTGTGTCGTATTCTCAACAAGAAGATGATGGACTACGAACTTCATATAATATAATAATTAATCGCAAAAGCGGGAAAACCACACACAATTACCGAGGAATTAATCTTGCCCTCAGTTAAAGAGGCAATAAAACCTGTTTTGCATTATAAAACACCGTCAGATATCATCAGGAAAATTCTTCTGAGTAATAATTCAATTCAATTTAAAGACTTAAGTACATTTTCCATTCAATTCGATGAATCAACTCTACTAAATAACGAAGCCCTACTCTTATCATACGTTCAATTCATAAAAAAATTAGAATATTTGCTAAAAATTTGATACAAAGAGAGAATCGATATTTAATACCATGAACAAGTTTTTTCCAGGAGGAACAAGCGATTCCAGGAAATTTTAAACATGAATGCAGCGTGTTGGGTTTTAGATCCTTTTGCAAATTTTTGCAGATACAGCAGAATTATCAAAAGAAAAGGAACTCGTACAACTCATATCTAACCAAAAGTAAAATTCAGAATTCAATATCAAGAGTTCTGGCTTCAAATTCTTCTGGATTGTAGACAATACCGAAGACATTTTTAGTTACATTTCCTTCATTACATTTAACTGAGCGTGGATTCAGTGCAGTAACTAATTTACTGTCTACGAAAAGGAACAGACTGCACATCACTGGGCATGGCGACTTGCGACTGATTTGAATTAGAATGTTGCTTTAATTATTGCCAGCCTTTTCAGATCTAGTCCTTGTTCTTTCAAGATTTGAAATAAAGATTCGCAGTCAATAGAATCATATGCTTTTTTGAAATCCACAAATGTACATACGAGATTTTTATTGGACAGTTTTTGATGTCTTTAGATTCAGATTTGAAATAAAGATTCGCGGTCAATAGAATCATGTGCTTTTTTGAAATCCACAAATGTATAGATGAGATGTTTATTGTAAGTTTTTGATGTCTTAGGATCAACTTTAGATTCAGGATCTGTTCAGGACAGGATCTGTCCGGTCGAAAACCTTCTTGATATTCACCAATTTTAGGTTCTAACTGTCCCTGTGTTCTGTCTAGTAGACATTGAAATAGAATCTTGTAACAAACTGGGAAAAACTTTTTTTTGTAGTGGATGGATTGGAGCATCTTTCCAATCTTCCGGAATCCGTTCGGTTCGCCAAACTTCTTGTAGAAGTTTAGTTATTTCCTTAATTGTACCTGGACCAGCGGATTTCAAAAGTTTTGCAGTGATTCCATCTTCCCCAGAAGCTTTGTTATTTTTAAGTCGCTTGATTTGCTTAATTATTTCATCTTCATTCGGTGCTAATGAATCTGGGTTTGTTTGTATAGGGTTTAGTGTTGGTAATTTGTTTAAGGGCTCAGGACAGTTTAGTAGTTGTTCAAAATAGTTCGCAATGTCTTGTAACGGGAGGGGGGGGGGGGTCCAGAAAAGGCTGGGAACCTCTGATCAAGTCGATTTATTTTTAAGCGACCTATGTCTTTCGATAAAGGAAATATAACGATACATTTTCTTAACATATATAAAATGTACGGAGCTTAACCTCAATCTCAATTATCTCCTCCCTGAAACGATATCGAAAACAATTCAATATATCGCAATTTCAATAGACTGTCTTTTCCCGATGAACCCTGATTAATTTCCATTAACCCCCTGGACAGATCTATAAATATTTTCGAATTTCGACTGTATCAATAAGCCTCGAAGCTGAATAATTTCAAGTCGATTGCGCTCGACAGGGCAGTTCTATTTATGTTCCAACAGTCTTTTATGTACTTTCCGCTTAAATGACACTTAAAAGCGCCATTGAAATTAATTTTGATAAAACCAAAATTTCCAGAAAATTGGGTTTTATAGGATATTAACTTGAGCTCTTAATCACTTTAAGGAAAACTGAGTATTTTTGTAATTTCACCCTTCATTAACAGCTCAAATTAGAATCTCTGTCCCAACTTAATCAGTTACCTTAAGTTCATTTTTATTTATATATTCCTAACAATTATCCAAATCGCATTCCCCGTGCAGGTAGTACAGTAATTATTAGAAATTGTTGTATTCACGCTCTTGAATTATTTTTTGTGTGATTAGGTTAAATCTCTGGTTTATAGAAATAAACCCCGAACAATTATTGACCTTAAACGCACGTGCATAACCAAGGGGGGGGGGGGGGGTTCAACCCCCCCCCGAAATAAGCCAAATATTACCTAAAATTATACCGAAAAAATACGAGGAGTGAAGAGAGTTAAATTATTACATTTGAATTGAATATATATATCCGAACTAGTGGACGTTGCGCACAGTAACGCCATCTCTTGTCGAGTAGTCAAACTATTTTGTATCGTATGGAAACTTTGCGTTGTTTCTCGATTATTCGCCACGCCCCTCGGTCGGAATGAGCGGAGCTTTGTGGAAGTTTGTGGTAGTTTCTGGACGGCTACTACTGGGCTGCTATATAAGCCAAGGTTTTACTGGAAGAAAATGGTGGTATACTGCGAATGTCACGGGTCGTCGGAAGACAATTAAATAGACCGAACATTCCTGCATTGGATGTATGCACGTATTACAAAATTAATTTGTTCATTCCATTTCTTGATCATACAATTCAACAATTGGTTGAAAGGTTTACCAAACATCGTAAAGTAGTATCAGCATTATCTGGTGTGCTACCTTCAAATTTTACTGCCAGCTCTGAAATTGAAGAAGCAATTTCCATGTACTCGTCACAGCTTCCCGAAAGCAACATATCAGTGGTTAAAGCAGAACTTGAAGTATGGAAAACAGTGATGGCAAGTATCCCGCCTACCCCGAAATCTAGTTTGAAATGCCTAGATATGTGCGATAAAAACCTTTATCCTAATATTTACACATTGCTACAAATCTTGGCTACCATTCCTGTATCCATTGCTACCCCAGAAAGGCCTTTCTCGAGCCTAAGGAGACTGAAAAACTATTTACGAAACACTACAAATGAAAACAGACTTAATGGTTTGGTTCTCATGAACATTCACTATGGAACAGAAATTCATGCAGATGAAGTAGTAGGATATATTTAAAAGAAAAAGCCGAATATTTCTTCTTTAATGGTTTTAGATTTAGCGCAGAGGAACGAATTTAATTTAACCATTTCATTTAAAGTTAAGAACTTTATAAATATGTCGTAATTTTTCCGATGAATATATAGATATTAAATTTCATGTAAGTATATTTTTGTTGTTTTATTTACTTCAAACTAAAAACTTGCTCGAAAGAGCAAATCAAATGATGTTTTTTTTCGATATTTATGAAATTGTGTACCTTCACTGAGTTCCTGAAGATCAAACTATTAATCAACATTACTATCTTTACGTTCTTGCTAAACCCGTGAAAGAATAAGGAAAAACACCACCCGAATTGTTGTTGGAAACGGCCGGAAAGACAAATCATGGGTTCTGCACCAAGAAAATGTGCCGGCTCATTCCGCATTGTCTGTCAAGAGGTTTCTAGTCACGTACAGCACCCTAGTGTTACACTATTCGCCTTATTCGCCGGATCTTGCACCGTGCGGCTTCTATCTATTTATTAAGGTGAAATCTTCATTAAAAGGAACAATATTTGAATCCGTTGAAGCAGTGAAAGAGAAAGCGGCACGCCTTCTGAAGGAGCTGACAGAAGAAGACTTCCAGCACTCTTTCAAACAATTGAAGATTTGCATGGAGCATTGTAGGAAAAGGGGAGGGGTGTATATTAAAGGTGATCATAAGTAAATATGTATAAAATCAAAATAAACTGTTTTACAGCGTCAGTCTCATTATTTACTAGTCACACCTCAGTATGTGTAAAAGAGTAATTGAAAATTGGATCTACATAATGGATGCCACCAGATGAAACCGAGAGGAACATTTCAACTATATTATTTTTAAAACCTAAGACCATTAATTTTCACTTGTAGTTATCATTGTGCCTCATTTCAAAGTTCTGACACTCTTATTGGTCAACCTTTTATGTCGAATATTGAAGACCAATATTCCCACCAAACCCGTATTACTAGGGACGTCTAATATAAACGACAGAAACGGATATTTAAAATTTAATAGAACCTTGAACAAATTGAAAAAAATATATTAAGAACTATTCCAGCTTTCCTCACAACTACTATAGCTAAATTTTTCGAAATGGAAATATTCACAGACAGATTCATTTATGTTTGACAATTTAATCCGACTTCCTCACACCTAACAGCCACTACATATTCAGATTGGCATCTGAATATGTATGTAAAGCTTGAGGCTCGGCATGAATATCCCACAGTAATTGGTGTTATATTTGGTTAAATCAGGCAATTTCACAACATAAGAGCCAATATGTTCACTCGGAATGAAATGCACGCTCCAACATTCGAATACAAAACGACAGGAAGTACTTAGAAAGACACAGACAGAGAAATTAATATGCCAGAGTACGAACTTTACAAAAAAAATATATATAAAAGCCGTGTAATTTTTTTTTAAATTGATTACTTTCATAGAAATATTTAGTAAAATTCCCAAAATTTGAAAATATGTATCTTAAATTATTTAAAACGCATAATAAACTCGTTTTGTCCAGTATACCTCGCCTAAGGTACTGGACGGGTCACGGGTGGTGGATAGTGAAAGTTCCATTAGATATGGATAGTTCCATTATAATGGACAGCTGCGAATATCTCAAAATAAGCAGCCCCGAACCAAGGCAAAAAACTAAATCCACTTAGCGTCTGACTTGTATCAAGCGGTTGAGTGGTCAGCGTCTGTTCACCAGTGGTGCGGCTGAGATTTAAATTCTGGAACTAACCCCTCCAGTCTTAATTTCTGAACCGTCATGGTTCAAACCTTTAATTCAAAGTACAGGATGAAGCGTTCTAGTAATTACAAAATTACCCCAGGAGGTAAACAGTCCTCTGCCAGCTTTGCTGGTACATTCTGGGGCGTGCGGGCTTAAACGCAAAATCATTCAGAGGGAGTCGGAGACCTCTGGCCAACGTCTGAAACCGAAAACAAAAACTTTTTTTGGATCGGTAAATATTAACTCTGTCCTGCGCCCAGGAAAACTACACGAATTGGGGCGAACATTGAATCAGCAAAAAATCCAAATTTTAGCTCTGCAAGAAACCAGGTTGACAGATGATAACACCTTCGACTTCGACAACTACAGACTTTTTAAAAGTAATACGAACAAAAGAATACTCAAAAATACACCACATCTCGGTGTTGCTATCGCTATCTCAAAAACCATTCTTGGTTCTATAACTAATGTACTGCCAGTAAATAATCGACTTATGACACTATCCTTCAAGTGTGCTAACAAAAACTATACATTAATCAATGCATACCTCCCAGTTAACGAAGAAAATAAATCTAATCCTGAAAAAGTAAATAAGTCCTGGGAAATTCTGGAAAAGACTATTTCTAAAATTCCCTCTAACCATGTAAAAATCCTATTGGGTGATTTCAACGCCCAACTAGGGAAAGAAAGAAAGTACAGAAAAACAGTCGGCAGTTTTCCCGCCCATAAGTGGACTAACCATAATGGCAGAAGATTGGTTGAACTATGTTCGCAGTTTAATCTAAAAATAATCTACCCATTTTAAGAAGAAAATGACAAAAGACCTGGAGGTGCCCAAACACGTTCATGGGTGAATTTTAAATTGACCATGTTGCCATTTCGTTCCCCAATTACTAAGAGATTTTGAATGTTCAAGTCAGAAGAGGAGCTAACATAGACACTGATTACTACTTGACTAGAATCAAACTTAGCTTAAAACCACGAAAACTTATTCAAAAGAGACTGCTAATACCAAAGTTCGACCCTACGAAAATAAAACCAACCTTAACAGAAGAGCTTGATAAACAACCAGCATGGAACTGGCAAGAATTGAAAGCAAAAATTATTAAAACAGCTTTCAAGTTGATCCCTTTACAATAACGTAGAAATATCCGTGGGGAGATGAAGTTTGCGAGCAAGCAGTATTAAGCCGAAGTAAAGCATTCAAAGAGTGGAACAATCAAAAAACAAAAATAAATTATAACATCTTTTTGGAAGTAAGAAAAGAAACATCGAAGCTAATTAGACAAACTAAAAGAAAATATGAAAACACTCAACTTAATGAAATAGAAAAAGATTTCCAAGAAAATAACCCGAAATTTTTACAAAACATTTAAAATTAAATTAACAGGCTATCAACCCCAAAGTCTTTGCTTCCAAAAGGAAAACGGACAATTAGCTCTATATCGATAACCAAGACAATTGCAAAGAACTTGCGAAATATTTTGAACAACTACTAAACTGTCGTGAGCTCTTAAACAGATTACCAACATTAAACCCTAAACAAACAAATCCAGATTCATTACCGAATGAAGATGAAATAATTAGGCAAATCAAGCAAAAATAACAAAGCTTCTGGTGAAGATGGAATCACTGCTGAACTTTTGAAATCCGCGGGTCCAGGTAGAATCAAGGAAATAACCAAAATTCTACAAGAAGTTTGGCGAACCGAACGGATTCCGGAAGATTGAAAAGATGCTCTAATCCATCTACTACACAAGATAGGAGATAGAACGGATGTAAACAACTACAGAGGAATATCTCTTCTCCCAGTTTGTTACAAGATTCTATCTCAATGTCTAGTAGACAGAGCACAGGATCAATTAGAGCCTAAAATTGGTGAATATAAAGCAGGTTTTCGATCGGGCAGACCCTGCCCGGAACAGATCCTGACTCTAAAGTTGATTCTAAGGCATCAAAAACTGCACAACAAAAATCTCGTCTATACATTTGTCGATTTCAAAAAAGCATATTATTCTATTGACCGCGAATCTTTATTCCAAATCTTGAAAGAGCAAGGGCTAGATCTGAAAACGCTAGCAATTACTAAAGCAACACTAACTAAAACAAGGTCAAAAGTTAAATTCATGGGTTACAACTCAGAACCCTTCGAAATTAAAACTGGATTGAGACAAGAGGATGGAGCCACTCTTATTTACTTTTTCTAGAAAAAGTAATACTGGAGTGGCGTGAAAAAAAGTCGGCCCTGAATATTCAATAGCCCATTAAACTGGGGAGAACCAACATCAAAATTGATGATCTGGCGTTTGCTGATGATCTAGCAATTTTGACTCAATATATATTAACGGCACAAAAGCAAATTGAAATCCCAAAAGAAACAGCAGAAAATGTAGGACTCCAAATTTCCTTTGAAAAGACACAATACATGACCTGCAGCAGACTAAGATCTCCATTTCTAAAAACAAAATATGACATCAGACGAGTCTATCAATTCAAATATTTGGGTGAAATTTCCGACCATTTCCACTTATTGTGTTACTAGGTTGAACTACTTTTTAAACAGTAACAAATATAGGGTGTCTCAGAATGTTTTTCGTTTTTAATACTTAAATAATAAAACATTAGAATTAATTTAAACTTAACGTAATTTAATTGCTGTTAAATTACAGAGTAGTTTTTGATTTTTTTTATGAAAAACAACCATCCGTAAATGCGCACCATCCGCTTTTTCACGGTCATTTAAAAATGTTCAATCACTCCCTGGAGCATCGCTCTTGGAATCGCGTGGATTTCGTCTGTTATTATTTGCTTTAATTGGATGGTAATTGGTTGAAAACCTTTCTTTTCAAGTAGCCCCCATAGGAAAAATTCAGCAGGTCTTAATTCTGGACCCCTCGGTGGTTAGTTGATGTTCCCTCTGCGACTAATCAATATTTCAGGGTATACATCGTAAAGAGCTGTTAAAAAATCATTCGTGACGTAGGAAGATGCTCACCAAACAGTGACTCGTTTAGGATGTAACGGTTTCTCATGAATCAATCGTGGATTATTGATTCGAATCTATGAATTACAGTGACTGAGAATTATGTTGAGGACCTGATAGATTCATGGGTAACAACTAGAGATGTCCGGATCGGATCTGATCCGACTCTCAGATTCGGATCTTTTAAAAGAGCCGAATGAACCGGTTCCTAAAATTACGATACACGGATCTCGGATCCCAGACGGTTCTCGGTTCTGTTAGATCTTAGACAATGACAGAAAGGTTATGTTCTATAACGCAGAGAAGATGGCAATGTATCTTGTGGTGAGTGTTGCCTGCGTCTGTCCGGGCCTATCGCATAGAAAAAGATGTAGTAGTCGGGTCGGATGGATCTCGAGTCTCGGGTCTTTTTTAGATCCGTTGATCCGTGAACCGTGAGAATAGTCCCAAAAGATTCGTGGGGAAAGGAACTGTGCGTTTGAAGTCGCCGTACTGCGGCTTGAAATTTGCATTCTATTATTGTTTTATGTACCTAAATATATAAATATATAGAATAATATACATATTAATTAAATAGATTAATTTAGTTTGAAACAATTACAACTATCACTGCCAAAACTGTTTGTTCATTTTCTACACATTGAATATTTACTGCAGCAACTACCCTAATTTTGAATTTTAATTTTTCTATGGCTTGGTTTGCTTTGTTTATATCTGCAAATCCGTATCTTATAAAAAGTGGGTCGAAAATCGTAGCTTGTGATATAAACTCATTACTTTCATAATTTTTAAATCAGCTAGTAATGTTGTTGAGCAAAACGTCAAGCATTGGCTTTAATTGTTTACTTAATATTGTAGCTTTGTAATATCGTATGTGACTTTCCATTGCTTGAATTAATAGAAGTATTTTTGAAATATCAACGTTTTTTTCTGCACTTATTTCAACAGTCACATCATTAAATATTTCTAAAATAGATACATCTTTTATTAAAAACTTCTTTTAATACAAATACATTTTTTATAATGCATTCGCATATCTGTTTACATAAACGCATTAATATTTATGCCTACTTAGCAAACTACAACTATGAAAAAGAAATTCTATAACTACAATAAAAAGTGAATTATTGCTTTTTTATGCCAATGGTATACCGGTGCCTTATAATAATTCGTACGAAAAATATATACTACCGCGGATCGTCAAGTATTTGTTTATCTGACTATGCAACTAAGATATGCAACCAGTTATGCGATAAAAGATTCAGTAGGATCCGAGAACCGACTCAGGGATCCATCACTAGTAACAACTAACAACAATAAAAGGTTTCATATCTTTCACGCAAGTTTTCAAGCAAATTTCTGGAATTTATCGGACAGAATACACATAAAATTCCACTAAAGCCATCTATTTGTGAAAATCGATAGTATTTCCCCAACAATCCTTTATGAACCCCGACTCTAATTGAATTGCGTATATCCTTCTAATATTCGATATTAGCCTCGATACATCGTCGTAAATTCGAATAATAATTTATATAAATCAGAAACTAAATTGGCTCTATCTAGACTGATACCTCTCACAAATTGTATTATTGTTTCCCATACATACGCCTCTGTACTTATCAATAATTATCATTTTGACAGTGAGGTGAAATTTACGTTTCGCTTAACAAACAGCCAATATGAAACCGGGATGAAAAGGAACAATTTTTCTTCTACTGTTCGTTATCTTTCGTAATAGGGAAACGGGGAATGATGAGGAAAATGAGAAATTTCTGAATAAAGCTATATTCTTGAAGTATGTTTGATTAATGTTGATGTAGAGAATCTTTTAACCTGGAGTTGTTTATGACAGTTAATCTAGTACATATTTGATAAAACTTTTTTTGCGTCTTAATCTTAAAAAACTAAATTGTAGGGGTTTATGAAAATGGACCTTTGTAAAAATATATGTCGTGAATCACGCGATGCGAATAATCAACATAATTGGGAAAGTAAAGTAGCAATAATATACCCGGTCCATACGACAGGAGATAAACTGAAACATGAAAACTATTGAGGCATATAGTTCAAACAAACATAGTAAGACAGTGAATAGTGTCAATATAGAAAAAAGAATGGACTAATATCAGGCAGGATTTAAAAGACGACACTCAACAACTGATTAGCCAAACAAGTCATCAACGAACTAGACACAGACGTAAATCAGACAGTGATAAATAAAGAAAAATAGATGGTAGGATACGCAGATATTCACAATATTAACACGGTCGAAAATACCATTAAGAGAGACATATGATGAAATATAGATGAAAGCCAAAAGAGCTGGTCTAGAAATAAACATAGAAAAAACAAAGGCAATGAAAAATAGGAAGCAAACCTTTATGGAAAACAAACCTATATTGGAAGCAAAGTTCCCCTATATTTAATCATATCATTCTTCATCATCATCATTTAGCCATTGTCGATCCACTGCAGGATGAAGGCCTCCCAACATGCTTCCAACTGTCGCGGTCCTGAGCTTTCCTCGGCCATTCGGGTCCAATATACTTGATGATATCACCGATTCATCGTGTTATGATCAAACGGTATCCATTCCAGAACTACTTCGGATCATCTGTCGTCACATCGCCTCGCTATATGACCTCCCCCCCCCCCCCCCCTATTTCAATTCCTTCACCTTTTCAATGATATCACATACTTTCGTCTGATGTCTGATCTCTGATCTATGTGCAGGTATTTCTGTCCTGCTTTGTAATGTCAACCATACACTTTTCCATTCCCCTAAATGCTACCCGAAGTTTCTGAACTGATTGTGATGTGAGTGTCCATGTTTCACTTTCGTATGGCAGAACAGGCAGCACGCACTGATCAAAAACACGGTACAATTTTAACCGTTAACATTTCTAACCGTTAACCGTTAACATTTGAACCGTTACACTGTCCTTTCCTGGAGCCTTTCCATTATTCATCGCTTCTATAGCATTTGTCACTTTATATCCATCAGGATATCTGACATTTGCTCTTCTGTGACCATTGCTCTCTTTAGCTGCTTCTGATTTTTATATAACATTAAATAAAATCTTCTGATAACCTCTAACATTTCCGTACGTTCCCTTCACTGTACCATCCTCACAGATTAAAACAAACATTTGCTCCTTTTATTTCTCAACTTGTGTTTAGCTTTATTTAGTCCCTTATTTACTTCTAGTATTTTTTTGCCGCCATCCGTCTCGCATACACGGGCGGATGGCGCGAGGTGCGCCAGCGTTCTCTATTTCTGGATTGAATTGCATATTGTTGCATTTCTTTTCAATTTTACAATTTTCTCACGTCTCCAAAGACGATTATCGACTTTTTCTAACCACTATTATTGGAACATTAACATTTAACACTCCATTTATAACTGGTTAAGATTTATTAAATTTGTTTATTTTTGTGTATTGAAGTTATGAATTATCTCTAAAGCAGATTAAATCAACAAAACCAACTGTTCAAATACACTTTTCCCATGAAAAATTTGTACTCTGTTAAATATTTTTTAAGAAACTTTGTATTCTGATTTAATTACGATATAATTTTGTTGAAAATCATTTGGAGTTTGTGTTGATATAACATTACCAAATTTAATGCAGTAAAAATAAAGAAAATTGAGGAAAATCGGTTTTGTTTAAATACTTTTCCCCCACTGTATATCATAAAACGGACTGCTTTATCGAACCAAACTAAATACTATTGATTGTGTTTGTGAATTTAAATTGCGTCATCCAAGAATGACTTATATCGATTTATTGGAAGTATTTCAACTGTAGTGATAAATATTTACATGAATCGAATCACTTTCGCATTTGGGTTATTTTTAATTCATTGTATTATATGATACTGACTGTACTCACCATCCTGACTGTCTCATAATAGAGTGATTCAATAAGGGTCATTTGATTATCGGGTAATATTTTTGACCCCGTTCATAATTTGAACTGTCATCGAGCCATTTTCGTAAGAAGAGAAGCGCTGCTCAGTAGATGCGTGTCCCATCGATGCAAATAAGTAGTAATCGGATGGAGCCTAGTCTGGTGACTAACCCGTATGCGAAAATATTTCCCAACTAAACGCCTGAATCGTTTCCTTGGCCAGTTTTGCGGTATGTGTAACGATACAACAAAAAAAAATGAAAGGATTATTTTTTTTTTGAATAAACATATATATATATATATATATATATATATATATATATATATATATATATATATATATATATATATATATATATGTATATATATATATATATATATATATATATATATATATATATATACATATATATCAACTATATCAACTGGGATGACTTAATGGTAATTGCTCTAACTGGGCGGCTAGTTGGGTGCATGAGTTTGACGAGCATGGCGGGTGAAAAGTAACCCTGAATACTCCGAATCCATCAAACTATTATCTGTTTACTATCTGTTATGTTAGATTCATCAGATCGATGCAAATCAGATCTTATCATGAAGCTATTCACATACTCAACGAGATATACTCGTTCGCACATCAGTTATACTAGCAATGACATCAATCAACATCAATTCAAATAGAAATTCTGAACATAACCCAAACTATGATACTATTTTCGGCCAATATCAAACTGGGTACTGTTCCTGATACTGAGGGGCAAACACGCAACAGTGCCAGCTTCGGGTATGAACAGGGTATCAAGGGAAAACCGCAAGAGATACCTACCCAAAGAGCTAAACAAAACATAATGGATATCCAACCACACCCTACGGTGTAACCTCTAGTACTGAGTTGTGCAATGGGTACAAAGGGCAAACTCGCGATGTACCCGCTCCAGATACTAGAAAAGCAAAACAGCATTTACCCACTTCATGATATTGAAGGGAGAGCGCGCGACAATACCATGGATCTATCTCTCAATTAAATTATAAGTCATATCAATGTGCATATGCCACTACTCAACCAATGTTTGGATATTCACTTAAATATAAATCATTTAATATTGATCAAAACATTAACCAAGAAACATTGTTTTAAATACTATTTAAGATGAACGGTGACAGATTTAATTCATTTGTACTTTAATATTTGAAAACGGTTAGAACGGTAAAAGAAATAGAAGTAATCTTTAAATACTTATGAAACTACTGAAATACTGGAAGACAAAGTGTTCAGTGAAAAGCTCACTTACATAGTAATCATTAATATCAGTGAAAACATCAAATAGAAATAATAGAGCTTTAGATACATCTCAAAACTAATATAAATCGATAGAAACCAAAGTGTTCAGTGACAAACTCACTTACATAGTAATCATTGGATATCAATGAAAACATTAAATAGAAATATTAAAGATAATAGAGCTTTATATGCATTTCAAAACTAATATAAATCGATAGAAAGCAAAGTGTTCAGAGATACGCTCACCCTTGAAATTATTCGGGAACGACTCAACACTTCACTCGTTCATAGTATAAATGAAAACGTTGGTTTCAAATACTGAAAATGAAGCCCTCTCTAAAGATGGCCCACCGTTATCAAACATCTGGCGGTTAACTACCCTTAAGTGTTATCGAAGCTTTTAGATAGAATAAGTGAACTTATATTGAGTATAAACACAACACAACCCAGTGTCAATTTTAGCGAAAAATGAAATGTAGTCGGTATCTGGTCCAATGTGATAAAAACCATCTTTACCAAAGAAAAAGGCGATAAAACTATCGTTTTGCCTGAAATGGGACAAGAGAGCGGAAGATGTAAATTAAGCAAACATATTTCTTACATTTGTCCATACTCATACAACGATAGGCTTGTCGTTTTATTTGAGAAGAAACCGATGTCATAAAAATATATACCAAACAAAAATATGTCTTATATATGTGACATGGTGCATTACCATAAAGCAAAATCACTATGTTGCCTTTTTTGATACTCTGGTTATTTTTCACACAAAAGCTTGGTTCAAATCGATGATTCAGTAGCGTTCAGTATTAACGGCTTAGCCAGGTTTGAGTAGCTCATAATAGATCACACCCTTCTGATCCCACCAAGGCTCGTCGATAAGTTAAATAAAATATCTACTTCACACGTACATTCAAACATTCAAACGTATATCGTGACGTAATCGTCACGTACTAAGAGATTATTTATTTTTCTAATGACAAATTAGATTGAATCACGTCCTGATGATACTAACATTTGTAGCAAAACGCGCGTCGAAAAAGTTTTCCAGTTTAATGGTAAATCTTTTCGAGTTTAGTGTTTTATACCGAATTTGTTTCCTTCATATGCTCACTGCTTTGTTTGCACGTCTTGTACACAAGCTTCAGATTGGATTGATTCAATAAATCGATCTAGTTGAAGGCGAAAGTTGAAGTTTTGAAACTTTCAAGGGGTTGCTTTTGATTATTTTAATTGGTAAATTCCCCTTGAAAATAGTACATTTGAGATGTTAAATTAAAATATTCAGCGAATGATATTAAAGACAGTTAAGGTTATTATGATAACGATATTCTTTAAAAAAAATGGCAGCTCAGCTTGAAATGGCTGAGTCAATAGCACAAGCAGAAAAATATCTCAAGCAGTAAAACATTTCCAATGAGACCATTGATTTAAAGAAAAAACGACGGACAATGAGGAATACAAAACTATAAGAAACCTATTAGAGAAAAGAATACAAAAAAACTCTGTATAAGAATGCAAAACTCTCTTTAAACAGAAGCTGAGAAAGAAAATGAAGCAAATTTATGCGCAATGAAGCAAACTTAATGCGTGAGGATGTCGTATGGAAATGTTAAAGATTTTTTTTCCTTTATTTGGGTTTTTCGCCACTATCTAAAATTCAAAAAATATCAAAAATACCTATTCTTATGTAAAGAAAGAATCACTGGGTAAAAACAAAAAAACCAAACGGACAAATTTCTCAGTGCTTCTTTTTTATAATAAATTTGCATAACGAACAAAATTTTAAAGATATAAAAATGTTATACAAAATTTTACAAACTTTCAACGTTAACGTTTCGAAATATCCTCTCCCCCCGTTTTCAAAACTAAACTATAAACTAAATATATAAAGTAACGAGTGAAAGTAAATATATTTTTTTGTGTATGTCAACGATACTTACATTTTTTTTTCTTTATTTGGGTTTTTCGTCATTATCTAAAACTATATATATATATATATATATATATATATATATATATATATATATATATATATATATATATATATATATATATATATATATATATAGTTATATCTATAACTATATATATATATATATATATATATATATATATATATATATATATATATATATATATATATATATAGTTATATCTATAACTATATATATATATATATATATATATATATATATATATATATATATATATATATATATATATATATATAGTTATATCTATAACTATATATATATATATATATATATATATATATATATATATATATATATATATATATATATATATATATATTCAGACATTACAACGATACTTACAATGTTTACTGTGTGATTGTTTATTGTACTGATTGTGTATTCAAATATTTAAATGTGTTTAATTATATTCTTTAGAATCGGGAACCATATTGACTTTAAATCTATCGAAGGCATTGCAATACAGTTATTTTTATTTAAATTAATTATATCAGTTTCTTTTAATCTACTGTATTTTGTTACCGATTCTTTTAATACCGTTTTGGAATTAATTCCAATTTATTTTATGACCCGATTCCCATGCGTGTTGACAAATTCTAAATTTATTAAAGTCGCCCTTTCTAAGAAGGTTTTTATGCTCTTTTATTCTAACATCTAACGGTCAAGATTTCTCACCTATATAGAATTTACCACATTCGCAGGGAATTTTATAAACCACATTTTTGGAATTTTGTTGTATATTGTTTGGTTTAGTCTTTGTTAATAGAGATCTAAGAGTATTATTTTTTTTTTAATGTCGTTCTTATGTTGTATTTATTTCCCACTGTTTTAATTGTGTCAGAAATACCGCGGATATAAGGAATTGTGAGGTTAATTGTTTGAAAGTTATTATTATAGTTATTAATAACTTGTCTGTTTTGTCTAGTATCAAAATTTGTAAACGATTTATCTATAAAATTTTTTGGGTAATTGTTTTTTTATTAAAATGTCTTTTATGTGATTTGTTTCTTTTTGTAGTGTATCACTGTCGCTACAAACAAGTTTTGCTCTGTCATATAAACTTTTAATTACTTCTATTTTGACCGATTTTGAATGATTTGAAAAGAAATTGAGATACCTATCTGTGTTTGTCGGTTTTCTGTAAAACTGTAGTTTTTAATGTGTTGTTTTGTTTTAATATTAAAGTGTCGATGAATGGCAATTTATTCTCCTTCTCCATCTCTAAAGTAAAATTCATTGTAGGCTCTCGAGAATTTATATCTTCTAAAAAATATTTTGATCGTCAATGCTATGTTGCTATATAGCATTGAGTTTTAGATAATGGCGAAAAACCCAAATAAATGAAAAAAAAAATATATGAACACGCCACAATCATTCAGACTTAATAGTTAATGTTAGAGATTGTTAGAAGAAGAAGTTATATGAAGATCAGAACCAGTCAAGGACAACAATGCTCACGCAAAAACGAATGCTAGATATCCTGGTGGATAAGTGCTATAGATATGCCTATGATAAATGCTATAGAGTCGGTGAAGAATGTTCAAGTTTATGGTCTCACTTTCACAGTTAATTAATGAAATGTAATTAATTTACTGGACTTTACGAATTTGCTGCAAATGAAAAATCAGATACACTTTTTAGTTTCAACGTAACTTTCAAACAAAATGCAACCAGACAGATGATAGAATTATGTTGAAAAATATTGCAAATTTCTATTTTTTTACTTTTATTCCGCACAGTTTTCAATCCACCCTCGTATTTCCTTTATTTTTCGTGTCATTAACCTTCAAATTTCTCGTATTTTAACATATTATCATGAGATTTTAACTATTTGATTACTTCTTAAAAATGAAATATAAACATATTTTTTTATTACTCTCTATCGATTTTCCATCACTTATTCTCGAAAGAAAATTGCGACATAAATACGCTCGGCATAATATATGTCTAAGGGCGGGAGCTCACTCCACTTGTTATTGTTCATTCTTTTTCTATTTTTGAAAGTAAGACGTCCCGTATAACCGACAGTTTTATCGATCTAAATTAAACACTATTTCCATTTTAAACAGCGTCATTATTGGATAAAATTAAGCTGATTTAGTTATAATTGTAGTTAAGTGTAACCACAAGGGTAGGTGTACCCATAAGTATTTTTTTCAGATTTTAGTAACATAACAACAACAACAACAACAAGTGGCGGCTCGTGGGTTTTTATATTTCCCCTTTCTCCTTTTTACTTTTCGTGCTACTGAAACCCTATACAGGTCAACCTGTGTTGTTTGCTCTGAAAAATAGTTTACTGTGATATATGCTGGAGGAGCAGCGCCCCAACGCCCTCCTTCACGACCCTCCACTGAATGAAAATAACACAGATCGACGTGATTTTTGTAACATTTAGTGCAGACGCTGGAGGTAGCTGAGTATGCAAAATGTGAGGACCGGCAACTATGCTCAGATTCTTATACCTGAGACCCCAAACAATGAGAAAACACATCTAGCGTGCTCAGCTATTTACTGTTTTTCTCCGTCTATCGACGCAAAAACGTTGCTTTATAAAGTCGTGTTTGTACTATACGCATAAAATAATTTGATTTTCGTTATTATTGAGTGTCCATTTAAAGCGTGTTTTATTAAAAAATGTTAGAAATGTCGCTAGAAGTGGTTAATTTGAAAAGAAAAAGGTCAACAGTCGAACAGTGGTGTTTGTTTTGTAATAAAACAAATGATTTAGTGCAAGAACCGAACTCAAGCACGCTTTTTAGTGTTAAAAAAACGGCAGATGGAAGAAACGACATTATTAGTGAAAAGTTTTCAAAACTCTAAAATCCGGAGACAAGAATTTTAATGGCACCAAGATTGTTTAGCTACCTACATAAGTGAGGAGAAAATAAGGCGTCGAGAAATTGCGTTAAATAAAAAAAGAAAAGTCTGCTTCAACTTCCGAAGCAAGTGTGTTAGATTCTCGACGTTCTCGTTCATCATCAAGGGTACGTGCAGCATTGAATAAACCGTTGAAATGTTTAATTTGCGAAAAGTTGACTAGAAACAAAGATAAGCAGCTGTATTTGTGCTCCGAAATTTCAGTAGCGGAACAAATTTTAAATACTGCGCGCAGTAAGGAAGATCATGTTTTTACCCAACTTAGTACTTGTCAACGGCCTGAATATTTAATTGCTATGGAAGTGAGATATCACAAACATTGTTCCCGTGATTATTTAAGATTGCCGAGAAATTCTACGAATCCAGCAGGTCGACCTTCAAATCAAATCTCTAAAGAAATACTTAATGACGCTTAGTCGCAAACGATGATCCAACAAAATGCTTCAAATTACGAGGGTCTTTAACGAGAGAGGTACTTGAATTACAATCATTGCCCCTTAGAAGCTGATTCGAGAATATTTTGCCACCTATTTCATACAGTTAGGATTCAATTTGCTAATGATATTATTCTCAGCGCTGATAACAGATGTTTTCGTCTTGGCAATGGAAAGATTTGGCAAATATTGGGTGTCTAGGTCTATGGTTCGATGGTTCTCATACAAAGAAATATCTTCTAGGATGCTATTTAGCTGTTGAATCCCTGAGTGAAACCATAGGTGATATTTTACCAGCATTACATGCTGTAAGTGGTTGCGACACTACCAGCAGATTTGACAGTAAAATATAATGTTTGAAAGCTGCGTCTGAAGATTTTGTATAACAGTCTTTGGGAAACCTTGGCCTAAATGATGAACAGTTAGAAATAGTTTGCATAAATTTCTTTAAAAAAAAAAATTCACTGCTGATAAAACTGATTTCTCAAACATAGGTTTCGGCTTTAACTTGTTGAAAGTGATATGCACGACAGATGCTTTACACTTGCATCTATTAAGGGCTACAGTACAAACATTTCTTTGGAAAAAACATAATTGCAGCCCATTGATTACACTGGCGAACAATTTGAAAAATAATTTCTGTTGAGTTCGATATTTAAGCTGTTTAATTCGTAAATTGACATGTTAATTCCAAAACTTTATTTAGTTTTTTTTTCTATCACATCAAGTTTTTTCTCTATAGTTGTTGAGCATCCGACTAAGCTTGGCGGATCACAGAAGTCACTACTGCTCTCCTACCGGCGAACCTTCTTCGACCTAGGAGTGGGGGCGTGAGTGACGTTGCATCATCCAAAACTAGTTCGGTCAGTTACGCATGAGATGCTAAAGTACGCGGGTCTGTGTCGCTCTGATATAGTGAAGTCAAAGTATACATACACAACTCCAGATTTTCGTTATGTCTGCCTCTGGTAGTTCTCGCCCTAAGTGCTTAAACAGCCCCGATTCATTTTGTTATATATGTGGCAGTTTTACTATCCCCATTCAACCGACTAATATTAGTACATTTGTCAGGCAAGCCTATTTTGCTTATTTTAAAGTGAAAATAGGTGACCAAGATAAATCATGGGCCCCTCATAAAGTGTGCAAGCAGTGTGTAGAGAGTTGGACGAAGAGAACACGTAATAAACTTTCGTTTGGTATACCAATGGTTTGGCGAGAGCCCAAAGATCACTTAAGTGATTGCTACTTTTGCATAGTGAAAACAACAGGATTCAACAAGAAAAACAAACATAAAATTGAGTACCCCAGTTTACAGTCAGCTATACGCCCTGTGCCTCATTCAGCTGAAATTCCAGTGCCAGTTTTTCAAGAATTACCTTCTTTAGAAATACAAGAATGTGAATCAAGTGAAGAACGAAGTGACTCTACTGACGAAGAATTCAAAGTTTCCAATGATTCAGTTCGTAAAGGATTCAATCAACATGAATTAAACGATTTAGCACGAGATTTGGGACTATCCAAAAAAGCATCGGAATTATTAGCATCAAGACTGCACGAAAAAAATTTGCTTGACAAAAGAGTTAAAGTCACTTACTATCGATCCCGAGAAAGTGAATTTAGGCAGTACTTCAGAAATAATGACGGATTTGTATATTGCTAGAACGTAGAAGGTTTAATGAAAGAATTGGCCATTTCTAACTATAACGCAACTGAATGGCGATTGTTTATAGATAGCTCAAAGCGTAGCTTGAAGTGTGTTCTCATACATAATGGAAATGTATACGATTCAGTCCCAATAGGTCATTCAGTTTCTTTGCGTGAAGAATATGGCGACATAAAGAAAATCATTGACTTGTTACAATATAACATGCACCAATGGATCATCTGTGTTGACCTTAAAATGGTCTGTTTCCTTCTTGGCCAGCAACGCGGGTATACCAAGTATCTCTATTTTTTGTGCATGTGGGACAGCAGACCTCGTGAGAAGCATTGGGTGTAATCGAACTGGCCGTCAAGATCTGACCTAAGACCTGGTGATCCAAACATTTTAAATCAGCCACATGTCGACAGAAAAAACGTATTTCCGCCTTTGCATATAAAACTAGGTCTCATGAAGCAATTTGTTAAGGCTTTGTCAATTGAAGGAGACTGTTTTAAGTATATCATTTCGGCATTCCCTAGCCTGTCATATGAAAAGATAAAGGCTGGTGTGTTTGATAGTCCACAGATTCGGCAGTTCGTTAAAGATGAAAATTTCACTGAAATAATGACCGAACTTGAAAGGAATGCTTGGTTGGCTTTTAAAAATATTGTTAAAGACTGTCTTGGAAATACACGAGCCCCGAATTACATCGAAATTGTTCAACAACTCTTGGAGAGCTTTAAAAAGCTTGGTTGCAACATGAGCATCAAACTGCATTTCTTACATAGTCATCTTGCTAACGTCCCAGAAAATCTTGGTGCTGTTAGTAATGAACAGGGCGAACGATTCCACCAAGATCTAAAGGTTATGGAAGCGCGGTATCAAGGTAGATTGTATGTCAGTATGATGGCTGACTACTGTTGGAGCATCAAGCGAGAATGTCCACAAAATGAACACTCCAGGAAAAACTATAAGAAGAAATTATGACCATAATATCTTTTATTTATTTTTTGTATAAACACAATTTAACTTTTAATAATATGTTAACCTCTGTATGAATAAATTATTCTAATCTATTTGGTCAGATCTCACCTTATTTCCTTTCGTATGTACACTTTTAAGGTGAAATGAGGGGTATGCTGTAGCTTAAGAACTTGACGTGATAGAGAAAAACTGGGAATATTTTTGAATTCAGAGATGAAAAATTAGTCAAAAACAAGTCACAGATCCAAGTCAACAAAATTGCTGTTGCCCAGTGTTATTGCTTATTTGGCTGTGATACAACCTTGCAAGTGTACTGCAAATTACCGACCAATGTCTGCAGTTGCAGAAAATCTGGATTATTTAGTATTTCTTTATGTATGATTGTATAAATAAAAATGAGCAATTGTTTGCCTACTTTATAGATATTTCTGTTTAAATTGGCTGTTTTTTTCGTACATAACTTTTTTTTATTATTAAAAAATGTTTTATATTACTTTTATTTGTTCTTTTTTTCGTTCAACAATCCATCATAACTTTCATCATTAGCAAAAACTATAAATCATTACTGAAATAATCATTAAAATGATTTTATAGCATGTGCTCAATCTACTCGCTTTACAAATAAGAGGAGAGGGGTGAAAATGGATCGGCAAGATCTGTATTATTAATCTTTGGCCTATTCTTTACTCAAATCCATTGGTGGAATTCGGTCCTCACATTACACATACTAATTGATGAGAATGTTCTTTTTGCGTTTCATTTAGGTAGTTAGTAAAGTACGTTTTCACAGAAATGGTCTAGCACGTCCCATTTTCTAGTATGTACTTCTCCTTTATATCATGGACTCATTGAAATTATTTGTACCTGACTTACTGGACCATGCAGAAATTACCACAAGACCGTACAGGGGGAATTTGTACAGTATTCTACGAATCTCTGGTTTGTTTTTGTCTCATTTACAATGCAATCAAGTTTTTAAGTTTTTA
Source organism: Cosmopolites sordidus (assembly GCA_031761425.1). Lineage (NCBI taxonomy): Eukaryota > Metazoa > Arthropoda > Insecta > Coleoptera > Curculionidae > Cosmopolites > Cosmopolites sordidus. The sequence continues at coordinate 572,195 of JARFXV010001053.1, read as the reverse complement.
TATTTTATATAAAATGGCAACTTCTAATCATCGACTTTGCAAAAATCGAGTGGATAAGTTTCGTTATATTTGCGGACGATTTATTTTAAAGTCACAAGCTAGATCTGTATTGGAGAAAGTCAAAAAGGCCTACCTTTTATATTTTAAGAGCCAAATTGGAGATCAGTTTATGGGACTTCAAATAAGAAAGCTTCTAGGTAATGTCCGTTTTTCAAGAAAAATTAATGAAAAGGAATTGGCAGCTTGAAAGTGTTTTGTAAGTGTAGTGAACGGATTTGTGAGTAACAAAACGGATGGAAACTATAAAAACCTCATGAATGAACGCCAGTCGCGTTGGTGCGGACGGTAAGAGCAGCGTCCTGCCGCTGCGGAGCTACAGCGGCCTACCGCACTGGAGCGGTAGTTGGTTCGATTCCAGCGCTCGGATGGTTGTTTTTCTTTCTTTCGTCTGTCTGTTTCCTTCCTAAATGTTTGTGATTTTTTATAGGTACCAGTGTAAAATCCGACTACGAATTACCCCTCAGTCACGCCAGTTAAAGGCTGGGTAAGGCCGGATGCCTTCTGAGGTGATGATGTTCCACGTTGGTCACTCGCCAGTCGGTAGGTTTCCTGATAGACTTATGGATAGGTACATAACCAAGGGTTTATAGCCCGAGGGGGGTGCTGGCCTGGGTTTGTCGGAAGCTAATGACCGTTGTTCGGAACCCACGTTAAGCTGTAGGTCCAGTCACTAAATAGCCTAGTCGCTGATGCGCCTCTAACCCTAACACTTATAAAATACTAGGCGGTCGCGTGTTCTTAAAAATGCAGTTTTAACACTCCCATTTGGATTTTTCCGGAAAATTTGGATGCTGTAAGCGACAAACAAGAGGAGAGATTTTTCCAGGGACATCAGGACGATGGAAGCAAGATACCAGGAACTTGTTGTTAAATTTGAACTTTTTTTAACAAATTTTAAACTGCTTATAGTTAAATTTTGAAAAAAAATTAGGAGAACCGTATACGAATGGAAGATAAAAATGTGGATCAGTTCCATATAAACATTTGAGGGTGATTGCATATAAACATTTGATTGACAACAATGCCGAATATCGAACTTATCTGCTTTCAAACTGTAAAAACAAAACTCAATGACATATCGACATGAAATTCATTGAGCATTACTCGAATGGAAGCCACTTTTCAGAAATGCAATCACTTTTGCAATTGCAAAGTTATCTATCGATAAGGTAATTTTTTACGTTGTTATCTATCACTTTTATTTTTAAACGAAATTTGTGTTATAACTATAGTTTCGTAAAACGACTTTACATTCTCAAACACTACTTTAAAACTAAGGTTGTACAGCTGTCTATCTATTCTATGTACCTAATTTTATACTTTTATTAGAGTTAATTTTTTACAGTATTTGAAATAGTGGGGAATTTCGGAGATCCGTCTGATCGTTTAATAGCTGTCTAGGCGGATCTTTATTATATTTGTAAATTTCAATAGCTTCTAAAATGTTTAATTTTTTGCTTTTGGGCGCTGTATGTAAAATTTTCAAATTTGTAATCTCGGGAAATATATGTCCGGTATCTATAAAATGGTTCGCAAAATTAGAGTGTTGTTTCTTTAATATGTATGCAGATTTATATTCTTTGTATCTGGTCTGAAAATTTCAGCCGGTTTGTCCAACATAGCAGCTACTTCACTCGTTGCAACTTAACATATAATCTCCAGATTTTGTATTTGCTGATGTTTTATCTTTGGCATTAAAAATTTATTAAATATTAATTTACGGGTTGACTGGGTGATTTTAAACGCTATTTGTAAATCATGTTTCCTCAAAGAGCGAGCTATTTGCTCTGAAATTGGACCGAAATTTGAAATTTTTCAGTATTTTTTATCATTTGTTTGTTTTACTTTTGGACATTCTTGATGAATGAGTAATTGTTTCCGTTTTTTATTTATTAAGTACCTAATTTCTTTTTCTTTGAAACCGTTATTTTGTGCTATTAGTTTTATTTTTTACAGTTCTATTTTTCTATTACTTTCAGATAGTGGAATTGTGAAAGCTCGGTGGATCACAGACTTATATGCAGCATATTTATGTGTAATGGGGTGGATTGATTGTTTTGTAATTGTTATATCTGAGTATGTGGGTTTTCTATAGATATTAAATTCTAGTTTATTACTTTGTTTGGATATTGAAAGGTCCAGAAAATTTATGGTTTGATTTTGTTCTTTTTCTAGTGTAAATTTTATTTTTGGATAGATACTGTTTAAATGCTTTAATGTTCCTTCTATTTGTCTGTTATTTCCAGAATAATAAACCAAAATGTCGTCTACATATCTAAACTAAAACAATATATTTTTTGCTTTATTCGTTTTTAAAAAATTATGTTCCAAGTTTAACATAAACAGTTCTAATAATAAAGGGAAGGGCTTAGTGGGGAACCCATTGCTAGACCATCCTTTTGTTTGTAAAAAACCTTATTAAATTGAAAATAATTTTCATTAATGCACAAGTTAAAGAGTTCTAAAATATCTTGCTTAATAATTCGATTGATGTTATTTTTTATGAGTAAATTATCTATTAATAGTAGGCAATCTTTGTTCGGAATATTTGGGAAAATATTGCTAACGTCAAAGGATGCTAGAAACCCGTTTTTTGGTATAGATAGTTTGCTAAGCTTTTTTGTAGGGTCCACCGAGTTTTTTATTGACTGTTTTGGCGAGAAATTCGTTATGTTTTTGAAGATTTTATTTAAGTACAAAGCTAAGTTTCTTAAAGGGCTATTTGTGTATGAGGCTACCGGTCTTATTGGAAAGTTTTCTTTATGAATTTTAATTAACGAGGTCTTCATTATCTAGAAAGTTTTTAATTTTTGTTTCGTCAGTTTCTTTTTCTAGAATAACAACTGAATTCCCTTTATCTGCTTTAGTCACAATTAAATTATTATTTTTGATTTTAGAATTAATGGATTTGATAATATGATCTTCATTTTTGTTTTTTAATATATAATAATATATATTTAATATATAACATAATTTTTTCGTTTGTAAAATTAGAATTAGGGATATTTTCAAGGGATAACTCTACTTCAGATATTATATTTTCCAAAACTTCACTTTGTTTAATATTTGGGTTATATTTCAGGCCATTTTCAATCAAATTAATCTCTTTATTCGTGAAAACCGAATTTGATAAGTTAATGGATCTTTTATAAAAGTTATATTTGGGTGAAGATTCTGGTTATTTGTCATTTAACTGTATTTTAGATAGATTTAATAGCTTTTGAGATTGTCTAATATAATTTTTTTATGAATAATTTGTGAAATTGTTTGTCTGGTTTTATCGTCTAGAATATCAAATTCAATTGGATGGAGTTTATATGATAATTCAGAGTGCAGTACCTTAATATGTAGGAGTAAGTTGTCTCTAATACTGAACCATTTTCTTGTTTCTTCTTTTAGCCAGGTGATTTTGCAAGAATCAAGGGCCTTCTTCGCAGAAACTGTGGTCGCATTGATCTTGAATTGAAGAAATTTGGGATACAGTTTCTTCTTTAAACATTGTTGAGTGAACCATTTTTAAAAAATGAACTATCACAAAGTAACGGACAAATCAGTCAATAATATCGATAAAGTGTCAGACTTTTCATTATATGCATAATACAATATAATATTTTGCATCTGAAAGGACTAATGCCAAGTTGGGGTCTTACCTGACAACAGGTATTCAAACACTCATTGTTATGCATCTAATGTACGAGTTGATATTAATTAGATATATCTATAATGGTAATTTGTTACCCAAACATATCCGAAATTAGATATAACAAGTAACTTTATCATAATTATTGATACAAATAACTTTTATCTTTTGCAACGTAAACACTCTACGGCAAATCAGCTCCCATACTATAGTCTTACTTTAGCATGCATTAATTAAAAGCGTTAATTAAATACAAATAACAGACAGGATAAATACGATAAAATAATCGTAAAACATCTTTATTTCATATATTCTTTAATAAAAACAATTGGGATGTATTTATTACGTTAGCAAGAGGTTAATTTCGTATATTTTACATTGGTATGCGTATGGTTTTTTTTAATAGCAGTAAAAGACCTGTATAATCTACTACATGAAGCTTCGTCCCTTATATGAACATATGTGCAGTTTCAAGTCGGTCTGTCAATTTATTCGTAAAAAAGAGCAGCAAAAAGTAAGAACATATCAGTGTTAATTTTTTAAAATGAAAAATATTGAAAATCGTTAAGTGATTAAATTCTTTGTAAAAAAAGATTTAAAGGCAGTGGAAATTCATCGTAAATGGTAAATGTATTAAGGGCCTGCTCCTTCAAAAACAATGGTTTGTACGTGGTCCTACAAGCCTTGATGATCTTCGTTCTGGACATCCAATTAGTGCAACTAGCGAACAAATAATTAATCCTACACATGATATGATTATGAAGACAGACAATTGACTTTGAGTGAAATTGCTAAGGCCATAGACATCTCAACCGAACCGGTTTCCTTTCATATTTTGAAAAAGGAATTGGACTTGAAAAAGCAAGATGGGTGCCACATTTGTTAAATTCTGATCAAAAACGACTTTCTAACCAACATTTGAATCTTTTTCGATAGAATAAAACATATTTTAAACGTCGTTTGCTAAGTATGGGTGAGATTTGGGTTTACTATGATCCTGAACTTCGACAACAAACCATAGAGTGGACTGAGCCCGGTTGTTCAGCTCCGAAGCAACCAAAGAGAAATTATCTTTAGCGAAGAAAAAAACATTTTTCATCGAGACGGTGCAACGATTCATCAAGACAATGCACAAAGGTGTTCTTGTAATGGCCAAATTGAAGGAGTTACACTACGAATTGTTGGAGCATCCACCATACTCACCAGATCTGCCCCTCTCTGACTTTTATCTTTTCCCAAACCTCAAAAAATTCCTACGTGGAAAGTTGTAGATGAGTATTTTGAAGGACTTTCAGAACATCACTTCATAGATGGAATAAATGAATTGGAGAACCGCTGGCAAAATGTATTTAACTTAAGGGAGAATATTCGGAAGAATAGTAATTTTCTCCACTATAAACCTGTTTTATCATCTTCGCTCTGTGAACTTTTCAATTAACCAAGTATAAAAAGCTTTCCTATAAGAATGTTAAATGAGAATTTTGAAACGTAATTCCGGCAACACTGTTTGAAATGTAAATGTCACTCAGAGTCTGATGTAGTCAGTATATTGTGTCAATTCACTATGGAAAGATATCATATCTCGGAAACTAGATGGTTTATCGAAGTTTTGCAGTCAGATTCGAAAAATACTTCGAAGCACTTAATATCCTGAAATTTGCGACTTTTATTTTTTGTCAATTTCTTGAAAAATTTTTCGTCACCCCCCTGTGAAAGTTTGCAGAAAATGAAAAGTGGTCCTATGGTGATGAAACTCTCCTATCCTATCTCTAGAATTTTACGTAGAATCGACTGGCCAAAAGCGCGCATCGTTATCTCTAAGGGTTTTTGAAATATCTGCGAAAACCTTTCAGCTTAGAGACTTTTATTTTTGTGTCACTTTGTAGAAAAATTTTACGCCACTACCCCTCCCCCATTGCGAAAGTTTGTAGAAAATGAAAAATACTTTAACAATGACGAAGATGTCGAAAAATTACTTGACGGGTGGACCAGCTCAAAAGTTGTACGGTTTTTCTGGGAAAGCATCCACAAATTGCCAGCGATGGCCCATACCATACTTTAAATAAACCATTTTTTGCCTTGCTCCCATATTAAATTAAAAAAATTAAGAATTATTCACCGCCACACCCGGTACACTAATTTTGATTTCTGAACTTATTTTACTGAAACTTATTTTATTAATAATATCTAAGTTCACCTGGTATATGAAATCTAAAAAAATCCTTTATGTTTCAGGATGGCAATGAAACAGAGACCTGAACCAACCCAGCCTTGATGTGCCATGCTGATTGGAGAAATCATGGAGATCGCTATAACCCTTTGCGTTGGTGGTTGCATCGTCGGGGGACTACTAATTTGTTATACATGTGTGTTTAAGCAGCTGTGCTGTCCGCCACGTGCCAGAAAAGGACAGAATGTTAACGATCAGTGTAAACCAAGTCCGGAGTCGATATCACTAAAATACATGACGCACATCAGTAGCCAACCGACTGACACAAGTCAAGTGTAAAAATTACTGTGTCATATGTGAGTGGGTACGTAGAATTTAACAATGAGAGATGCTAGTTGGTGTACAAAACGGGCGAGACTTGAGAAACAATATTTTTTTATACTCTGTTAAATGAATAAATGTTTTAGAGATGTCTGTGTATACATTGATTCCCCCTTAATACATTTAAATAATAAACATTCCCATTTATATCCTTTGATCATCCTTTTTATAAAAATATAGTTAATTATTAGGTGTACCCAGAAGAAGATCGTTTTTTTTCATATTTTAAAAACATTGCCATCTATTGACATTAACTTTATTTAATATAACATAACCTCTATTCTAGTTAAATTTATTGATGTTTATTATAGATTTTGTTTTGTGTCTAGATATGTTTCGCTTTATTAGGGCTAGCTTAAACTAATACTAATGGTCAAACATAAGGTTTCCAAGTATACAGGTAAAATGATTGCTTTTTTATTGTTTTTTAACGTCTAGTCTAATTATCCTAAATATCGGCTAGTAAAAACCGGTCTATACAATTACAATATGATCTTATCTATTACCGGGGTGTTTTGGATATGTAACTGGTCGTTCGTGGTTATTATATGATTATTTAGAATTTTTTTATTTCCAATATTTCTAATAGGTCTAATTTTTTACATTTCTTTTCTGAGTGTAATAATTTAACATTGTTTCTATCTTTAAAATGATTGTTTCCAGTTCTATATGTAGACATTCCTGTGCTTTTTATATTTTAAGATACCTATTTTGTGTTCTTTTATTCTACAATCTATATATTTACCACTTTGACCGATATATACCGCTTTACAATCCTTACAGTTAATTTTATATACACCCGATTTATCTAAAGTATCCGTTTTATTTTCCTTATTATTAACTAACTACACAAATAATCTTACAATATAGTTTTTTAATCTTTTACACACTGTATTAATGTTGAATTTTTTTACAAAGGATGTTGAATTTAGAAGAATTCTTTAACATTAAAAGGCAAAAAGACAAATAGTTTAAATTTATTAATTACACTTCTAAACTGAGTAATACAGTGTGTAAAACATTTAATAAACTAGTCTTTTTATTTTATTTTTATTTTTTGGGATTTTTCGCCACGATTTAAAACGCAAAACATATCAAAAATACCTGTTCTTATGTAAATAAAAAATCACTGGAAAAAAAACAAAAAATCAAACGGAGACACATTTCTCAGTGATTTTTTTCTGTAATAAATTTGCCTAACAAAATTTTTAAAAATATAAAAATGTTCTAAAATAAATACAAATCTTTGAACGTTTCCGGAAGTATTCTCATCCCGTTTTCAAAACGAATCCAAAAAATAAATTATATTAATTTCCATATATAATGCAAAGATAGGAAGTAAATATATGTTTTATATATGTCAATGATACTTACATTGACAATTAGTTTTTAATGACAGTGACATAGTACCAAAAAATATATAAGTAATGTTTACTGTGTGATTATTTACTGAACTGATTGTGTATTGAAATACTTAAATGTTTTTAATTGTATTCTTTAGAATCGGGAACCATATTGAATTTAAATCTACCGAAGGCATAGTAATACAGTTATTTTTATTTAAATTAATTATAGCGGTTTCTTTTAATCTTCTGTATTTTGTTACCGATTATTTCAATACCGTTTTGGAATTATTCCAATTGATTTAAAACCAAAAAGAAAAAGAAAAAGAACCTCCAATATCGGATGTACAAATAAGTTTTGAGGGATTTAAAAAACATGACGTACCTAATATTAAATAACATGGAATCATCTTGTAACTATATTCATGTTAAAGCAGCATCATTTCTCTCTAAAAATCAGTATGTGTCATTTCGCTGAAGTGTAACTTGGAACATGGTAAGTAGAAATACTTTCTTTGTGTTCTAACCATGTTAACCTTTGTGCCAATAAAACACAATTTGCGGGAAGGGCTGCTTTTTTGTTTTAATTTGAAGAAAAGTGCAGATGATGAACATCGACTGTTGTCTGAAGAATATGGGGAATATGCTCCATCGATAAAAACATGTGAGTAAGTGACATGAGATGTCACGAGCCATCAGTGACAACGCTCCTAACAACAAATTGATGAGCTGAGCATTGAAGCTCAAACGCCCCCAATATGCCAAAAGACACGACAAAGTGATCTTTCAGCACGACAACACTCGGTCACATGTTGTACCCCACCCGCCGTATTCAGCAGACATTGACCTTCCGACTACCACTTGATCCGGTCGATAACTCATGACCTAGCCGAGCAGCACTTCACTTCTTACGAAGTAGCCAAAAATTGGACAGACTCGAGAGTCGAGGATCTTTTTCAACGCGGAATTCGTAGGCTGCCTGAAAGATTGGAAAAGTCGTAGCTAACAAGTGACAATACTTTGTATAAAATATATTATACCAATTTCTCTGAATAAAGTTTCAAAGTTACAAAAAAACCCTCAATACACCCGAACAATCTCCTATTAAATTATCCAATTAAATCATCTCCTGATGATGCTAACATGGTTAGCGACACGTGCGTCGAAAAGTTAAAAAAAGTGATTTGATGTTGTAAAGTGGTAAATCTCTTCAAATTTAGATATAAACAATATTAAATTACTATACTGACAAAAGAAAAGTAAAAAGTCAGACCTATTAGAAATACTGGAAATAAAAAAATCTATAAGAAATGGTCATGTAATAATCACGAATGACCAGCTAAATTTACAAAACACCCCAGTAATAGAAAAGATCATATTTTAATTGTATAACCCGCTTTTTACCAGCCGATATTTAGGATAATTAGACTAGTCATTAAAAAAAACAAAAAATAAAAAAGTAATAATTTTACCTGAAGCCTTGGAAACACTGTGGGAAAAACTCTTAAAAAACCCTAGCAAGGTGAAAAATATGTAGAGCCAAATCTATAATAAACCTTTAAAACATTAAAAAGCTACAACTGTAATATATACAACTGTATATATTGTTAAATATATATAGGTGAACCCTACAAGAATGGAAGAGCAAGGGGCAACCCTACAAGAATGGAAGAGCAAGAGGCAACCCTACAAGAATGGAAGAGCAGGTGGGAACCCTACAAGAATGGAAGAGCAATATATATATATATATATATATATATATATATATATATATATATATATATATATATATATATATATATATATATATATATATATATATATATATATATATATATATATACCATATTATAACCATCAGTTTTACCCTCCAAAACCAGATCTTCGCTCTAGCCAGTATTACTGTCAGTATGTTGGAACTTTACAGCAATTATTAACTATGAGGTAGGCTGAATATTATTGCCTTTACCTTGATAATTGTTGTAATAAGTTTGGTGACAAACCATTACGGTCCACCCTGTATAATGGAAATTTAGACATAATTGTTAGTTATTTTATTTAACAGATATATCCATTTTCAGATTCATCCAGTCAGATATCCATTTTCTAATTGCCTACATTTATTCTACCATAGTGTTTAATGGGTTGCCTAGCATTCGCTTTATTTATGTTGTCTATTTCAAACGAAGTTTAAGAGAATTTTAGTACATTTATGACACTAGTGATTTAGTTTGTTTACTTTTTATGACTATATTGTTCTGGTTCTTTTTGTTAGTTTTCGAGAAAGTGTTATACAAAATAACAGGTAAGTGTTTTTATATGTTAGTTTACTCTCTATCATACCAAATATTTTTTGTTTTTGGTATTACTTGCAGAGTGAATATTTGTATGTAGTTCTCAGCGGAAACCACTAGGGGTTTGAAAAAAATATATATAAAACGATTATTTTTTTTATATTTAGTTTTTTATATTCAGTACATCTGCAAAAAAGTCACAATATTGCCGAACTAAAACTAGTGCGATATAGTGCAAATTTCCGCACAGTTTTATATTTCCTGAAATAAAATGGCTGCTGGGAAGTTTTCCGAGTCGGAAAACATGAATGCAGAGGATGTTTATGCACTTTTGAATGAAATACCGAGCGATGATCGATTGAAGAAAATCTAGATGTTATGAATGATGAAATGTTGATGTCAGATGCCGTCAATAATGATCGAACGAAGCATTTTGACATCGAAAACATGGACGTTATTATAGAAAATGCCGACCAATTCTGAACATAGTGCATCTAATACTAATATATCCGATTGGTGCAGTGGTAATGACATTCTGTTGTCAAGATGACCTATTATATTTCTTCCCGGTTACTGGATTATGTTTCGAATGTTACCAAATTAAGCCCTTTTGAAGAACCGGCTAGCCCGAATCTGCCTGATTCTATTGAAACATCGATGGACATGTTCTTGCATTTTATTCTCTGAAGATTTTATTGGTCACGGCTTCGACTTCTTCAGCCAGGTTTTTTAGTTAGCCCGGAGGCTCCTACTAGTGTCTAATAAGATTACGACCCTAAGATGGGCACTTTTTATATTTTTGGGGGTCACTACTTCACCTGTGAGATTGGTCACGGTGCGGCACACACCAACTTATACTCCTTTCAAAAATATTGTGAAGGGAGAAATTTCAAACTTGTCACGAAAAAACCAATAAAAATAATTCTTGGTGAATATATTCTTATAGGTTTGAAAAGACTGCCTAGTTTTAAATATTGCTGGTCATCCAGCGATGAAATAAGGGATCCTTTCATTAGTTCAGTTTTTAGGAGAGACAGATTTGCTTGGTTGTTATATATTTTGGTGGTTAATACTTATCTCAAGAACAACTAAGTACCACCAAAAAAAAAAAAAAGAACCAAACTATGACAAGCTTTACAAAATACCCTAATTTTTAAATTACAAGAAACATTTATTTCATCAATGAATCCTAATGAATTTCAGTCGGTGGACGAAAATATGATACGTTTCAAGGTCGTGATAGTTTTTTTCAGGTACACACACGCCTATGAAGCCCAATAGACGAGGCTTTAGGGTTTGAATTCGAGTTGATTTAACTGGATATATGTGTGAATTTCAAATATATACAGGAAGGCCGGCCCTGTTTCATAATCGCGGCCCATTTTATAACAATCTATCATGTAAACTTTGATAAAAAATCTATCATGACATAATTGTCAAAAAAAAATGACAAATGTGTTGAGTTGTCATGATAATTTGTCATTTTTCGTTTCGTAAATCTGTACAGCTGACCAGATAAATTTTGATAATTTGTCGGCATTTATTTGATACTTTGGTTTTATGACACAGACAGTGCTGACTGGTATGTAAGACCTGCAGACCCCCCAAAAAAATATATATAAAATTACATATATTTCGTCACATTTAATTGTAGAGTTTTTTACTTGGTTACTAAATCTGGTAAACTCAAAGAGATTTACCACTAAACACCAAATCACTTTTTCATACTGAAGGTTCCAATAGAAGAATTGATTAATCTGGTAAGTTTACATCTCTTATTTTCAATTTTGGTTTGTTAAATGGATTTTATATATCGTCTGCTGCTATGCAGAACCTCCATATTTCAAACTCACGAAACGCCACTGGATACAGATGATTGTCCTGACAATTATAGTAATTCAACAATTGTCACAGATACTTGACAGTAACGTAGGAGCCTGTCGCTTCTATTTAATTTTGTGTTTACATTTTTTTAAACGGATCTCAGTGCCACTAACGAAAGTAGTAAAATTGATTATTTAAATGTACAAGTGCCACGGAGGATGTTTAGAGAGAGAGTGAATTTTTCTTTTGTCATCACTGATTTTGTTAAAAAAAAATGAGAAAAAGTTGATTTTGTATTTAATAATTAAAATTGATATTCATCTTCAACACACCTCTAGAAGGTGAAGAAAGAACAAAACTCTTGAACCTGTCCAGATAACAATATCATGTCTTGATTAATTCAGAATAAGTTCATATATGGACCACATATATACCAAAGACTGAAACACTTGCATAAAGTTCATTATCATAATTATGATCTATACTCGTTTACCGGCCATTGCCAGTGTCGACTTAAGGTTTCTTAATCGTCTGTCACTCTCTTTCTCCACTCTCCTCTATCCCTCACAAGTTACTCGACCCCTCTCCAGCCAGTCCCACTTCTCTAAGATACTTGTCAGTTTTTCCCATTTTCCACACTCTCTTATTCAGTCTCATGCAAGGCATTCTGCATACATGTCCAAACCATTGCAGTGCATATTCCCTTATCCTTTCTTCAACATATTTTACCCCCAATCTCCTCCTAATTTCTTTGTTTGATACGCTATCCCTCAGAATTAGCCCTATAATACTTCTCAATACTCTCATCTCACTGGCCTGTATTGTTCCTGCCTGGTGTTCATTTAGCTTCCACAATTTCGGAACCATATATCAAAGTTGGGATGCATAGTACATTAGGTACTCTAATCTTAGTCTCTGTTTTCATTTCTCTCTTGTTATATACTTTCTTAATTAGCGAATAATATATTCTGGTGTTGGCTTTTAATCTTTCATTTCTATTTATATATTTCCATTTTCCGCTATAGCTATTCCTAAGTATATAATTTTTTTAACATGTTCCAGCTTTGTGTTTTCTAATCTAATTCCTATGTTCTTGAGTTTTCTCGATACCACCATTATTTTTATTTTACTTCGGTTTATTGCCAGTTGACTTTTGCCCAGCTCCTCGTGCCATATAAGTTATACTGCCATTTAAGTTATACTATAAGTCTTATTCTCTTGTCTCAAGCAGTACTATATTATCCGCAAAAGTCAAATAATTCATTTCTACCCTTTCTAGATTGAAATATCCCCATGTGGTTTTCTTTATTCTTGTGTCACACTTCTTAATTATGGCGTCCATTACTATGTTAAACAGATAGGGAAAGTTATTAGTTCAAAAAAATATATTATTGCGGAACTGTACGAAAAGAGTGAAGTTTTGTTGAAGAGTGAAGTGTCCTGAATTCAGCCGGACAAAAATATAAAACCTGGCGAGTCTGACTGGCCTGCTTCAACAGATGATTTAGTTGCACTGAAATGGATGAATCATCGCAGTTTTCTTCTTCTTCTTCTTCTAGGAAACTACCATAGGAAAGAAATCAGTCCATTATGGAGATTGCTTCCAGAAAAAAGAACGGCTTTACTGAGTATATATCTTTCCCCACTCTTATTTTATTAGCTATCATTGTATTTCTGTTTGAAATTCGCTAAGTTTTTAACACTCCCAATGTTGGAGTTAATTCCGACCTCAAAGGGTTAAAATGAATTTCCATCAAGTATCGACTACTTTAGTTAAACGTATAACGTGAAACGTACCTTTGGATCGATTACGATATCAATAAAACGATATTTAATGTAAAATTAATCATTCTTTATTCATTACTATAAAGGAATTATACTAATAACAAACCATACAATTATAATCATGTTTAAAAAAGTTGCACTTCGATTTTATTTATCACAAAGCACAATATTATGCAACCATCTATATCCTTTAAGTATATATATATATATATATATATATATATATATATATATATATATATATATATATATATATATATATATATATATATATATATATATATATATATATATTTTCGGTCATTAATTCCCCTCATTGGAATCTTTTAACAAATCTATAAAATGAACGAGATGTTTTCGGCTTTAGTTTCCTTTTCCAGTTTCAGTCCATTACAACACGCTTTCATTACCGGCTTCGAGTGATATAATTTTTTTATGGTCCCATACCGGAAAAAAACAGAAGGCGGAGAAGATTTAAAATGTTTTCGCTAACATTTATTAGTGTGGGAGAGACATTTAGAAGTTTTCTTTTTACCTGAATACGAATATACCAAGCAACTAAAATCAACTCACATTAATCTGTTCTTTTGGTGATTAATTTGAAGTATTGAAGATATCAATAAAAACAACTACCTAAACAACAACTAAAGTAAAAGAGGTTTACTATTGATGACCCTTTTTGGCATCTCATCATTCAATTTTAACAATGATTGTTTATAGCAGCTGCAGCGCAGTAACTGCATCATTCCATTGAAATAATTCATAATAAAGCATGCCTTGTTAACCCTACTTAGTTCTTGATTCGATCTGATGTAGTACACCAGAACCAATCCATTTCCATTTTCGGTTCGACGATGCGCTACAAAAAAAATCTTATTTTCTTCTTTGCAAAGAAGGAAGTTGTAACGTATAAATGATTCAATATTCTATTTTCGGACAACTCGTGAGGCAACCACCTTTTTTCCTTTTTTTACATTCCTTGTTATAAATAAACAGTTATACTGTTTATTATATAAATTCCAATATATCAGTTTCAGAGATAACAAATATATATGAGGGTCGCTGGAACAGTTCTCGATCTGACCAAGAAATCGCAAGATTTCCGCGATGTTTGTATTTTTCAGTGTAATCACATTGGAATTTAATATATTTTGGCCAACGACGGTCCAACTTTTTAATACCCTTACTATAATGCGATTTATCCAACTGTCCTGTACAAATTAAAGGGTTACCTCAGCTTTGAGGAAATATCAAGTAAAGGAATGTTAATAGAATGAGTCCCAACCTACGAATATTTGGGGATAATAATATCAAATAATGGAAGAAGAAAAAACAAAACTACAAATATATCACGAAATATGGACATTACTACGAAATTTAAATGGTAGAAAAATAACCGCGATGGAAATTAAATTATTTTGAAAAATAGCCAAGAAAATAAAATGAGATAAAATAAAAAACGAAACAGGGAAGCTTACAACAACAATCCATTACAAGGCATATAGAGATAAAACAGCTGAATTGATTTGGCCATTTATGCAGAATGAATGAGAACAGACTTATCAGGAAAGGAAGCAAGAAGTGTAGGTTGAAGAAAAAGGGTCAGATCCAGAATTGCCTGGACACAACAAATAGTCAATACAGGAAAGACAAAAGGAAAATTATTGAGAGATGAGAACAAGAGCAAACGATCGTGGGGTATAAAAGACATGGGTGAAAATTTGAGAGAAACACTCCTACGTCAAATATGGACATGAGGAGTAAAAGAAAAAGATGGCTGCTTTGACCGCATTATTTAAAGTGAATTTTCATATACAACTCATGTCGAAGCACTTTCAAGCAGATGTTTAGCCTTAACAGCACCTTTCAATTGATTTAGTGATGAAGCATAATACTCCCCAGGTATGGTCTATGAAGACCATGCCACCAGAACAAGAAATAACTGTAGCCATGACTTTTCCTACAGAATTGATTTGTTACACAAAATTATTTTCTGAATCTGTTCTATTAAATGGCAACGCAGATTACCTACCGAAATATTTAACATCTATACTATGCACTTTATCAAAGGACTGTAATGCTAGGTCAAATAAGACGTTTATAAAAACCCTACATATGACTAGTTGAATACAATACTATCATCAAAAAAATAAACTGACTTTGTCATAAAACAAAATAGTTTTTATTCATCCAAATCAATGTTATCTTCTAAAAAGTAATTTCCTCCCACTTCAACTTTTCCAAGTTCCAATTTCAATTCCAACTTTTTTCCAAGCGTCACAACAGCTTTTATACCCGACTTCTGCTATTTCTTTCAAGGCAGCCAGCAATTCAAAAAACGTCCATGAAGTAGTTTTTTAATTGGGGAACAGGAAAAGGTCAGATGATAACATATTTGGCGAATATGGTACATGTGGAAGTGTTTTTGCGGTATGCGATGGTGTTATAGTTGATGTGTTATAGTAATGCAAAAATCATAAATTTTCCCACCACAGTAACATCTACAAGATCTTGTACTTGGGACTGTTTTCTTCACTGGAGAGGTAGAAGGCCTTCCTGAACGAGGTTCAACTTCAAATACATCTCTAGCATCACCAAAGTCCTTTTACCACTTGTAAACTTTTTTTCCACGTAGATCCATTGCCGTAACTCTTACTTAATATTTTTAATGCATCGAGAAATTTGATTTTTTTAGATAAAATTTATAGCAAATTCTATTGCGAGAAATATTTCTACCTGCCCCATTTAAAAATTCCTTTGAAAGAATTAGGATGTCAATAAAACAATACTTAATCTAAAATTAATCATTCTTTATTCATTATTGTAAAGGAAGTAACATGAACACTAAAAAGAAACCGTTTAAAACAACGCAAAATATATTTCAATCACATACGATTATAAATATCACGTCTAAAAAAGTTGCACTTCGATTTTGTTTATCACAGGGCACAATCTTATGCAACCATCTATGTAGTAAAAAGAAAAAAATATACAAATTATGAATATACTAAGCAACTAAAAAGCTTTTGTTTATAAATACTGCCTGATTGCTATAAGAACATGCACATGAAAAAGATCTGTCATTACATGGGAACTTCTCTAGAAACTACTCAATCACATTATTTCTGCTTTTTTGGTGATTAATAAAAGGTACTGAAAATACCAATGATACAGCCATTTAACTAGTACTAAACTACGAAACTCAAAGAGATTTTTACCACCAAACACCAAATCACTTTAACTTCTAGACGCACGTTTCGCTAAGTATGTTACCATCATCAGGAGATGATTCTGCAGATTGCAGAAATTCTGAATCTGTAGACCTCAATTCTCTATTATATTGAATAATCTTCTGATGATGCTAACATGGTTAGCGAAATGTGCCTCGAAAAATTGAAACAACTGTTTTGGTGTTTAGTGGTAAATCTCTTCGAGTATAATTATATTATACTCAAAGAAATGCACTACTAAACACTAAAACATTTGTTTTTAACTTATCGATGCGCGTTTCGTTAACCATAATTAGGGAATGATTCAATCTAGATGAGCAGATCGAATCATCTTCCGATGATGTTAACATGGTTAACAAATAGCGTGCCGAAGATTTCAAGAAAGTGAATTGCTGTGTAGTGAAAAATCTATTTGAGTTCATTGTTTCACGCTAAAGGTTCCAATAGAAAAATTGTTACTACTAAAGTAGCTTAAAAATGTATAATGTTATGGCAAAGTCGA
This sequence comes from Cosmopolites sordidus, assembly GCA_031761425.1. NCBI lineage: Eukaryota > Metazoa > Arthropoda > Insecta > Coleoptera > Curculionidae > Cosmopolites > Cosmopolites sordidus. The sequence continues at coordinate 554,966 of JARFXV010001053.1, read as the reverse complement.
ATGATAATGTTTGTAAACATCTATCGAAATAATTTTGAAAACTGGCAAAACACAGTTGCTGATAGTCTGAAGATAATTTTAATTTTTAATTTCAGTTTAGTGTTAAAATTGCATTTTTCTCTGGAAAACGTTTACAAACTTTTTTCTGTCTTTTTTGTTCACTAAGACCCTAAAACAATACTATTTGTAATCCAATGTAATCAACAAGGTCTAGAACTAGTCAGTAGGATTATGCAACAATAACATAGATCTTCCTATATTTAACTGCATCTTTGCTTTTAAATTTGACCTTGTAGAGATTTATCACTCAACACCAAATCAATTTAAATCGACGCGCGTTTCATTAACTATATTAGCACCATCAACAGATGATTCAGATTCAGATCTTCTAATCCAGATTCTCACTCTTCTGATGATGCTAACATGGTTACCGAAACGCTGGTCGAGAAATTAATAACAAATCAGTTGGTGCATAGTGGTTAATCTCTTCGAGTTTGGTTTCACACCAAAGTCAAACCGTTAAGATATTTTTTTATAACTTATCTCCAAGCTGCCAAGAATGGGATCAATAAAGGCTTAGTTAGTACATGCTCGAAGCATATGAATCACTTTAGTTTAATTTTGTGCAGTTTCAATTTAAAACCGAGCATTTCGGACAAAACACCCGATAAAGCTGATAAAATTACAAGTTTAGTTACATTGTACAAGATTGGATTGGCTGAAAGACCAGATATCTTGAATGGATTTTCTAGTTCCTGTAATGAAAATAAATTTTAGGATATTTATGTAGACGTGTCGTAAATTCTGTCCCTAGCTGTGAAGGCGCGCTAGGATGTTTTCAAGTACCAGTGGTGCGTTATCTTTAAACAAGATTAATTATATATATATATATATATATATATATATATATATATATATATATATATATATATATATATATATATATATATATATATATATATATATATATAAAATTTTTTTTGATGTATTACTAATCAAAATTACAATATTCTAAACGTAATGAGGTGAGGTACTCCACCCACGAGTACCCATTATCCTTCTATCAGATCTGCTGGCCAGTTTCGTTTTGTCTTCTATTATTGTTGTTACATTCAAAACAGGCTGTAGCAGGGTATTAGGATGGCTTTCCAGTTTGTGCTGATGTTTTATACGGCTGCTCTTGATTATGTCGTTAACATAAGGTATCTATATGTGTCGTTAACATAAGGAGATCTTCGTGAAGTTGTGTGCTTTGATATATACAAAGGTGCGTCGGCAATCATTCGTAATATTTTGGACTGGCATCTTTGGATGATGGCTACATTTGGTTTACTGGTATATCCCCAAAGTTCTATCCCATAAGTCTAAACTGACTTAATGATAGCCTTGTATAATAGAATTTTAATATCTAAAGAAAAGTTAAGTTTTCTTCCAAAAAGCCAGGTCAATTCTTTTACTTTTAGGTCAATTTGTTTTCTTTTTTTGACTATATGGTTTTTCCACGTAAGTTCCTGTCCAAGTGAATACCTAAACGTTTTGTATTCATTAATGTTGGGTTTTTTACATTACTAAAATGTAATGCAGTAAACAAAAAGAATCGTATCGCTGTTGTAGCGCTATACAAGATATATCTGCAACTGAGATTTTCAACTTCTCAAATTGTTAAAAATATCCAAAACATCCAGATCTCCTCAAGAATCAGCAAGGATCGGGAATAGCAGCTGTTAAAGCAGTCACTGGAAGAATTTGGAGAAATCCGCTCAAAAAACGGCCCGAGATGTGAAAATTCGGCCGATGACCATGTCGTATATATATATATATATATATATATATATATATATATATATATATATATATATATATATATATATATATATATATATATATATATATACTTGTTTGCAGAAAAACAGTGAATCTTCCAGTAAGATTCCACACAGGTTTTGTTAGAGATCAGGTTAATCGATCGAGTTAATCGCGGCTAAAAATTGTATCTCATGAAGTCCGAACCTCAATCTGCTGAGGAAGCTTTTAAAGAAGGCCTGCTCTAAGCTTTAGGTCAATATCGAAGCCCTAAAAGCTAATTTGATGAAAAAAGCAACTTCAAAACGTATGTGCTTTCAAGGGTAAAAATTTCGAATTAGTTTTATATTTGTAAATTCTCTAGGTAAGAAATAAAATGGTTATTTTTCAATAAACTAAGCACTTATGTACAAGGGGCAGAATTTATGACTGTGCGAATTTTCAGGAATATTATCTGGGTTAATATAAAATGATTTACCTTCAACAAATCTATGGCAAGTTTCAACACGTTATTGGCCACATTCAACTCATCTTTCTTATGCGGTTTTTGTTCGATTTGCAAATGCAGATTGATTTGTTCCGTAATCAAAACGGATAGGTTTCGATATTTCTTGTTGATCTTTGTGCCCAGCGTCATGAACCGTAAAAGTAAAATGCCCAAACCCAGACACCAAATTAGGGCCTCCAGGTAATACTGAGAAAACGAAACTGTATCCTAAAATATTGTACTATTGTTAATATGAAACGAATATGTTAAAAAAAAACTGAACTTTCAGTCCAGGAAAAAAATTTAAGAGGTTTTTTTTAAACTGGAAGAGATTTACCATTAAACACAAAATCACTTTTTATAATTTCTCGACGCACGTTTCGCTAACCATTTTAGCATCATCAGGAGATGATTTAATCTCTTCCGTTCGTCGACAAGTTTCAAAATGTGGTTTTGTGTTTAGTGGTAAATCTTTTCGATTGCACCTTTAATCCTAAATCGTTATTTTTGCTAATAAAAAAAATATATATTCAAAGTAAATTGCCATTTTACATTGGATTCTTTAAAATAGTTGTATTGGAAAGTCACACAGCTCTAAAGACAATTTATCGACTCTTCGTAGCAGTACAGGAACCCAGATACTGGAATTCTTTTCAACTAGTTGGTTATATGGTCTTTTCTTCAATGTCACAAAATGGTACCGTTTCAGGTGAGTTTTCAATCTTGGGAAAAGGAAAAAGTCACAAGAACTCAAGCCTGGTGAATAAGGGGCTTCAAAGTCTCAGTGATGTTTTTTTACTTGCCAAAAACTCATTAATTAAAGTCGCTGGGTGGCAAGGTGCTTTGAGGCATACATTCCTTATTGACAAAAATTCAAGGCTCGTTTAATGTTTCACACCAAAGGTTGCAATAGAACTGATGATATTTTTGAGTTAGCTCAATTTTAAAATCAAAAACTCCAAAACAATATTAACTTACGCTACGCAAAATTTGAAGATATTCTCAGATAATACAATGAAATTAATACTTTCTGGCCACATTTACAAACGTACCTTTAAAAGTTCAGCACATAAAAAAGCCAACAGCAATAGTGTTACAACGAAAGCTGTGGATACAATGACGTCCACAGACCTTTGGGGGCCCCTTTTCTTTAAATATGATCTCACTGATAACCATGTCTTGATGTTTCTCACCTAAAATCAATATTATATAAAATACCATAATTATAGGTACAATTTTTCAAGAGTCGCTTTTCCACTATTATACAATATAGTTTTTAACCTCAACTAGACCAAATTGAACTATCAAGAACCGTTAAGGGCGTCCTGAAAATGCCTATTTGAAATATCTGGCATAATATTGAAGCATCAGTTCAATTCGTCCATACATTGTTCAAGATTTTTTGATTACAGAAGTAGATCCCAGGAAATTTTGGGGATTTATTCAGTAAAACATTTGTTTTCACTACGAAAACCGTAGTCTCGAAAGTTTTCGGGATATAATATATATTATCCAAGAGTACTCTTCAGCTTTCCTAGCCAAGACAAGATCTCATGATAGTTGCTGCTTGAGTACTGCCACCTGAATCTTCAAAATGATGCTGTTAGGTATAACAGTTGTTTTTAGAGAAGTGCTCAGTGTTTTTGGTACCAGTACTATAGACGACATTATAAAGGTCACAACTTTTACCAGGCCTTAGGTTCCATAATCTTATTTTTAAAATGATTCAATTTTTCACGATGTTTTTCTGTCATGCTGTTGTTGTTCCACGCCGCTATGTCAATGAGTAATGCTTCTTTCGTTTTTTTTTTATTGAGGACGATAGTACGAGATCTGTCGTAGACAATCTCTCTATCTGTTATTATCGACTTATCCCAGTTCACGGTATATTCTGTTCTCAGTGACTGAGTCTGTTCTCAGACTCAGACAGTAGTTTGAATCGGCAGTAAGAAAGGCCGTTGTCAATTGGAATTCCATATTCTTTGAAATATTCAAGATATGTACTATCATTGCGACCAGATTGTGGTGTGCAAGGTATTTATTGCTATTAGGCTGATTAATATGTTCCCATGTGTAGTAAGTCCTGCCTACTTAATAATATTCTTTCTATAATTCCTGGTTCTGGTGATGTTGTCCTGTACCCTCAAGAGAAAAACCCATTTCAGTAAATATGGTACCTGCCATAAGTTATTCCACTGAAGCGACAGAATCTGTCATTTCACTGTGAATGGTATTGTAAAATCTATTGTGCAACACCTTGTGGCTCACTTGTTTGAGCTGATCTTCAGTGTCAGCACCTCTCTAGGTACATATTGTTTCTTTTTCAGATTCAATGGACTTAAGTTAGCATCAGCTTCAATAACTAATTTATAGAGTAGAATATGCTGATGATTGTAAAAATATTTTCTAAGCTGTTCCAGTTTGTAAATAGTGGAGGTTTTTCATACTTAAGATGTCTTGACTGCCCTTTCTTCTGAGTAAATGGACTCAATCAATTGCAGCTCTGGGATGATACATGCGAAATTTGATTAAGGTTGTTATTATTCCAAATATATTTTCTAGCTCAACGTTTGTCCATTTGATGATGCCAAAGGTCAGCAATCATCAAAGGCCAATTATTGGCATTAAGATTAAATTTTTGGATGTTTTTCCATTCTAGTTTTAAATTAACCTATTTGATTATAATAACATTGTTATTAAAATTAGTGTGAATCAAAAATCTGGTATAGATAGAGTAATGTACCTTATTAAGTCTAAAATGGGGTATATCTGATTTTCGAGCTCTACGGGAAGAAGTCAAATGAGAGAATAACTTTGCGTACAATAATCGTTGCTTAAACGTTCTTTCCGCCACTGCCAGTAGGAAGAAAACTATGGATGCCAGAATGAAACGTTGTAACACTGAAACAATGATTATGGAACGCTCCCTACAAAATTTAAGATATTTTAAACTTATGTACCCTCTATATAGTATGATAAAAGATCCAATATAAATATGATATTGGTGCTTACCATGGTGAGGTTCCAAGAGTGAGATCACTCAGTTCACTCAATCTTTGAGGAAGCTCTCCAATAACGACATAAGTGGCTAACAATGGTGAACCAGTCAGTAAGAAACTGTGTGTCCCGTTCTTACAAGCTTCCCATAAAGTTCTAACATCAGGACTACCTTCAACAGAAAAAATTAAACCATCTATAACCAATAGTCAAATTTGAGCTCAATGATAATACATTGACCACATTGTGGTCAATAAAATTTCCCATGTCTTAAAGATGAATAAAAATCATATATAGATTCAAAGAAATATTTTATTCTCCTTCTCTTTTTTGTTTCACTAGGATTTCTCCGGTATATCTTATTCGGTTTCTGTTGTTGTGCTGGAAAAAGTTGCCTTGATTTCGAAGAGGCATTGTTTGGGTCATAGGAGGAAACTTTTCAACATTTCCTACTGTTTTGCCTTTTTTATGATCAAAATATCTTTTTGTTTGTTACAACAGAAGCGTTGTAATCAGAAGCGAACATCTATCTAGAAATATCTATCTAGTACTAAAGTCAAAAAGGATCGGTGATAAATATGAACATATCAGTGGCGGCTAGTGGTCTAAATAGGAGGTGAAGCGCAGCACGAAATATAATAGGTATATCATAAGCCGCAAATCCAAAAATGTATAAAAACATAACAATAACATAAAAAAAATAGCTTACTCACCCGCACTTCAACAGCGACTAACGTAGGGGCACTGCAAAATCTGCAACCGCACATAATGTTTCTGTTTTTTAAATGTAAGGTCAATTCTTCGGTCTTTTAAAGCTGCAAATCTTTCAATAATGTCCTCATAAAATGGTTCCACACTTAAAAGTTCGTTCAAAAGTCCTTTTTCAATAGAAATTTTCGCCAAATTACTTAGTCTGTTTTCTGTCATTGAATTTTGTAAAAATGTCTTGATTCTTTTCAAACAGGAAAAACTACGTTCAACTGAGACACTAGTCGAGGGAATCGTCACAATCAGGCATAATAATCTGGAAGCTTCCTTGAAGATATCTCTATTCTCGTGTAAAAGTTCCAACATTCGATCCAATTGAATTTTGTGGTAATTTTCATCATTATAAATGAAGGTTAATTCATTTTTCAGCCTTGATATATCGGGAAATAGGTCGGGAAAAAATGCTTTTAAATTATTCACTGACTCTAAAGGAAATGTTTTTGCATACTCTGCAAACCGTGGTGTGTCCATGAGTGTAACGAAAATAAGTTTATCCATGTCTTGAAATCGTGTGTCAATTTGTCCAGAGATAGTATCTAAAATTTCGTAATACAACACTTTGTATTTTTCAAAGATTTCTTCAGTCGTTAAAGTTTTTCGTCCCTCACGATAATTAGTTGGTACTGACACTTTTACACTGACTGAATCAAAAATTTTTTGGAAATTTTCCTCATTTCTTTTTCCATTTAAAAGACGTTGAGTATTCCTAACTTGTGTTATACAAAGATTAATGTTAAGTGAACGTTTCTGTAACACATCAAACAGAATATCAGTCACTGACTGAGTCACTCACTATCACTGAGTAATGCAAATTCAAAATTATTGAGATGATTTAAGAAGCCCACACTTTGAGTTATTGAACTTTGATCCGAAGTTTTGTCGTCTCTAATTTCAGTAAAAACTGTTTTTAAACCGTCCCATTCATTATCAATCACATTCACTATCTTAGAATTCGATGTCCAACGGGTTGAAACAGATGTGGGTACCCTTTTTTTCATTATTGTGTCAGCTACTTGAGTTCTCTTTGTAGAATGATGAAAAAAAGTCGGGAAACTATTCACGTTTGCGAAAAAAATACGGCACTGTGGTATAGTACTGCAACTCTGCTGAAGCACTAAATTGAAACGGTGAGCTGCACAATGTACAAAAATGGCTTGTCGAGCTTCGGTTTTTATTTTTGATTGGAGACCATTTATATGTCCTGACATGACTCTAGCGCCGTCGTAGCATTGTCCTACTAATTTTGAACGGAAATCGTATTTTTCAATATGTTTAGTCACCAAATCAAAAAGAGCATCCGCTGTTCGGTCGATACTAACATCAAAGAAGCCCAAAAACCGCTCAACTAACTTTCCCGCACTATTAACGTATCGAAGTATAATGATGCACTGAGATTTCTGAAGAATGTCCGTTGAGTCGTCGACTAGAGTAGAGAAAAAATCACTGTCTTTTATTTCACGATCCACATGTTCATCGATGTAATCCGAAATACAGTCTATCAATTCGTTCTGGATTGTTTTTGAATTTGCAGAAAAAATGGGCTATATCTTCTTATAGTGTTCTTGAATGTCCACACTGCTCACTGATATATAAGAATCCAAAAGTTCTTTGAAATTCCCCCGATTATCCGAGGAATCAGATTCGTTGTGCCCTCGAAATGCTAACTCTTGTTTTCCTAAATAAACAGTGGCGCGAATAGGTAACTGCATGAATCTTCTATTTAAAAGCACATTGTCATTGAACATTTTTAAATACAACCTGGAATTTTCCTTCAACGCGTCTTCAATTGTGCTGAGGTTTTTCTTTAATTTGGCAAACGATAATGCACAGTGAATGTGATCTGAAGAAGCTTCATGTCTACTACAACTCCTTGTTACGTTTCCAAAATTGTTAAAAACCCTCTTTATTCCACACACTTGATTTTACACCTACTGTCAAACAGGGCATACAAAACAGTTTCTTCAAATAAACACTTCCACACAACCACTTATAATCAGCATACCACTGATTGCGAAACTTTCGAACGAAAACTCTGTCTTTTGATTTTCCTTGTTTTTCTATTTCAAGAAAAGGTTTGGTGTTAGGTCCCTCTGTATGCAGAAAGTCTTTTTTGTCATCGTTTTTCCCTCTGGAAAATGGTGTTTCCAGCACAATGCACACCGGATCGTACAATGGAAACATTTTCAAAAACTTTAACAGCCACCCGCACGGCGCGATACGATGTAAATTCACTGAATTTTATTCTTAAGGAAACGAAATGTGTGCAATAAAGCCTGCTGCAGCAGCATCCACGCGCCGCGCCGTTTTCTATTTTTAGCTCACGTATTTAAAAGACGGCTTCGTGCGTTACCATGGCAACCTCCGTAAACAAATCTGGAATTTGGCAGCGGTATTATCGATCGTGCTGCTTGCGCTCCCAGGCATCTCATACGAGGTAGAGTTTTCTGACTGTTTAGTTAACTGAACAACGGCGCTCGCCGCAGTCGTCGCTCTATTCTTTAAGAATACGCTACGTTTGTATATTGTATAATTCATATAATTGTTAGTATTATATTAATTTGGCATTAATTAGTATAATGCTGATGTATTAATGTATACGTAATTAAATAAATTATTATACCAATTATGTTTTATATAAAAAATAAAATGTAAGTTTTTGTTTCGGAAATTGTGGGTGAAGCGGTGCTTCACCCGCGTCCCCTGACGAGCCGCCACTGGAACATATATTAATTGAACTAAATGTGTCTGATCCCCTACTAAATATTCTTTTCGACCAAAATAAATAAAATTATATTTTTTTCCAATTATTTAACTATCTGTTCTAATCAATATCATAGTGTTTACTTACAACAAAAAATCTCATACACAAACATATAAAATAACATAAATTAAGTAATATCTGAATGATTGTGGCGTGTTTATATATATTTTTTCTTTATTTGGGCTTTTCGCCAAGATCTAAAACTCAAAAAATATCAAAAATATTTGTTCTTATGTAAATAAAGAATCACTGGGTAAAAACAAAAAACCAAACGGAGACAAATTTCTCGGTGATTCTTTTTTGTAATAAATTTGCCTAACGAACAAAATTTTAAAAATATAAAAATACAAACTTTTAACGTTAACGTTTCGGGAAGTATTCCTCCCGTTTTCAAAACGAACCTTAACATAAATTATATTAATATCTATAAATTCTGAAAAGATAGGAACTAAGACAATATATAAGAAGATATTCGGGAATACCTTCTTATATATTGTCTTAATAGGAAGTAAATATATTTTTTATGTATGTCAATGATACTGACAATTGTCTTGTACTTGTTGACAATTAGTCTTATATAGGTGAGATTTACTGTGTGATTGTGTATTGAAATACTTAAATGTTTTTAATTGTATTCTTCAGAATCGGGAACGCATAGCAATACAGTTATTTTTATTTAAATTATAGCGGTTTCTTTTAATCTTCTGTATTTTGTTACCGATTCTTTTAATACCGTTTTGGAATTATTCCAATTGATTTTATGACCCGATTCCCATGCGTGTTGACAAATTCTAGATTTATTAAAATCGCCCTTTCTAAGGTTTTTCTCTATTATTCTCTTTTATTCTAACATCTAACGGTCTAGATGTCTCACCTATATAAAATTTGCCATATTCGCAGGGAATTTTATAAACCACATTTTTGGTATGCTGTTGTGTGTTGTTTGGTTTAGTTTCTGTTAATATAGATCTAAGAGTATTTTTTGTTTTAAATGTTGTTCTTATGTTGTATTTATTTCCTACTCTTTTAATTTTGTCAGAAATACCGCGGATGTAAGGAATTGTGAGGTTAATTGTTTGAGAGTTAATATTATTGTTATTAATAACTTGTCTGTTTTGTCTGGTATCAAAAGTTTTAAACGATTTATTTATACTTTTTTTTTGGGTAATTGTTTTTTATTAAAATGTCTTTGATGTGATTTGTTTTTTTTGTAGTGTATCACTGTCGGTACAAACAAGTTACAAACAAGTTTTGTTCTGTCATATAAACTTTTAATTACTCCTATTTTGACTGATTTTGAGTGATTAGAAAAGAAATTGAGATACCTATCTGTGTTTGTCGGTTTTCTGTAAACTGTAGTTTTTAATGTGTTGTTTTGTTTTAATATTAAAGTGTCGAGGAATGGCAATTTATATTTTTGATATTTTTTGAGTTTTAAATCGTGGCGAAAAACCCAAATAAAGAAAAACAAAATATAAATTACTTAATAAATCTATACAATCTATATGATATTGAGTATACGAGGCATGTATATAAAGTAGTGAGACTGCTCGCCTAGCGTTCGATCGGGCAATACTGTTGGCTTCCGTTTTAGAGAGGAGACATGCCAACATCAGATGCAACTTCAGTGGGAGTTTAAACTCCCATTTGCTGGTTCGTAGTAATTATTTTCGTGAACTGCATTTTTCTAGTGCGTTCAGAAAATGAGTGACAACAATGTCGAGCATTAGTTTTGTTTTAGACTTGTGAAAAAATCCAAAAAATTCCGAATCTTGTGCGTTCTCATTGTTCATTGACGGTCAAAATGAGCGGGGAAAAGTTGAAATTGTCTAACACATCAGATTTTGACCAATGCATTCGGGTTAAGGAAAATCCAACATTTTTCGCAAGATTAGAAAGACAACAAGAGGGGAACACTTTTGACTTTTTGGTGCGAATTGCCAATGGCCCTTCATGTTCTGGAATGAGTTCGATTTTTGAACACGATCCAAGACCGAAACGCCAAAGCTGGAAATGGCACATTCCAACCTCACCACGGCTAAAAAAGTCAAAATGCCGCAAATCAAAGATCAAAGCATGCCTAATTAATCATAATTTTTTTGATAACCATAGGATCGTCCATAAGGCCATATGGTAAACCAGTATTTTTACTGAGCCACTCCCATGCGGCTTTGGCAGCTAAAAATTGCACCAAAGACGCATCAGATGTTGTTCCGTATCCTGTCCAATGGGGAAACCAACAGTGTGGCCAGATCCAATGGTGCGCCACCACTCTCATTAATTTATTTAGACAACTCGTAGTACTACCACGAAATTTCTAATCTTAACTTGATCCAAAAGAACAAAATATAATTTAAAAGAATCAGGCCGAACACTATATTTAGATTAATAAATTTTAGGGATACCTTCTGTTAATCTACAAAGAAGGGGCATCAACGCCAACACAGCAGATATGACAACACCAACAAAGAAGTAGTCATGGTACGATGGCATAGCTTCCACCCTGGATATAATAATGGAACTGATGTCCAACATCGATAAATCAGCTTTCTTAATCTCATCTTGTTCATATATAGTGCAACTAGCTAAAATTCGAGGAATTCGACACAATTAATTCACGACCTATAATCCTGAATTCTTAATAAATACCTTTAACAGATGGTGGACTAAGGAAAGCGTTAGCGTCTCCATCCAATATGAAACATTCCGAACACCGATCTGGAGGTGCAGCATCGGATACGTCGTCTAAATCACTGCTACAGTCTTCGCTATTAGTCGTTACTCCCGCGGTCCAGTCCCGAGGAGATGAGAGAGCTTCGTTTTCAGTGTCACAAGTACTATCCAGTACTGAAGTCACGGCTATGGTTGGAAGTACTGAAGTGCGACGTTTAGTCTGAGAAACGCATTTCTAAAATATCAATCAAAACTTGTCAAATAAAAAAAATCATTTCTCCAAAAACTGGCTAACGTCGCTATTTTTAGTCTGATGTTGATAAGAGAAATTAAGGTAGTTAGGTTTCAAATGTAACCACCTTAAGAATAATAAGAAATATTTTTGTTTAGTATATATTTTTAAGACATCGGTTTCATCTCAAATAAAACGATAGGTCTGTCGTTTGTTTAGAAGGTATTTCAACATACAAATGTAAGAAATATGTTTGTTTAATTTACGTCTTCCGGTCTCTTGTTCATTCTCAGGCAAAATGATAGTTTTATCACTTTTTGGTAAAGATGGATTTTATTGCATTTGACCAGATGCCCACTATATTTCATTTTTCGCTTTATTGACACTGGGTTGTGTTGTGTTTATACTCAATATAAGTTCGCCTATTCTATCTAAAAGCTTCGACAAATTTAAGGGTAGTTAACCACCAGATGTGCGATAATGGTGGGGTATCTTTAGAGATGGCTTCATTTCAGTATTTGAAACCAACATTTTCATTTATACTGTGAACAAGTGTAGTCGAATCTCGAATCGATCCCCTTCCCCTTCCCCTTCCCCTTCCCGAATAATTCCAAGGGTGAGTGTATCACTGAACACTTTGTTATCTATTAACTTTTTTTTTATTAAAGTTTTGATCAATATTAAATGATTTCTATTTCAGTGAATATCCAAACATTGTTTAAGTAGTGGCATCAGTATATTGATATGACTTATAATTTAATTGAAAGAGAGATTCATGGTATTGTCGCGTGGGTTTCCCTTCAATACTATGAAGTGTGTAAATGCTGTTTTGCTTTTCTAATATCTGGAGCGGGTACATCGCGAGTTTGCCCTTTGTACTCATTGCACAACTCAGTACTAGAGGTTACACCGTAGGGTGTAGTTGGATAATCCATTATGTTTTGTTTAGCTCTTTGGGTGGGTATCTCGTGCGGTTTTCCCTTGATACCCCGTTCATACCCGAAGCTGGCACTGTTGCGTGTTTGTCCCTCAGTGTCAGGAACAGTACCCAGTTTGATATTGGAATATTGGCCGATAATAGTATCATGGTTTGAGTTATGTTCAGACTCTCTATCTGAATTAATGTTGATTGATATCATTGTATAACTGAGGTGCTAACGAGTATATCTCGTTGAGTATGTAAATAGCTTCATGATAAGATCTGATTTGTATCGATCTGATGAATCTAAAGTAACAGATAATAGTTTGATGGATTTGGAGTGTTCAGGGTTTCTTTTATTTCCAGATACTACAACTAGCCGTCGTTAGAGCAATTCTAGTTAAGTTATCCCAGTTAATATCAGGGAGATATGTATATCTATTTCTATATATATCTATTTCTATATATATATCTATTTCTATATATATCTATTTCTATATATATCTATTTCTATATATATATATATATATATATATATATATATATATATATATATATATATATATATATATATATATATATATATATATATATATATATGTGTGTGTGTGTGTGTTTATTCAAAAAAAAATAATCCTTTCATTTTTTTTATCGTATCGTTACACACAGTGTAAGGGAAATAATATAATAAACTAACAACTAATATAATAAAAAATAAAAAAATCTCTAAATAATAATGATTTTATTATTGATTAGAATTATAAAGAACATATTTGTGAACAAGATGTAAACTATTTCCACACATTTATTTGATCTAGTATCAAATCTATTTCAAAATATCTTATTCAGTCTTGTTTTTATTGCGATAAGATAAAAATATTACTATACTTAATGGTACATTTGCTGAAGCAATTACCAATCTCGGACCAAATATTTCTGCAAATATTCCTGATAATGCGGGAACTATGAAAAGGGCTAGCGGATACAAATTATCAAATGCGCTAATTATTTTTCCTCTGTCAGTTTCGAGAGTTTGCAACTAAGCTGCAATGCTTGGAAGCCACTACCATGCTCGTTAAACTCATGTACCCAACTAGCCGCCCAGTTAGAGCAATTACCGCCATATCAGTTATTATTGGGGAGATATGTATATCTATCTCTATGTGATATGTATATAATGTTTAAAAAAACTTTCATTTTTTTGTCGTATCCTTACAAGAATTGTGAACTGAGTTTTTGATATGCATGATTTTCAGCGATTCGAAAACACGAAATTCGTTTGGCACAAAAATGTATAGCAAACTCTACTCCATATTCTTATTCGTAGTTAAAACGTACACTTGATGACGATTAATAAAACCATCTAAAGTAAATAAACTAGTTGATCTATCGCGCTCGGTCGTAACTAGGCATGGTGCATCTTACAGCAACAGAAAAGAAAATTAAAGAATATTTTACGCGAGCTTGATAAATAAGAAATTTCGGGTACTGTTTACACATAATGCATATTTGAAATCAACAGGAAATTAAAGAAAGTGAGAAGACAATATAAACAAATGGCACCTTACCAAACTCTGTTTCTTGTATTTGTTAAAAACTGATTCTCCTTCACTTTCTGAATCAGTAGAGCAAACCGGTTCTGTCACGCTATCTTTTAGCTGTTTCACCCAATTCTCACATTTTTTGCAGGAATTACAGTTAGAATTATCTTCACTGTTCAAATCTTGATCTTGACTACCTAAATACATCCATCATAACACGTTAATCAAAACAATCGCGAGGATAACGCCTTATACCTCTTTTACAGTGAATACAAGCACCGTCTTGCTCTACAGGCCCTTCAGCTTCCAAGCTTAAATTTTGTGGCTCGGATTGTTCCAAATTATCATCTTTTTCTGAACCAGAAGCAACTTTCTCAACTGAAAAAAATAAACCAATACCAGTTTGATCAACTTTCAATATACACCAATGGACAAACGTATTTAGACATTTCTTTGTTATAAAATTAAATTTACTTATATTGTCAATAAATTCTACGGCACTGAAAGAAAAATATTCGGTAGCCACAAAAGCAAACTAAGCAAACAATTTTTTTTTTGAGAGAGACAACAATATATAGACTATAGATATCATCATACATACAGGGTGTTAGGTAAACAGGCGGCAAAAATTAAAGGGGTTATTCCTTGACTTATTCTAAGAATATTTTGTTGTATGATGATTTTTGAAAAACCCCTTTGTTTCGAAGATACAGGGTGAACAAAATTTACGACATTAACAACATTTTATTATCAAAAAGTAAATGTAAAGTTGCTCAATCTACAATAAATGTTCGAAATGACTTTCTCCAGCCTTGATACAAGCATTCAATCTTCTCGTCATTGACTGCCGAACTCTTTCAAATACTCCAGGGTCGTTTCTAATTGAGTTACACCCAGCAATTATCCGATTTCGCAAATCATCCCAATTCTTCAATGGAGTAGCGCAAACTAATGACTTCAGATATGCCCAGAAGAAATAATCCAGGGGGTTTAAGTCCGGGGATCGAGCAGGCCATGCGTGTGGCCCACTTCGACCAATCCAGCGATATCCGTATCTAGCTGTTAAAAAATCACGAGCAACCAAACTGAAATGTGGTGGTGCACCGTCATACATAAACCACATTTCATGCCTTGTTGCCAATGGTACATCTTCCAGAAACTCAGGCAGCGTTGCTTCCAAAAAGTTGCGATATACCTCGCCAGTAAGTCTTTGTGATAGAAATACCGCTCCAATTAGATAGTCACCTACAATTCCAACCCAAACATTCAACGAGAACTGATGTTGAAAACTATCTTCGCATACCTCATGCGGATTTTCATCTGCTCACACATGGTTATTATGAAAATTCCTTATTGCGTTTCTTGCGAAAGTGGCTTCATCGGTGAAAAGAATTTGTGTCAGGAATAGAAGGATGCGAAGTAAAGTTTGCAATATCCATTGACATAATGCAATACGTGGAGGAAAATCAACAGGTAGTAGTACCTGAACGCGTTGAATGTGGTATGGATACAACAAATTGTCCTTAAGAATTTTCCAAATTGTCCAGTGACTCACATTCAAAGTATTTGTAATTTTTCGCGTAGAACTACCAGGTTCTTCCGCTATCATGTCCAGCACATTCTGTTCCAATTGTACCGTTCTTACAGTCAGTGATCTTCCTGACTCTTCCGTTCGTTTCAATGTGCTTGTTGTAATGTAATGCATTGCCATCAGCAAGTCCATACATGAAGTGCATGTCAGTCATCTCGGCGTTTGTATACATTATGATAGAGGACTTCACTCACTATTTAAGACACGTCAAACAGCCAAACGTCACTCAATCTGTTGTAAACAAATGCGACCAATGAAATCCACTTACTAGATAAAACAGCCGTTCCAAGTGATCGAGATCGAAAAAAAAATTGTACTTGATACTCATTGACGTACACTTTTATTTACATTAATCATTTCAACAAATATCGAATATGGTTGTCGCAAGTTTTGTTCGCCCTGTGTCTTCGAAACAAAGAGGTTTTTCAAAAATCATCATAGGACAAAATATTCTTAGAATAGGACAAGGAATAACCCCTTGTATTTTTGTCGCATGTTTACCTAACACCCTGTATAATACTACTATATTACTAGCAAGGTTTGGAGATCGGCGAAATCATTACGGTGCAGACATATATACGTCTGTTTCTCTCACTACTACTTTGAGTCGTATGCGCATGTCCGAGAATTGAGTATGCTTATAGACGTGCGTCAGTGTGCATATTTTATGTTTTTGTGTCAGGTTTATTTATTGCCACATTTGCGCAGAACGGGTCGAGTAGTAGAAAAAGAAATAGAAGTAGACGTTTGCTGTCTCACTTACTCCGTGACACCTCCACTTACAGATATTAGCAATATAGTAGTATTATATATATATATATATATATATATATATATATATATATATATATATATATATATATATATATATATATATATATATATATATATATATATATATATATATATATATATATATATATATATATATTGATATCATAAACTAACTTCATTCATTTCACTTTAAAATCAATACAGTTAACGTACACATCCGTAGACATTCATCCTAAAACATTTTTTTAAAAATGTCCAAGCTACTATAGCTAAAAATTTTAATTCAAAGAGGGACGCTGTATGAGCAATACAGCAATACTGATAAATTTATATAAAGGGAAACAAAAGAAGTATTGCCACGATCCGGTCGTCCCAGAAAACTTAATGAGAGAACAGTGAAGTTAATGAAATATACTTCATCCAAGGCTCCATTCAAGACTCCAACCGACATCTCCATTGGACTTTACTCAATTGGAAACAGGTATACTGGAGCGAAGATTTAGTATGTTTGGATCTGATGGAGTTCGTTATGTTAGACTCCTTGTTGAGAGTAGAATTCATCATAAATACACACTTCCTACTGTTAAGATGTATCATGGTCTGTGGCTGCTTCTCGGGGTTTGGAGTAGGTACATTATACCGCATAGAAGGTACTATGGATAGATTTATATATCGCGATTTATTAATGCTCCCTTATATGGAAGATAACATGCCTTTAAGATCTTCTTTTCAACAAGATAGTGTCCGCAAGCATTTTTCAAAGCTAGTTAAGCAATTCTTTATAGATGAAAACATTGCTATCTTAATGTGGCCATCGCAATCGCCGGATTTGAACTCTATAGAAAACATGTGGAATTACTTGATCCGACAGATTAAAGATAATAATTACTCCACAAAAGAAAATCTATATAGGGTATTGGAAGAAAAATTGAATATTATTGATCATGTCTACATTAATAAATAATCAATGTTTAGAAGATGCCAAATAGTTATTAGTAACAACGACTATGCCACAAAATATTAATCAAATTACTTACTATTTTGGCTTATTTGAAGTGTTATTTAGTTTTGTTTCATTTATACCTTGGTAATATTAGTTCTGTCTATATACTTTTGTGCTGGAAGAATTCAACTTTTTCATTTTCCTTCACTATATTAGTTGGATATTTGAATTAATACTTTATATTTATACAACGTTTATAGTTAGAAATAAAAACCTGTATTTATTTTTAAAATATAAATAACTTTAACTTAGAAATTATAAAAATGCATGCTTTTGTCCATTACTGTATATAAACCAGAATAGTACCAATTTTCTGCTCTGGTTCAGTTTGTAGTTCTTCCTCACTGGTTCGCGACCCATTGCCAGTAAAACTTTCAAAACCGTCATCATCAACATTCGACTTCTTAAACCAAGGCCTCAAACTCAATCTAAAACATTCAGGATAATTTTATTCTTCGACAATAAAATGCCGGTTTTGAAGAAAAACGAAAAGCAAATTTTGATTTTGGTGACTAAATAAAAAAAGACTATAGATATTGTAGTGTGATAGAAAAAAAAAGAAAATAGAAAAGGGAAAGATCCCCAGAACCCATTTAGAAAACCTTACCTGCATTTTCGTCTAATGAGGTATGAATTAAATTTGATGTTAAATGGTCCGCCTTTAATTCTCGCAAACCTAAAAAAAGGTTTCTTGCTAAGTTAGCTGAAGCTGAATGTGAAAACATGCATCGAGTCAAATGGGATGGATCTGGTTGTAGCTGAGATGAATGCATGACAAAGCATTATGAAATGAAATAATATCCAGATAACATACCCATTACGTCTGTTAATTTTAAAACCCGTACTGTACAAAGTATATGCGAAAAAGATAAGCTTTTCAATTAATAATAATTGGTGTTTTGATTAATAATGTCGATGTTTTCGCAAAAGTTTACCGTTTATGTACATCGCAAAATTAATTACCTTAACAATCAAAGTATTGGCTAGAACTTTTTCCCATACTACTTTCAAAGTACTTTCAAGTACTTTCTGTCAAAGAAGAGATTCCGCGCCAAAAGAACTTTTGGTTTTTTGAGCCCAACCATTCATGAAGCCAAATTTTCACTTCTTAGTAAGAATATGTGTTGTTCGGAAAGATCGTGCTGCATCGATCGAAATAAGTGGTAGTCCGAAAGGGCTAAATCCGGTGAATACGGCGGGCGGGGTAGGACGTCCCATTTAACGTTTTCCAAATAGTTTTTGACGCATTTTCCAATATGAGGCCGAGTATTACCATGTTGAAAAATGGGCGTTTCTTTGGGCATATTCTGGTCGTTTTTCTTAAATGCTCGGTACAAGTTTATCAATTGTTGTCGGTATCGATCGCCAGTAATCGTTTCATCAGGTTTCAGCAGTTCGTTATATACAGCTCTCGTACTATCCATATTAGTCCGGTCAAATTAGACAGAAAAATAAAAGTGAAGGTACATAAATTCACATCAAGCTGGAAGTGAGTAAAATTGTTCAAAATATAATTAAAAATAATATTTCAAAATTCCCCATCGTTGCGGTACGTGGAAAAAAATTGACTCTAGGTCAAAGGTAAAAAAAATGGGGGTTTTCGCGATTTTCATCAAAACCTGTATGTTTTATCGTAAAATTACTTTAGATAAAAATTGTAGATCATAAAATTATCTATAAAAATGGTATCAATAATTGTTTTCTTAAGAGCCACCGTTCCTGAGATATAACGATTTAAAAAGTTGTAAGCGTCATAATATGCATAAGTACGTCACGTATATACATCTCTGTAGCTGTAATATAACTAAAAATAATTTTCTATCGATAATTGTAACTTACATTTAAAATATAAAATATACATAAGTATAACTATGAGAATATCAGGTAAAATGAAACCCAGGCCCTTAATTTATACACCAGTGTAACCTTGAGACAACATCTGTATCTCTGTTCAATTGTGTGCGTGGCTAGGATCGTATACCTGCTTTATGTCAGAATACCCAATAAATGAAATACCGTTAGTCTTGAAACTTTTAATTGAAAGTGAAAATGTTACTGTTGAACGTGGTATGAAGGCATTAATCAATGCAAGTACCGAACGAGCTGATGAATTTTCAGAATATCTTAAAAATCAGAAATCTGTGACAATACACGAAAATTGTCGTAAAAAGTATAATCGAAAGTCTTCTATTGCTGCAGCTAATAAAAGACAACGTGAAGAACAAGAAGCCAGTATATCTACAGTAAGTCCTCCTCGTACTAGATCACGTATAAGTGAATCAGCTTTTGTTTTAAAAACTATGCTTATTTTGCGGCAAGGAATTGAACGAATTGAGTATGAGAAGAAAATCCTGGGATATTAGCCAAGTAAATACACTTCAATTCAAAGATTCAATTCTGGAAGTAGCTTGGACTCGTTCCGATGCTATAGCAGAAGCGGTTATTGCGCAAATCGAATTGGAATATGATTTAGTTGCTGCTGAAGCTAAGTATCATCGTGATTGCCATATTTCTTTCATGAAACCTTCCACGGGGGCTAAAATCCTAAAGACGAAACTACGAATCTGGCAATAGTGGAAATATTTACTTACATAGAAAACAGCGATGACTGTCAGTTCACTTTAAACGAACTAAGAAATGTTTGCAAAATTACAACTTTAGATCACAGGATGATTAAGCTGCGACTAAAACTAAAGTATGGTGATAAACTTATTATCACTGAAAAATCAGGAGCATCAACATTTATATGCTTAAGAGACAATCATCATGATATTCTGAATCAAGCCTGGTACGAAAAAAAGAAAATTGATAAAAAAGAAGGAACGATTCAGAATCCTAGAAGCAGCTGCAGCTAGCATTCGCGAAGATATTCAATCCGCAGTGTTTGATAATTCTAACTACCCTCCACCAGGTCGCATGTTTGAAGATTTAAACAATTACATCCCAGAGTCGTTGACATATTTTATGGAACGAGTGATTTTAAAGAATAAACGATCAAATTTAGATCATTTAAAATTAATATGCACAAATATTTGTCATAGTATTATGATTGCTGTTCGACCAAGGTCTTTTAAGTCTAAATTACAATTAGGCCTCAAGAAGTTCACTACCTCAGAGGTGCCGTGGAAACGTGTGCATATTATGACGCGTACAACTTTTTGAATCGTTGTATCTCAGGAACGGTGGCTCTTAGGAAAAAAATTATTGATACCTTTTTTATAGATAATTTTATGATCCACAATTTTTGTCTGAGGTAATTTTACGATAAAACTTACCGTTTTTATGAAAATCGCGAAAAACCCATTTTATTGACCTTTGACCTCGAGTCAATTTTTTCCACGTACCGCTACGATGGGGAATTTTGAAATGTTATTATTAATTATGTTTTGAACAATTTTACTCACTTCCAGACCGGACTATATATTTTTTTAAATAAAGATCCGTCCGTAAGCATTTGTGCTGGGTGGAGGGCTGCGGGTAATAATATAACCGCCAGTTCGAGCATAAGATCAATCTCAAGTTTATCTCATACTCTAAGATCACAGCGACCTTGCGGTGCAATGGCTCCTCGGTCGACCTTTTAGCGATATAGTTTGTGTAATCATGTGCTAGGTCAAAGGTCATAGTAACTGATATTTTTTCAATAAAGATCCGTCCATAAGAAAAGCATTTGTGCTGTGTACTGTGCGGCGGGTAATAATATAATTGTCAGCTCGAGCACAAGATCAATCTCAAGTCTATCTCATACTCTAAGATCATAGCGCCCTTGCGCTTATGTGTACACACACATAGTGTAGATGTGTGGTATGTTGCGCACTGGTTGTGATGTTGAAGGCTGGTCTGGGTCTACCCATGATTTGTTGTGCTTTGTGTTGTCTAAAAAAAAGATCCACTCGTCATCACCTGTCACAATTATTTTCTGTCTAGCAAGCAAAATTTCACAAGTGGTTTTTCGCCTTTCAATGTCTCTTTCCTTCAATTCATATGGAACTTATTTTCATTCCCTTCTGGATATTTCCCAATGCGTATATGGTGGTGCATTGGGCAACATTTCAATGCTTCTGCCAATTGTTTCAACGTATGAACTTCATATGGAATTCCATATGGAACTTATTTTCATTCCTTCTGGATATTTCCCAATGCGTATATGGTGGTGCATTGGGCAACATTTCAATGCTTCTGCCAATTGTTTCAACGAATGAGTTGAATCTTCATCCAATAATCCTTGCAAATCTGCTTCTTCAAACTTTTTCGGGCGTTCTAGACACCCCTTGTATTTTATATCAAAATCATGTTCACCACAAGTTCACAACAATCGATAATTTTCACCAGCCATTTTCTTCAAATGAAAGGTTATTAAACTTCCCTGCAAAACGTCCTTTTCTGCTACATAATTCGATATATTCAAACCTGTGAAATACTTTGTTTCTTGCACAATAACAATTAATCACGAACTGGCTTAGCTATAAACGTCATTAGTCCATACCAACAAATGTATTAGTAACACCATCTTTTAGCAAAATCGACATTATTAACCGAAACACATTTTTTTTCGATATACATCGCTTCTCACAGTATTACTAATTTGCAACTACATAGTCCTGCCATAAGTTCAGTTTATACAGGGTTGTCCAATAAGAGTGTTTATAAAGGGTTGCCGCATAAAGTGATAATTCGGAAATTTTTATTTTATCAGTAAGAACAAACAGGAGCATTATGTTTTGAAGACAATATGACCTGAAGTAATAAACGCGGATATAAACAATGTTTTATCAACAAGGCTTGTTAGACATATCGCCGATCTCACGCCATTAATGAACCGACTTAACTACCTTCTCCAAAATATCGCTTTGGTAGTGCGTGTTCTGATCTTTTCCTCACAGAAAAGCAGTGAGTGACGTCATCGTATGACACTCCCCACCAAATCATGACTGAAGAATATGACCTCAACCGCTCTGTCATTTTGACGGCTGACTTCTCTTCCGGCAGTGAAAATCTATTCATCTGGTCGTATGCCGCTGAAGTGACTCTTATGTTAAATAGAGCGGTCGTCAATCGCTGTCCGGTAGATTTTTGATAAGTTCCAAGCCTTAGGTCATGTTTAATCATGTTCAACATGGCCCAGGGTGGTATTTTCATCTCTAGGTCCATGATTTTCCCCGAATTCTTTCGGCAGCCGCATTGACAACTGCTGGTGTCTTGGTCTCGCCACTTGCTCTGTCGTCGATAGAGAAGATCTCGTTGTATCGTTTCATAGTAAGCGTTTAATAAATAATATTAAAAGTTTTTTTAAATCAACGCAACTTCTGGTGCGTTGCTCACATTAAAACAGTTCAATTTGAAAGACCATATGGTAAGTGAGTGTGGACGATTTTAATACAAAAGTATCAGCAAAATCGAAAAGGGCCGGGTTCAAAAATGGTCGATTTGGCGTGGAATGCCCCATATACAAATAGTGGGAAGAATTCACTGTCTGGGCCGGTTGCACCACGTTTTTGTTAAGCGTTGTTCGGTTTTTCCCAAGATATAATTAAATGTATTTAATGTGATTCTCATGTACTGAAAAAAAAACCGTTCTTCATGTTCTTTCAAATTTAGAAATAGATAATGATATTCTCCATAAACTACTCGCTCTTGATCTAATGGATGTGTTCCGCCCTTGGTCCTTGCATTTGTATAAAAAAAAATTCCAGTAGCACAAATTCTTCATCAGAGGAAGAACTGGACATCTTGCCTTCATAAAATCTGGTTTTTTACTCGCAGATAACCAGCGTCCTTTATATATAATAAACACATTTTTGTTTGCCAATGTTATTAGAGCGAATCAGTATCACAGAGTGTAGAGACTGCCTAAATTGCACTTTATGACAAGTAAAAAAAAAATAGATATACCATTCTGTATCGGATTCAACAAAATTCAAACAAACATCCAATTCAACCATTCAAAAATTTCTTTCAGATTCAATCCAATAGAATAAGCTTTACGCTCACAAAAAGCAATGTGACAATGAATTTGGGCAACGCTTTATAACACAACTCTTTAATTTGAAGTAGGCAACCTGCCAAAATAAAAGACAGGAAAGTTTTCATAATTATTATGCACATCGACAATAATAGCTAAAAATCATGTTCAAGTCTGAAATAAATTAAAATGAAAAATTCATTTGCATCTGTTAGTATCAAATCTTGGTGAAAAAAATTATCATTACCACTAAATAGAAATTAACTTACCTTTTAGTTTTGTTATCTGGCCTTAACGTTTCGATTTCATCTGCAAATTGAAGTTTCTTTCTCGATCTCGATCTCGGGTTGTCTTTTTTATCAGGTATAGTTGCCACAATTTGTGAATGAATCAAACTCAACAACCATGCCATCAAAATTGGAATAAATATTTCCATACAGGACACACCCTATAATTGATATCAAAAATATAGCGAAAGGATTGTTAAAAGAAGATTAAACATATTTTATTAGATATATAAATAAAGTCCGGGACTAAAAAATAATACAACCTATGTTCTTGTGTACTTTTATATTATTCTTCAATATTATTAATCTCTTCTTGTATATTATAACTGGATTACTAAACAAAAATATCATTAGCTCTACTCCTATTTTGATTATTATTATTATTATTATCATGTACATTTTTAACTACTATTATTATTAATTTTAATAAGTTAATTATTAATTAAACTATTAAATTAATATTTTTCTGTAGCATTAAAACTTTGTTTGTTTTTTATATATATATATATATATATATATATATATATATATATATATATATATATATATATATATATATATATATATATATATATATGTTTTCAATATCTTTTTAAATCAGTCAATTGACATTTGGTAAAAATTTGTTTAGGTTAGAAAAAAACAAACAAAGTTTTAATGCTACAGAAAAATATTAATTTAATAGTTTAATTAATAATTAACTTATTAAAATTAATAATAATAGTAGTTAAAAATGTACATGATAATAATAATAATATATATATATATATATATATATATATATATATATATATATATATATATATATATATATATATATATATATATATATATATATATATATATATATCTATATGTATATGTTTATATTTATATATGTATATGGTTATATTTATTAATTAAAGAAGAAAAGAAGGAAGCGTGGAATAATTAGATTAAAACGAAAAATTAGTTTCCCAGCCTTAAATTAGTACGATATTTATTTCAACTTTTTATATTGAATTTTCGGTTGTCAATCTCAAGATAGTTTTTAATTCTTTCCAATTATTTATTGTAGTTATAAATGCCTAAAAAAGGAAAGTCCAAATTAAATTTGGTAACGTTTAAATCAAAGTATATGAAAGCTAAGCGTGCCTGTGAAAGTCAAGATGAAACGGAAAATAGATTACAAAAAGAACAGAAAAGGAAAGAAGATTTACGACGTATGAAATTAAAAATTCGTTGAAAAGTAAAAATAAATTGTGGTTTTTCGTATGATCCTACAGTTGATTATAAACAAGAATCAAAATTAAGTTCAATGATAAAAATTTGTAGTTATTGTAAAGCATTAAAGCGGATTGGTGAATGTGAAGCTTTATGCTGTTCAGCTGGCAAAATAAAACTAGAACCATTGCGACAACTTCCAGAGCTATTAAAATCGCTACTTCATGGAACACCTGTAAAATCAAATGCATTTTTAAAATCTATCAGACCTTACAACAATACTTTCCAAATGACATCATTCGGTGCAATGAAGAAGATGTCGTTTTAACTAATAAGTACATGGGGCTCATGAATGATTTGCGGCCAATCGAAACTATCATCGAAGAAGATGAGATAGACGACAAAGATTAAATGTTAAGAAGATTAAATACTATATTTGAGGGCACTATATGTAAGCTTGATTTAAAACGGGAAGGGGAAGTTAAAATTTTTTTAATAAACAAACTGTAATAGTGACAATAAATAATAATGTTAATTTTAAATGCCCAGCGAAGCGGGCGGGTACAGATAGCATACTCATATGTCTAAAAGTTTGTAATATTTACAAATAGGATATACCCATGATACTCTAAAAATTGTGATGGATATTATTTATTTTAGACCGTTTTAAACTGAAAATAACAAAAGCATTGTTTTGTTGATAACACAGGTTTTTCGATGTTTGCTCATTCCGTTGATATTGGTATTTACACATTTCAGTTTTTTTTCAATTTTCAATCAAGCCGTTTAAAAATGCCTAGAAACATGATAACTCATTTTAACAAATCAAGAGCAGTTTGCTTTGTTACAACAGGATTTTAATCAAAATGATATCACAGAAGTTGTAGATGTTTCCCAAAGTGCTGTATCGAAAATTCATAAAAAATTCCAAGAGACTTGCTACACAAGACCGGCAGATATCAATGACAGCTCGAAGAAATCGTCTGGATTCAAGGAGGTATATCAAGGGAGCTTGTTAGGCCTAAAGGGGTAAATGTGTCACTACAAACGATAACACGCAGACTCAAAACGGTAAATTTGCATTGCAGACCTTTAGGTGTTCCAAAACTAACCCTTGAAGAAAAAAAAATAAGATTGCAATAGGCTCGAAAAATGGTGGATCATAGTCCTAATTGGAACAACGTGATGTTCTCCAATGAGACGAGAATTGGTTTTGTTTCTGATTCACGAAGAACATTAGTTTGGAGAGCTCCAGGTCGACAAATGAGACTAGAAACAGCTCAACCACGCATCCCATTTGAAGGTGGGAGCGTGATGTGTTGGGGTGATAATATGAGAGCTACACGGACACCTCTACTGGTCCTGGAGAGAAGAGTCACCGGTGCTGTATACATCGAGGAAGTTTTAAATACTATTGTGCGTCTGTTCCGAGGCTCAATAGGCGATTGATATGTTTTCATGGATGACAACGCACCTCCTCATCGTCCAGCAGCAGTACAACATTTTCCTGAAGAGGAGGGAATAATCAAGTTAGGGTGGCCAGCAAATTCCCCTGACTTGAATGTTATTGAACATGCTTGGGTCTTTCTGAGAATACGCATCAAGAAATGAAACAATCATGTTCTTAACCTGCGAGAACCTGCTATTGAACATTGAAAAGATATTTTTCCCAAATTTATTGTGTTTTCTTTGTTAAATCGGGTACTTCTGGGATTACCTTCGTACTTCCATGACTTGGAAGTGAAAAAATAATGGTTTTTAAAACAACTAATGGGTCATGGTATCGTCATAATTTGACCGGTCAGGGCTACTTAAATATGATGCATACACAACTAGAGAAATATTTAGAAACAACGCCAAACGATAATTTTATATTTCAGCCCCGTTCATTCAAGTCAATTTTCCAAGAGGAATTAAACAAGAAAGTTGAGAAAGAATGGAGCTTCCCCAAAATAACAAAACTCCCATTCGAATTCTTGCATTTTTAGAGAAATGAGATGGGGTTCACAGATTATTAATTTTACCAGTTGTCGAAATTAATAATTCTTAATTTTTTAAGAGGTGGCGCTGGAAACAAATGTCGGTTCGCCGTCTAATTTCTTATGTCATTTTGTTGCTATGACAGTACCTTTCAAAATGCCATTGCGGATTTCGAGTTAGCGTCATCATTTTTTCGTCTGATAAACATGTCGACAACAAATGGCAGAGAAGTTAAATGTTAGTCGCCGAACCATTTGTGATCCTGATTCTGAAGGCAGGAAAATGGGTTGGGAAAAATCAGCTGCAGATGCAGTTGCAGATGCAAACACGAAAAACGATGTGCGAAGTATAGCTTTCTCGGCATGAAAGAAAGACTTTTTCCATCGGATGATGTCGTTTCCGATGGAGAGGTCAAAAAATGGCTTAACGACCGGACCACCTCAAAAGATGTACAGTTTTTCTGAGAGAGATTATTGATATAAGAGTTTATTGATAAAGTTATTAAAGTTAAGTTATTTCGGAAAAATCAAAAGCTCTCCTATATTTTTCGCTTCCCTTAAAATCATCATGTGCAAATATTTCAGATCTAACACTACTCATCGGTACCAACTCACCAGCCGGTCGTGTTGGTGCGGACGGTAAGAACAGCGGGCTGCCGCTGCTGATTCCAGCGCTTGGATGGTTGTTTTTCTTTTTTTCTTCTATCTGTTTACTGCCTAAATGTTTGTGATTATTTCTAGACAAGAGTGTAAAATCCGACAACGAATTACCCCTCAGTCACGCCAGTTAAAGGCTGGGTAAGGCCGGATGCCTCCTGAGAAAGTGTTCTACGTTGGTCACTAGCCAGTCGGTAGGCTTTCTGACTTATTACTTATGGGTGAGCACATAACCAAGCCAAGCTGTAGGCCTTGTAGTTGCTGATGCGTCTCTAACGGTAAATCATTTCCTTTTCTTACCAACTCATCAGGTACATTTTTCGGTACCAAGTTACTCAACTTAGTAAATGTAAGAAAGCATCAATAATATGCAAAAGAAATTAATAAAACCGAAAAAATACAGGGTGTTCTATCTTTTTGTTCCGGACCTTAAGCGATTACATGGATTTCGAAGGGTAAAAAAACATTTTCTCTAATTTTTTTTAATATAATAAAATAATTTTTCTGTACAAACTGTAAGCCTAAAAAAGAACAACATTTGAACAATATTTCATAACATTTTCGTCCAAGAATTTTTAAAATTCAACCGTCGATAACTGGTTTTCGGAGACCCCTTAGAAAAAATATCCGACTTCAAAAAAATCAAATATTTTCTATTACTAGGATTTTAAATGATAGACTTGTAATTTTATGTTCAAACGTTAAATATAGATTCTACTCTAAATATGTTTCACCTTGTTATGCCTTTCTCAAGAGTAGATTGAACTGATAGTAAGGTATATAGGTAAAATTATTTCTTGTTTTTTAAAAGTTTAGTCTAATTATCCTAAATATCGGCTGGTAAAAACCGGGCTAATCAATAACAATATGACCTTTATCTATTATCGGAGTGTTTTGGAAATTTAGCTGGTCATTCTTGGTTATTATAGGGCTATTTGTTAAGGTTTTTTTTTATTTCCAATCAATAATTCTAGTAGGTCTAATTTTTTTACTTTTCTTTTCTGAGTGTAATAATTTAACATTGTTTATAACTATAAAACACACCTCGTATCGCGTACTATATTTACAATGGTGGCCTGAATGTTTCGTTTAAGCACGGGCGTAGCCAGGATTTAGTTTGGGGGGGGGGGGGGGGGGGTTTAGTTTGAAGTAAATAAAACAACAAAAATATACTTACATGAAATTTAATATCTATATATTCATCGGAAAAATTACGACATATTTATAAAGTTCTTAACTTTAAATGAAATGGTTAAATTAATTTCGTTCCTCTGCGCCAAATCTAAAACAATTAAAGAAGAAATCTTCGGCTTTTTCTTTTAAATATATCCACTACTTCATCTGCATGGATTTCTGTTCCATAGTGAATCTTCATGAGAGCCAAACCATTAAGTCTGTTTTCACTTGTAGTGTTTCGTAAATAGTTTTTCAGTCTCCTTAGGCTCGAGAGAGACCTTTCTGGGGTAGCAGTGGATACAGGAATGGTAGCCAAGATTTGTAGTAATGTGTAAATATTAGGATAAAGGTTTTTATCGCACATATCTAGGCATTCCAAACTAGATTTCGGGGTAGGCGAGATACTTGTCAAAAAATAATAATTCAATTGTAATAATTCAAATAAATTCAATAAGTCAAATGTAATAATTTAACTCTCTTCACTCCTCGTATTTTTTCGGTGTAATATTAGGTAATATTTGGCTTATTTCGGGGGGGGGGGGGGGGGGTTGAACCCCCAACCCCCCCCCCCCCTTGGCTACGCCAGTGCTAAAAAATTATTGTTTTCAATACAATGTGTAGACATTCCAGTGCGTTTTATATTATTTAAGATATCTTTAATATCTTAGATATTATTTAAGATATCATCATGATCATCATCAGACCGTGTCCATGCACTGCAGGATGAAGGCCTCTTCAGCATGCTTCCAACTTTCACGGTCCTGGGCTTTCCTCTGCCACTCTGGTCCAATATACTTAACGATGTCATCAATCCATCGTGCTTTCGCTGGTGCAGGGCTTTCTGTCTCGTCTTGTAATGCCAAGCATACATATTTCCATTCCCCTCTGTGCTACCCGAAGTTTTTGAATTGATTACGTTATGACTGTCCAGGTTTCACTTTCGTATGTCATAACAGGTAGAACGCACTGATCGAAGACTTTTCTTTTCAGGCAAAGTGGGAGTCTGCTCGTAAACACAATGTTGAGCCTGCCAGTCAAATTTAACACCCCGTCCACCTCCTGGGCGGTATTCCCCTCCATTGAAATCCTCTGCCCAAGATATATAAAGCTGTCTCATCTCCAAATCCCTTCATAAAACTAAAATTCTTCTATCCTGAGTGAAGTTATTGAAGATAACCTGACTGTTTTTCAGGTTTATTTTCAAGCCAAACGGTTCGCTAGCCCTTTGCAGTTTTTGTATGCGTCTTTACAGCTCCTCTGGGTCTTGTGAAAGGAGAACAATATCATCTGCAAATCTAAGATGGTTTAAGTTTGCACCATTGATCTTTACACCATCCTGTTCCCAATCCAGTTTACGGAATACTTATTCAAGGCCAGCCGAGAAAAGAATAGGCGGTATTGCGTCACCCTGCCGTACACCTCGTTCTACATTAATTCCCACTTCAAGATCATCAAGGTAAATTGTGGCTGTAGCTCCATCATATGTCGATCTTAATAGGTTTACATATGCTTTATCTACCCCTTGGCTAAGCAGTGCATCCATTATTGCATGCTTTGAGATGAAGGAGTCAAATGCTTTTTCGTAGTCGATAAAAGCCAAACATGGTGGCATGGTGTATTCGTTGTGCCTTTCTATGGCCTGCTGTTCAACCTGGATGTGATCCATTGTACTGAATCCTGCTTGTTCTCTTGGTTGTGCGTCATTCAGTTTTTTTAATATTCTTCTAGAAATTATCTTAGTGAAAACTTTGTACATTACTGATAAGAGGCTTATTGGACGGTAGTTTTTTAAATCTTCCTGTGTTCCCTTTTTATGTAAAAGGATCACTTCTGAATTTTTCAAAATTTCACTCATGAGCCCAGATGGACTTTTCCATGTCCATTTTCTGCTGATATTTTTCTTATAGAACGAATTCATAATATATAGTTCTTGTCCTTCAGCAAAATCAACCAATCTGTCACCTCTATTGTCTCGCTCACCAGTTCCATATGGGCCAGTTGCATTTTCGTCAGTTCTTGTTGTTCCAATTCTGGCATTAAAATCATCAGTACCTACATTTCTCCTTGTATAAAAGCTGGGCCACATCATCATAAAATTCCTCAATTTCCTCATCCCTGTGGCTTATAGTTGGTGCATAAGCTTGGACGATTTGAAGCCTAAACTTTTTATTCAGCTGAATGACGCATTGGGCTAGTCGGTCAGATGTTCTTTCAAATTTTACTACATCGTCCTTCAGCTTTCGATTGATGAAGAATCCAATTCGAGTGTAGAGTACGTGCCCAGTTAGTTCCAGTTTGATTAACTCTTCGCCCTTTCTTTGTGTTTCACACAGCCCGATAATATTTCAATGTATGTTGTCAGGTTCGATTAACAGTTCTTGCAATCGGGCCTCCGTTTTCATAGTCCGTATATTTAGCGTTGCAATGTCAAAAGCCCAATGGCAGCCTGATCTAACCCGGTGATTCTTAGCACCGTCTGCCTATATATATATACATATATATATATATCATCATCATCATCATCAGCCCGTATCGATCCACTGCAGGATGAAGGCCTCTTCAGCATGCTTCCAACCTTCACGGTCCTGGGCTTTCCTCTGCCACTCGGGTCCAATATACTTAACGATGTCATCAGTCCATCGTGCTTTCGGTCTTCTTCGCGGACGTTTGCGATCAAGCGGTATCCACTCCAGAATTGCCTTGGTCCATCTGTCGTCCCATCGCCTCGCTATATGGCCTGCCCATCTCCATTTCAACTGTTTTACTCTTCCAATGATGTCACAGACTTTTGTTTGTTCCCTGATCCATGCGCAGGACTTTCTGTCTCGTCTTGTAATGCCAAGCATACATCTTTCCATTCCCCTCTGTGCCACCCGAAGTTTTTGAATTGATTGCGATGTGAGTGTCCAGGTCCGATGAGAGGTCCATATATATATATATATATATATATATATATATATATATATATATATATATATATATATATATATATATATATATATATATATATATATATCGCTCCACAATCCTTACAGTTACTTTTATGTACATCCGATTTATCTAATGTGTCCATTTTATCCTTATCATTAACTAATATTCTACCTACATTAAGCTCGTTTACACAAATATTCTTATAACCTAGTTTATTTAATCTTTTACACACTGTAAATCCTTCACACAATCCTTCTTTGTAGCAGTTGTTTTTTGCTATCTGTTTAACGGTATAGAGCTCTTTATTAAAATTATCTTTGTTTACTGGAAAACTATCTAATCTATGTATTAGACTATGAAAAGGAGATTGTTTAACTTGGCAAGATTGTTTTGAACTAAAGTGTATAACCGTGTCTGTTGTAGTCGATTTTCAGTAAATATCAAATTGTAATTTATGAGATATTTTCTTTATCTTTATGTCTAGGAAGTTAATTTCATTATTCAAGTCCAATCTCCATAGTGAAATGAATATGTTTGTTTATGTACCAGCATATGATTTAATTACAATTTTAAAAAGACATATAGGCAATGCACACATAGAAGACAAATTAAAAATTTAACTAAAAACAGCAAGCAGCATTTAGAATAATTAAGACTAAACGTAAAGAAACAAGAAATAAGAAAAAACTTTAACACGGTTTTAAAAAAAGCCCTAACAAGGCGAAATATATGTAGAGCAAAATCTATATTAAACGTTTGAAACATTAAAAAGATACAGGTGTATCATTTAAAATTCGAGTATTTTCACAAACCACCTGCAGAATCAATAAACATAATTTTCAGTTAGTACGTGACCACAGCTCGTGATTGAACAAAGGATTTAAAAAAAATTAAAAATTGAATTTTTGGCAGAGTTGTATGCAAAACCGTACGATTTTCGGTAAAATCTAGACCATGGAAAATAAGTTGTGATCAAAGAAGAAAAATTCTTCGTTCAGACACTTTTATATAGAAGAAATGTGCAAATTTCAACAAGATCGGTACATTAGTTGTTGAGAAATCATTTCCATCGACTTCAAAAATGCACTATTGAGAAAAACACGATTAAAGTTTTAAGTAGGAATAAAACGGAGAATATATTTTTTAAATTACTGCCGCAGCTGCAATGTCCAGGACATGATTTTGCTCTTGTCCATCGAGATCCAGCTTCAACTCTTTTCTCGGCTATGAGTATGCGGGGTGCTTCTTTCCGCGCATACTCGTGACTATATCGGTCAAGTTTGATATCCATTACGTGCAAAAAAATTAATAGAGCTGAGATTCCTTCGTTGAAAGTGCAGGCTGTGATTAATGCAGCAATTATAACTATTTTTGAACCAGAAGGTTTTTTCTAGAAATTTTTTCTTTGATTTTTTTAGTATTTTCAAAAGTGTTTATAAAAGGCCACTCCTAGGGATTAGAGAAAGAGAGAAACAATACCTAAGCAGCTGCCTCGATATGCGCTACCGACCGGTCGAGCCGAATGGGGGGAGTTTCAAAAGAGCCAATAGGCTTTCTCTCCTAGAGTTTTACTAGCGGTTGCCTTAAAACTTTGAAACTACTATAAAAACTGAAACTTTGAAACTGACTAAAAAAATTGAAAAAAAAACTTTTTTGAAATTTCAAAACCCATGTAGTCTCTTAAATCTAGTACTATTTACTTACCTCGCTTACACCCACACAATACCATGACGTATAAATAAAATAAGAAACTATATTGAACATTTGAACCAAATATAAGAATAAAGTAAATGCGAAAAACCCCAAAGAGGTTTGACGTATCCACCACTTTGCGTACAATGGCAAAAACAAGCATCTGACAGTGGCCATCCTGGTAACCTTGAAGAAACCATGTTGAGGTTTTGCCTTGGTAAACGACGACCCTATATGAAAACCAGAATAAGCCTCAATATCGGGATAGCCGGAAAGTTCGTAGGGATTTTCCAGTAGTTATTCTTTTAACGCTTGTAAATAAAAATATTTTTTACTTCATCTCTAAATAAATATTTCCATACATTATTTACGTTCTTAAAAAAAACCCTTCAAATTTTCCGGACAACTCAATAGATCAAAACAAGTTCAATTCACCTCTAACTAGATCCAAATCGATGAGATCCGTATTGGGTTTACCACTTCGCATTTGTACATGGGTCAAGCCGAAGTTTCTCTGCTCTCTTTGCTCTATTCTTGTCTCCCATAGTTGCTTATCATATGTTCCTATTTTACGTTGATACCTTTATCAAATTAAATCAGATCAAAATGAAGATTATACTGGATAATATGATATTTATTCAAGATCTATCAAGTATACAATATATAAATTAGTTTATTTGGAGGTAATATCATTAATGTACTGCCTGACAACATCAAAGATGTGTACATTTCATCCACTGCAAAACTTGTTCGGGTCAGATTTTCTTCCCGCCATATAGTTATTTTAAAGTGCCATCCAAGCGCAAGAAGCAGAACCATCACCGGGATGTATTAGGCTTCGACATTAATGAGACTAAAAATCGACATTTTGCCAAATGAAAGTGCTCTTTCACCAATACAGTTGCACACGCATGTCTCTTGATTGCTGCAGCAAAACTCCGTCAAGTACGTTAATTGCTTTCACATGTGTTGTATATGCTAGATGCCAGATCAAATGTCTTGCTCTGCCGACTACACGAAGGAGTTATATATAGAATAAAATATGCTGGTTCCAATTATGGGGTTCTAATGAGAAGGGTGTTTAGTAAACGAGATTTAAAGGTACTAATCCCAACTCTTCTATATGGAACTGAATTATAGTTTAACTCGACTAAAACCACTCGAGAAATTTTATCAAGACTGCCTTCAAAAAAATGTTGACGATAAATTGGCAAGACTATCAAACCAATATGGAGGTACTTGAAAGAGCCAACAGTTTGAGCATAGAATCCCAGATCATAAAAATTCAGCTGAGATGACCGAAACAAGGAACGAAATCTGGAAGAACCAAAAAGAAGATATAAAGACGTCATAAAATCGTCTCTAAAGAACTCTATGTCAAGCGTGTCTATATGGGAACAGCCGACAAACGACAGTCCCAAATGAGATGAGGAGACATTCAAAGCTGTGTAGCTCTATGAGGAAAATAATCAAATGATGAGATCAAAACTGAGAATTCAGGCCAAGAACTTTTAGAACGACCTTCGAATCAGTATAAGATCCGTATAATATTATTGGCTTGTTATTGTGTGTCTATGTGGTAAATAATCAACAAAAAGAACAATTTCAAAATCACAAAAAAAATTATCTCCAAATTCATGGTAGTGGAAAAAATTCCATATTTTGTACTTGGACTAATATAAGATTTCATTCACGGTCATGAATGTTTCCAAATACTTTCTGGGGTCTGTTTTAATTATTGTATTTTACATTCTTAAAAATAAAATCCGGGGCTAACCAACAAAATCTAAAGAAAACTTAATTGTGGAATAAGATAAAACATATGATGAGTACCAGAAATAAAATAAACAAACTTTAAAATAAATGAGAACAATAAATCAAAATATAACACTTAATCAAATGATAATCCTTAAACTTTCTAACATTTCACTCAAAAACATTTTTGCTAATTGTTTATTACACGTTGAATGAATATTTCCATTTATATTATTACACGTCGCGACAAAATCATAGGTCACTCCATGTTTTTTGTTAACTTTTAATGTTTAATCATTCTGAATTCAACTAAAACAAACGGTTGCTAATATTTAAACAAAAATTTGGAAAATGAACAGAAAACAAACGACATTCTTATGAAAAAATGTACTTTATTTCAAATTATCTAAAAAAAATACAAAGTAGTCCCTTTTTTTTGAAAAATAAGCAAAGATTAATACCAAAAAATTTCTACAATAATTAAAATTGAATGTATAACAATTGTTTCGACACCCGGTGCCTTTTTTTACAAACAATTTTAAATATAGTGGAAATTTTTACATATTAACATTTACTTATTTATTTAAAATTAATTTCCATCAAGTATCGGTTACCTCAGTTAAATCTTTATTTTTTTCATTATTTAAAACAAAACATAGAAAATTCTTCTCCATATGTTGTAGAATATCCATTATTCTCCAATGCTCCCAACATTCGTCGGTGTCAGTCTTTGAGGACCTGAATATTCTTAAACTACTTTCCACCGGCATAAATTGCTCGGCTAAGCTGTCCACAACAGGTTTAAAATATGTTGAAACCTGGTGGTGGGGCTGGCGAAGGTAGAAACTGTTTGTTTTGTCATCATGTGTCATCATCATTATCAGCCCATGTCAGTCCACTGCAGGATGAAAGCCTCTTCAACATGCTTCCAACTCTCGCGGTCCTGAGCTTTCCTCTGCCATTCAAGTCCAATATACTTAATGATGCCATCAGTCCATCGTGTTTTGGGTCTTCTTCGTGGACGTTTGGGATCAAGCAGTATTCAGTCCAGGATCGCCTTGGTTCACCTGTCGTTACATCGCCCACCACCTCCATTTCAATTAATTTACTCTTCTAATGATGTCATATACTTTCGTTTGTTCTCAGATCCATATGCAGGGCTTTCTATCCCATCTTGTAATGTGAAGCATACATTTTTCCATTCCCCTCTGTGCTACCCGAAGTTTTTGAATTGATTGCGATGTGAGTGTCCAGGTTTCTCTTCCATATGTCACAACAGGCAGGACGCATTGATCAAAGACTTTTCTCTTCAGGCAAAGTGGTAGTTTGTTCTTAAATACAATAAAGAGTCTGCCAAACGCCACATTTTATACGTCGTTCCACCTCCCGGACGCCTTCGATTTCCATTTCAAATCCGCAAGGTAGTAATCCACAACTTCCAAATCCCTTCCTAAAATTGACATTCTTTTACCTTCAGGAAATTTATTGAACATCTTGTTCCTAATCCAGAAGACGAAACACCTCTTCAAGGCAGGCTGAGCACAGTGGCAAGGTGTACGCGTTGTGCCTTTCTATGGCCTGCTGTAAAACCTGGATGTAATCCATTGCACTGAATCTTGCGTACTATCTTGGTTGTGCACCATCCGGTTTGTCCATTCAGTCTTGGTGAAAACTTTGTATACCACCAATAGGAGGATTATTAGACGGTAGTAAAAGAATCACTTCAGCATTTTTCCATAAATTAAGTACATTTTCTTCTTTGATGCATTTTGAGTATAATTTTGCCAGTGTTTTATGTAAAGCCCGACTACCAGCTTTTAGCATTACAACAGTTATACAATTCTTCCCTGGAACCTTGCCGTTTTTGATCGAGTCTATAGCCTTTGTCACTTCCTCCACCAGGATATCCAGCCTTTGTTTTTCCGCGGGAAATAATACTGAAAATTGTCAGGTCCGTCCAAATTAAAACTATTTTTCAGCACTAAAGATAATTTTTCGCCATATTTTCTTCCAACCCACATGATCAGCTAAAAAACATTTCCTGATCTGCTAAAAAACGCTTTGTGCTTCTTAGAAAGGGGCAGTATTTTCTTGAGTTTCATTCGTCTCAAATTGGGAACTCTTTGAAGAATACGTTAAACATTACATACGTTAGTGTATACTCTAAGCCTGATGAAGAATAACCGTCCAGTTTCGTTGTTGTAGCCATTGGTCAACCCTTAACGATCTTTCCCGGTGCTGATCACCTAATCTTAAATAATTTCTTATAACGTGCCTACTTAAACTTCAGGCTATTTTTGAAATAAAGTCCAGTTTTTTCACGCCATGTGTTTACCGAAATTTCACTTTCATTTAACTTTTTTCCTTTAGGCATTTTCGTTCTGTAATTAAATTATTAATAGTTAATATTTAAACAAAGAAAACCGACACTAACAATATCGTTAATGATGCGCCAATTGATTGGCGCTGGGCAATATCTGATTGAAAACTGAGAAGTGGCCTATACTTTTGTCGTACGTAAATATTTACTTTTATGCACAAACTGTAAACAAATAATTAAATAAAACCGAATGTTGGGATGCTCTAGCGTATATCAACATTTGAAATAGGATTAAACTTGTTTTGATGACTAGAAAACATTTGTAAAGTAATAATGGGGATGGCCTATAGTTTTGTCGGGGAGTGTATATGAAAATATTTTAAAAAAATCAATCTTTTTAATTTAAAAAAAAAGTATGGGCATTTCAAAATATTCTCTACTTTTTTCGGATGGTTTTTAAGAGAACATATAAATTCTTACTGAACACAAATATAAATATATCATCGTTTCAAAATAATCTTCAAAAACATACATCTCTGACAATAAATATTCAAATAAGAAAAACAAATAAACACATACTTTCCAAAGCATTAAAAGATAAATAAGACTTATTTTTTGACTTACCAAATGAAGACTTCTTCAATACCCATTTATTGTCACCACACAGTAAATTGTTTCTTTTCTCATATAATTGAAAATGAAACTGGAACTGTAACGATATTCACTGATCTCAACTTTCTAAGAAAATAAATTAAGTTAAATGTGCTGAATTGTCGATAATTTTTAGCAATGGAACAGCATATCACGCGTTTTGATCACTTAATCTCTTATGATTATAGATTCTAATCTATGAAAATCGACTATTTAAATTTAGTGATTGCATCATATGGATTATTGACTGCAAAAAATATATTTATTGAATGGAATACATGAATTTTAAAATGTCAGAGAGCCAAAGTATTTCGTAACAGCTGATTTTGACAACTGATACTTCGAATATAGGTACGTTCCATAAAATGATTTCAAAATTGATATATTTCAAATTTAAATGAATACAAGGAATTAATTTATGTTATTTGCACACCGAACACACACGTATATATACTTAAAAACCCCTTTTATGTCTAGCACTTGAAAACAAGTAAAGAGGAAAAAATGTTGACATCAAAACTAACCTCACTTTTATGGCACTGATTTAGTAACTGTATCGGTGTATTGTGATATTTTATCCAACTATCTTAATAAGTTAATCCCAATTTGAAATATCGATTAAGGTGTTGTTTGAACCAAATATGGGTGGATGGAAACTGGAAATAGCCAAAATGGCATTGTATGTATCATTTCCAGTAGCTATGTTCCATTACTTCAATCAGCCTGCACTTTTCGAAGAATGGGTAGTTAAAACGAAAAGAGAACTGTATCCACCTGAGGATCCTGAGGTGCGTAAAGCTTTCGAAGAATCCTTTAGAATATCAAGAGAAAGGCATGCTGAGTATGAAGAAAAAATGGGTTAGATGAATTAGATTAGTTGTTTTTGTACATATTTTTGCGATTATGTTAGTTTATCTTACTGTAATAAATTATTCTTTGTGATTCAAAGAAATAGTGGTGGTGTTTATTTACAAATTTTTGGAATATAAACTTAATCAACAAAAATTTAGTTTTGACAGCATTGACAAACATATTCATAGACAATGAAATACAAATATATACTTATATTGTATGTATGTTGAAATAATATCTAACTAAATACTGAGTATTGTAGATCAAATATAATGTTGGTATAAAAGAAATGTTATGAAAAGTTGTTTTGCAATTTTATATCATTTACAGTTATTAAACGAAAAAGACCAAACTCATTATTTAACCTTTTATAGATACACAGTGTAAGGGAAATAAATTTCGTAAATTTAACCAACTAATATAATAAAAAATAAAAAAAACCTCTTAAAATAATAATGATTTTATTATTGACTAGAATAATAAAGAACATATTTGTGAACAAGATGTAAACTATTTCCACACATTTATTTGATCTAGCATCAAATTTATTTCAAAATATCTTATTCAGTCTTGTTTTTATTGCGATAAGATAAAAATATTACTATACTTAATGGCACATTTGCTGAAGCAATTACCAATCTCTGACCAAATATTTCTGCAAATATTCCTGATAATGCTGGAACTATGAAAAGGGCTAGCGGATACAAATTATCAAATGCGCTAATCACTTTTCCTCTGTCAGTTTCCAGAGTTTTAGTTGTGATGATTTCATTGAAAATAGTGTCCAGATATGTCTTGCACATCGAGAAGAAACCCATGAAAACCATAAATACATATATAGATCCCACCAAACTTAGTCCGGTATAAGCTATAGCCAGTATTACTGATCCATAAATAACTTTGGTATAGTCTGGGATGTTTTCAAAAGTTTTCTTTAATTTCAATTTAACGATGTTCGCAATTATTGCAAACACGCTCATCAACAAAAAGACGAAACCAATCTTTCTGCCTTGGATATCAAACTCATTCAACATTATAAGTCCAAGATTGGAAATCAGTATGGTTATACTAAAATCGTATGCCCCTTTTATGACGAACACATCCCAGTATCTTGCCCAACTTATTGATTTTATATTGATGGCCGCCGATTTCAGTTCCTGTAAAGCTCGGTGTGTCAGCGAGATCTTGGTGTCGGTCTTCTTGTCAGTTTTTGTATCGTCTGGTAGTTTTGTTGAAGCAATATCTGAAATTAAAAAATAAATTAAATTTAAAATATTTATACAGTGTGTAAAGGAAATTTAATTAAGATTTTACATAATTTTGAATAAAGTTTTTTTAAAACATGTATCCAAAATGAAGTAATTGCCGCCGAAAACAGGCCAGACCTTTTTGAAATTTTCTTAATGTCACACAGAGGTCATTTTCAGTAATCTAGGTGGTAATAAATCAGACATATAAAATATTCTTCTTTTAACTATGATTCGGACTACTGTTCACATGTAAGACGGGATATATACTCAAGACAGACATTCATTATATCCTGGACATATTTTATATAGTGTGTTCATATGAAAGGTTATTCTTTTATGCAGTTTTATGAGTTCGAAATACATAGTATGCTGTTCAATTTGATCTAATTCTATCAGTAGTAAAAACAAATTTGAAAAAAGTCTTAATTCTTTATCAACGTTGACACCCATTATAATCAAATACCCGGAATAGCCAATTCAAAGAGACGTCGTAAAAGGTATGATTTTTTCGCTTTAAGTTGGTACCAGTGTACCTAAGTGAACTGTCAAGTATAGTTAAAGCGATCCGTTGACTAGTTTGTTTACTTACAACTGTTGTTAAATTAGTCAATCTCAAGGCTAGCGTTAGACGAGGCGGCAAGTGTGGCGCGACATAGAATGCGCCACTTAATTTTAACGCCAATTGATTCGCGACCTGGGAAGTACCAGTTGAATTATAACACTCGAGTAGTTAGCAGCCATAACCTAAAAATTCAATTAAGTAATAAACACTTTCACTTCAAGTGATTCCATTCCGCTTCCTGGGACAAGCTGTGACAGACTGATTAGAAAATCAGGCCGACTGGGTGGCGCCACTTGCTGGGTGGCAGGAGAATCACCGATGGTAATTCTTCGGTATATTCTCCCTTAAGCTCAAATTTTTTTTTTTCCAGCGGTTTTCCAATTCATTTATTCCATCTCTGAAGTGATTTTCTGAAAGTCCTTCAAAATACTCATCTACGGCTGCTATAACTTTTTCATTTGATGAAAAATGCTTACCACGTAGGAATTTTTTGAGGTTTGGGAAGAGATGATAGTCAGAGGGGGG
Source organism: Cosmopolites sordidus (assembly GCA_031761425.1). NCBI lineage: Eukaryota > Metazoa > Arthropoda > Insecta > Coleoptera > Curculionidae > Cosmopolites > Cosmopolites sordidus. The sequence goes on along the minus strand of JARFXV010001053.1, from coordinate 513,615 downwards.
CCAGATCTGGTGAATATGGCGGATGCTCCAACAATTCGTAGTGTAACCCCTTCAATTTGGCCATTGCAAGAACACTTTTGTGAGCCGGTGCATTGTCTTAATGAAAAATTATTTTTTGTTCTCTAAACCAGATCTTTTCTGGTTCCAATTGCCTTTTTGCATCCAATTGACCCAAAAGGTTTAAGCAATACTGTCCTGTTATTGTTTTATTGATTTGGAGGTAATCATTTAACCAAGTGGTTTTTACATTCCAAAAAATTGATGCCATAACCTTTTTGGTCGATTTTGGCCACTTTGACTTCTTCGGAGCTGAACAACCGGGCTCAGTCCACTCTACGGTTTGTTGTCGTAATTCAGGATCATAGTAGTAAAGCCAAGTCTCATCCTTAGTTACAAAACGACATTTAAAATATAGTTTATTCTTTCAAAAAAGATCCAAATGTTTTACTCGAGTCGTTTTTGATCAGAATTTAACAAATGTGGCACCCATCTTACTCATAGATTTCTCAAACCCAATTCCTTTTTTAAAGTTTGAAACACCCGTTCAGTTGGGAAGTCCATGGCCTTAGTCATTCAATGTTAATTGTCTGTCATCCATAACCATATCATGTATAAAATTAATTATTTGTTCACTAGTTGCACTTATTGGACGTCCAGAACAAGGATCATCATTCAGGCTTGTACGACCACGTTGAAACTCACCTGCCCACTTACAAACCGTTGTTTTTAAAGGAGCAGACTTCCCTAATACATTTACCATTTCACTATGAATTTCCATTGCCTTTTAACCTTTTTTTACAAAGAATTTAATCACTGCACGATTTTCAATAATTTTCATTATAAAAATTAACACTGATACGTTTACTTTACGCTACTGTTTTTGTACTAAATAATTGACAGATCGACTTGAAACTTCGCATATGTTCATTTGAAGGAAGAAACTTCAAAATGTAGTAGATTATATAGTTCTTTTACTGCTCTATAGGTGTCTCCGCGAACTTTTCAATATTCCCTCTGATAGAGGAGTATTATAAATTTAGTTATACTTACATGTCGTAATACCATTAATAACTGTCATCAAGAGAAATACTTTAATAAATCCGTTCTCAGCCTCACTCATAAATCCACTTAACAACGAACCACTAATAAACATCAGTGACATTATGGGTGGAATCTTGTTAAAAAACGTTTTTTTCTCTTCATCTGTTTTATAAATGTCTGTTACCAATGTCTTCAGGAGAATATTCACTGGACTTCCAAAAGCTGAAACAGGTTTAGTAATTGCACTTGATTTTTATGTTTATCAAAAATTACCTCCAATGAGTTTGGCGATGAATACAAGAAACAGAGAACCAGATGATAGAGTGAGCATCAAGTTTCCCACAAAACTGGCTGCCATGCATTTTGTAAGAAGGTTTCTTCGTCCAATTTGATCGCTTAAGCTACCCTTGAAAGTACATTTATTAGTTTTTTTGCATTAAATCTTTCATTTATGTACATATTCATGTTAGTGTTTGATAAATGTTGCTAAAAAGAGGTCATTCATATAGTAGAACATATACGTTCATTGTTTACACAGATCAACAAATTTAAATGTTTTTCAGGTAGCATTGATGAAAATAGGTGTATATGAAGTATTTTGTAGTCGTAAATCCGAAAATGATAAGCTAATTACTGTAAAACGTACAGTGTATTTGTTACAAGCCCTATTTCTGTCTCAAATTCCGTAGATTCTCATTATATATTGTTACTTTATTATTGTTATATAAGGCTTTGATAATTTCTATTACTCCCTGTTCTACTCGTCTTCTCTTTAGATTTTTTCACAAATTGTGGCTTACTGTGCCGCAAAAACCAACTTCTACAGACACACACTCCATGACACAGATAATATTCACCATATTTACCATTCTCATCACAAGTTACAATCCATTCGAGGAATGTGCAGTACCGTCTGACTGTTTTAATAGAGTCCTTGCAATGTTTAACGTGAGCAATTTCTTCGTCCTCATTTAAGTCATGAGGAACAAATCGAGCACAGACGTTTCGTTTGTTTAAATCCTTTGTCAGAATGTCGTGAATTAAGTTCTTTGGTCGTATTTAATACCTCCGCTACCCATCTCACAATCAAATTCGCATTGTAAGCAGTCATTTCACGCACTTTTTCCACCAATTCATCGCGATTTTTTTTTTGGCTGATCAGGTTTCGAACCACTGACATGTACGGAATAAGCAATCATCACCATATACTTTTTTCATCAATTCAAAGGTTGCTATAAAAGCTTATGAATCGTTGATGGATTCTAATAATGGTGGTCTTGTTTTATAGAGGAGATATACAGGTTACAGATTATATAATGTTTCAATAGGTAGCGCTTTCTTTGAATTTAAATAGTTTTTTTTTGACATACTGTATGACGCCGCATAATGTTGTATTGCAGCACGGTATAATAAATACTAAGGTAAGATATTGCGCATGGTGGGCGGAGCTTTGTTGGCGGGAATACGTAATCCATTGAGTAAAATTCGAACAACGTCATAGTTTTGACATATAACAAGTTTATTAGAAGTTTATGTACGGCGTTTGTGTGGTGTTAATCTAAAATATTTGATAATAACAATGTGTTGTGCTGTGTTTGGGTGTAACTCCGACAATCAGTCTATAAAGAACCCTTGTGATGTGAAGTTTTTTTTATTTTCCCAAGAATGAAGTTGCGTGTAAGAAGTGGATCCATGCCACAAAAAGACAGGATAAGTTTAACCTGAAAAGGGCTTTAATTTCTGCGAAACAGTTTTTAAATAGCGATTTCAAGGAAAATCTTCAACATAAATGTTAAATTACACACCAAAAAGTTACCGAAGATTGAAGGATGATGTTGAACCGACTCAAAATCTGGCATTTAGTTTTAAAAAACCCGTATTGAATGAACAATCTGCAAGAATTTAAAAAAGGGAGAGGAAACAAATCGTCGCCGACATGTTAACCAGGTAATTATCACAAGAGAAAAATAATTAAAATAGAAATTAAACCCAAAAACATTGAATCATGTTTATAAATTTGTTGCTTTAAAAAGTATGGTGTTTTATTTATTTATGCTTGATTAGATGTTGGGATGGTGGTAGAAATAGTAATGATGGTGATGGTAGTAATATTTCTAATTATTGATTAATTTGTCCGTTAATTTGTGATAATTCATTTTTTAAAAAGGAATAAAACAATTTTTTACTTTCTTATCTATCACTTTTATTTTTAAACAAAATTTGTGTGATTATAGTTTCGTAAAACGATTTTACATTCTCAAACACTACTTTAAAACTTCTATAACTTCTAAAACCTCTAAAACTTCTAAAACTAAAAAAACTTTAAAACTTCGTTTTACGAAACTATAGTCACACAAATTTTGTTTAAAAATAAAAGTGATAGTTAACAAAATAAAAAGTTGTTTTATTATTATCATTATTATTCACTTATGGGGCCTGGTGGACCACTCGAAGTACAATTAGAGGCGTTTGTTGTTGTTAGCCTTCCTTTGCGCCCATACTATTTTCATTCTTTCGCTATGAGCTTTTTTCCTTTCGTCAGACCAAGTTGTTCCAGTCTTCCTACATTTTTCTCTCTGGCCCACCTTCCAAACGTGTGTCTGAAACATCCTCTATCCTGAATTTCACTTTGTGTAATATTTGCTGCGCTTAGGTCCTTTTTAATTGCAGGAATCCATTTGGTTATTTCTACTTTAGCTCTACTCCTATTTTCATAAAATTCGACTATTTATCTAGTTAGCCTACTCGGATTCATCCGTTTCATGTATATCCGTAAAACTTAAATCTTCTTTTTCTCATATCGCTATGTATATCTGAGTATTATTTGATTTCTTGGTTTTCTCGAAGTCGATACGTTGTTATATGAATTTTCTTTCCTTCTTGTCAATGTCCTCGATGTCTCTCTTTCTATTCAAAATGACCGTTTCTGCCCCATATACACATTCTGGCTTAATAACTGTATTGTAATGTCTCAGTTTTGTGTTTTTAGATAAGCATTTTTTGTTGTAAATATTTTGTGTAAGTCTCAATGCCGTTTCCATTTTTTGACATCTACCCTTATTGGCTGCTTTTTCCAATCCATTTTCCATGATTATTTCACCCAAATATTTGAATTGAGAGACTCGTCTGATGTTACCATATTTTGTTTTTAGAAAAGGTGCTCTTAGTCTGTTGCAGGTCATGTATTGTGTCTTTTCAAAAGAAATTTGGGGTCCTACCTTTTCTGCTGTTTCTTTTAGAATTTCAATCTGTTTCTGTACCGTTAATACATCTTGAGCCAAAATTGCTAGATCATCAGCAAACGCCAGACAGTCAATTTTGATGTTGGTTCTACCCAGTTTAATGGGCTGGTCAATATTCAGGGCCGACTTTTTTTCACACCACTCGTGTATTACTTTTTCTAGAATATAGTTAAATAAGAGTGGCGAGAGTCCATCCCCTTGTCTCACTCCAGTTTTAATTTCGAAGGGCTCTGAGATGTCACCCATGAATTTAACTTTTGACCTGGTGTTAGTGAATGTTGCTTTAATAATTGCCAGCGTTTTCAGATCTAAGGACTAGATTCTTTTAATATTAGGAATAGAGATTCGCGGTGAATAGAATCATATGCTTTTTTGAAATCCACAAATGTACAGACGAGATTTTTATTGTACAGTTTTTGATGTCTTAGGATCAACTTTAGATTCAGGATCTGTTCAGGGCAGAATCTGCCCGGTCGAAAACCTGCTTGATATTCACCAATTTTAGGTTCTAACTGTCCCTGTGCTCTGTCTAGTAAACATTAAGATAGAATCTTGTAAGAAACTGGGAGAAGAGATATCCCTCTATAGTTGTTTACATCCGTTCTATCTCCTTTCTTTTGTAGTGGATGGATTAGAGCATCTTTCCAATCTTCCGGAATCCGTTTGGTTCGCCAAACTTCTTGTAGAATTTTGGTTGTTTCGTTGATTGTACCTGGACCAGCGGATTTCAAAAGTTCAGCAGTGATTCCATCTTCACCAGAAGCTTTGTTATTTTTAAAGCTGCAAAAGTTGTTTTATTCTTTTTTAAAAAATATTTGTAATATTCCATGTTTATACCCCAGATTTGCCAATAAAAGTGGTTCAATGATCAATAAATTTTACTCCAAAAATGATCCACTAATGTTGAACAGTGCTCATGAAGGAGATATTGACGAGGATCTTCATGAACTTGAATATGATGGGCTGGAACATTTAATTGGATGGTTTACACAAACCTTTTGAAGATTTTCTTTCATAAATGACACAGCTTGAACAAATTTTTAAGTCTGTTAATGGAGAATCCTCGACCAAAAATTATTTGAATAATTTGATGCTTAGAAGTAGCCACATTGAATGTCCAGAAAAAGCAAAACATTTTTTTTTTTGATCGCGAATGTAAGTGTAAAATTAGGTAAAAGAAAGATGATTAAAACTATTACATAATTACACTTATAGCTAATTCACATTGGACATAAGCTTAAGAAATATGTACAATTTTAAATTTAGGAAACAAAATGTTGTCATTTTTAATACCAATATGAAATATGGCTAGATATGTATTGAATAATTAATATATTTATTACAAGTCAATATTGTAACAAAAAATATCGAATTTAGCTGGATATTACATTTAAAAAACAATATTTACAAAAATTTCAGTTTGCATATTGCAATTTTATATAACCAATGTATATTATTTTTTACATATATTTTTAAACTGAGAAACAAAATTATTTGTTTATATACATTTCAAATACTCGTAATAAATGATATTAATCTATAAATCATTTATTATAATCGAAATGTTTTTGTCGATAAATAAAAATTATTCAAACTATAGAAGTTGTTTTGTTTGGTGAATAGTTTCTTAAATTCAAATAAAATTGTGAATGTGTCTGTTATATACAATTTTGTAGTTTGTTGCCCACACTGATAAAGTAGTTGTCCTCAATATAAAGTCTTAATTCCAAACAATGCATTTAAATAGTATTTCAAAGTCTAGCAACGAAGATATTTGAATTTAACTCAACGAGTGACGTCTTGCGCAAACCGGACGCATTTTGGTATACGGGAATATCAGGCCCTGGTATTGCAGTAAATAACTCACATTTGAATCACATAATTTTCAAAATTAATTAACACAAAATCTAAAGAGGAAATAGACATATTATAGAGCAAAAAGTTTATTTTGTTTTATAGGGGAACATAGGTGATGACATACCTGATGGACACAATAAACCAAATAGATAATGTCATAACAGAATATCCCGTACAGTCAAAAAAAGTGGAGGATCAAGAGCTGAGTGAAGTTGCATTCTCTGTGAACTCACAGCTAAAATTAAAAGCAGACGCTTTGATGATGTTGTGTCACCGCTCAAAAAGGGGTTGCTGTGAACATGGTCTGGGCAACGTGGATGAAGAGGTGTTCCAGTCTGGTCAAACGGCTACTGCTGACTGTTATCAACAGAAACTGATTCGTTTTAGTGACGCTCTGAAAGAAAAAGGCCTGATACTAGAAAGGGAAGAAGGAAAATCATTTTGCTTCAGGCTACACACAGCAAAACATAACTTCAGAAACGAGCACCCAGTTGGGCTTGGAGATTTTATCGAATTCGGCGTATTATCCACACCTTTAGATTTTCATCTCTTCCGAACTCTGCAACGTCACCTGATTGATGACCACTTCACATCTCTTGCGGAAGTTGGTAAAATTCCCTAGAATTTATCACATCTAAACCATCAAGGTTTATCGACCTGAGTTTTGCGAGTTGTTTGAAAGTTCGCGAAAGTGTATAGAAACTGACGGAGATTACTTCGAAGTAGTACAAACGATTTCATCCAAAACGTTGGAGCACCGGATATATCGTTCTTCATATAAAATAGTACTCGTTCTATAGTGAACTGTTTACAGTTTGTCAATGTAGAATAAATTTTAATGAAAGAATAATTTTGTATTAGAAAAAAATACGTTTAATTTTATAGAAAGATAAAAAATAGCTTATTGAAAGTATATCGCCGTCGTACATCTTTTGAGATGATCCAGTCATCAAGCCATTTACTGACATCTCCGTAATTGTTGAAGTGTTTTATAGAAAGTTCGTGAGACGTCGATGAAAATAAGTGGTAATCAGAAGGGACTAAGGGAGGTAAGTAAGTGGATGGTGCAATAGTTTTCAGCCAAGTGCCGCAATGGTGTCTCTGACCGTTTTCGCTTTGTGTGATGGGGCGTTGTCGTGCTGCAAAATCACTTTTCCCCGTCTTGTAGCCCATTCTGGTCGTTTTTCCAAATCTATTCCACCCTTCTGATCCCACCAAATGCACAGCATTGTTTTCTTTACAAAGCGATTCGGTCATGCGGTCGATGTTGATAGTTCTTCTGGATCAACACTTGATTTTCCGGCCTTCTGGATCTTTCTCATGGCATGCAGACGATTCGGCGGCCAACCTCTGTGCCTTTTGTTGATGAGTTTGATATCGCCTTCTTCCAACAATGCTTGCAATTCGACATCTTCAATTTTTTTGGTTGACCTGGGCGTTCATTGTCTTTCAAGTCGAAATCATTACTTTTAAATCATCTAAACCAACGGTACCTTGCGTTGAGATATTATTACCATAAGTATACGACGGCCTTAAGTCGCGTTTGTCTTTTGATTGAACAAGAAAAATAGTATGTGCCGCAAATGCTCGTTATTTGCCTCGCTACGGCAAAAAATATGACGTTAACTCGAAATCGTTTAAAAGAGCATAAGATATTAGACTGTGAACTGACCGTTGTTTTCAAAAATAAAAATTAAAAAAAAAAAAAGAATTATTAACCGATACACCTGATGGATTTCATGGTTGTGTCAATATGATTGTTTCAAGCACACTCAACTCAAAAATGACAACACTTACGAATTCTTTTATAAGTTACTGATAACAACCCAAATATAATAAACGTGTCATAATAAATACGATTTTGAGTAAACAACATTTGGTTTTCGATGATATAACAATTTTGATCGTTTTGCGACTGATAGTTGGTGAAGGTTATTTTCAACTATACGTACAAAGTAGGAAATATAACGAAACTTTTGAAATTAAAAGAAAAAATACTAACACCAAACAATATATGGATAATGTTATTCCAAAAGGAACCAAGCAAAAGAACCAACAAACATTTTTTTTTAATATTTATGAATTTGTCGGTTCTCTCTGAAGCTTCTAGTTTTTTGATAATCACACGCAATAAAGGTTACGTCCGTGTGCTTGAGGGTTTAGTGTAGTAGTTTAGTAGTAGTTTAACATATGTGATGAATTTCATATTAAAATAAAAAATGCAGTGGACGATGAAACAAAACAACACACTCACTTACATAACGAATATCTAATGACTGCGGAAGTCGCTCGAAAAATAATAAAAGAGGACATGGAAAGAGCAACCAAGGATCCAACCTTTGCAACGGTAACTTATGATATATTTTTACACTGTGGAAAGAGGAAATTGACGGGAGAGGGGTGTAAGAAGTCAGTTCTTGCCTTAAGAAAATGACTGAGGAACGTTTGCCTACTGGTACAAAGGACTGAGTCGTATGGTCTGACTCATGTGACGGGCAGAATATAAATATTAAGACTGTATTAATACTTAAAGCCGTTTCAGGATCTCATAAATTATTAAAACATATTTATTTCAAGTTTCCCATGCCTGGCACAGTTACCTTCCCAATGACACAAATTTTGGTGCAATAGAGAGAGCTCTAAAATATCAAATCAAATCATATAATTTGAATAAGTATAAGCAAGTCATAAATTGCTTTAGAAAAGCATCGTGTGTGAAATGAAAAGAGACATAAAATGAGTACAGAGGACCTGGAAAAAAGCATTGTGAATCTCTAGACCGACTTAAACGGCGAAAAAATTTAGCTAAATTGATGTCATTGGTAATAAAATTAGCAAGGATAGTCCATATTCTATATTCTTCATACAAAGAGATATATAGAAAGAAACAATTGAGAGGAGGAAAGCCTTCAGAGTTGTGTTTTGTTGTGTCAAAACTGAAAAATAATGTATCCAAGAAGCAAAGCTATATCAGATAAAAAACTTGCTGATATTAATAGTTTAATATCACTTGTTCCAGCAGACGTTAGAAGCTTCTATGAAAACCTTCAATTAAACAACTTCGAAGATGATCTGGACAGATTTCGACGAACTGTGAACTTTGAACTAGAAGACGACAGCGACTATGTATAAACATAATATAAAATGCGGTTCGAGTTAAATAAACTCAATTATTGTATCTCTTAAATATATGAAGAATAATGAAAAGGACCCAAGTTCATTTACAGCAAATTTCCAAAAAGAGCCAAGCGCCAAAATGATTCAAAATCTATTTTGGCAAAAAAGATTTCATGTTGAAAAACTGACATGAACTAAAACCGAAAATATTGCGACTTATCCATTGTTGGTATTTTAATACCTCATTTTTTATAAAGTAGAACTTTAGACCTTAATTACTTAAACGATCTAAAATGCCGCTTGGTTCCTTTTGGCATAACGTTATCTGTAAAATCTGAAAGCTATATATCTCTATAAAACGAAACCATCATCATTACTATCGGCCAACAGATGGGCAAAAAGTACTTTTTGTCACCTCGTTATATTAGCTCTTTGTTTCGTCCTGTCACACGACGAAACAAAATGATAATATTAAATTCAGTTTCGAGTTCGGTAAAACTTTTAAAGAAACATTTGAATTGATGAAAAAAGTTTATGGCGATGATTGCTTATCCCGTACACGTGTAACGAGTCAAAGCCAGGCCAGAAATGATGCGAATTCGACTGTGAGATAGATAGCGGAGGAATTAAATACGTCCAAAAATATGATTCACGAAATTTTTGATAAATAATTTAAACAAACGGAAAGTCGTTGGTCGTTCTTTTGCTTCTCAGCTTATTTTTAGCCTTGTTAATTTCTTTGTTTTTTTTCCAGGGTTTTTTTGCACTAGCTCCATGTTGAACCGGCGCGTGTCCTCTCTGATATGTTTTCTTATAATTTTGCAGAGCTCAGCGTACTCGACCCTGCCAAAGGGACTACCTGCATTGCTCATTGACCGTCGTTTCTTCATTAAATCAATAATCTCACCGGAGATTTTTGGCTGTTTGAGACATTTTTCTTTTGGTGCTATTGAAGCAGCTGTTTGAATCACATTGTTGGTGATTTCTTCATAATGATCTGATCATTATGATCTCATCGGGATCTTCCGACACAGCAAAGCGGTTCGACAAAACAATCTCAAAATTTTCGGTTGCGGTTCGACAAAGCAATCTCAGTATCATTCTTTACCATGACAACGCGAGTTCACACCCATCGGACCGAACAACTCAATAATTGACCTGTTAAAACATCGAATTGATGGGCCATCCGTCGTATAGTCCTGATTTGACTCCCAATGATTTATTTTTCTTCCCGTCCGTGAAGAATGAACTATGTGGTCAACGATTTTCAACGCCAGAATAATCGATTGATGCGTTCAAAATGCATGTTGTGGAGATATCTCAATCGAAATGGAAAACGTGATGAAAATTGGTTTAAACGTATGCCAAAGTGTATCGATCATCGCGGAGAATATTTTGAAAAACAATAAAACCATTTTCAATGATAATATTTGATTTTATTTATTTATTCCGGATACATAAATAACAACCCTCGTATTTGGGTGTTATGGAGCGTTTATGGAAGGGAATCGTTTTTCGGGAAGCGCCGGGAGTTGATTTTTGTGACACGATAATACACCATCTCATAGGATTGTCGCTGATCGTGAATTTTTGGCAAAAAAACAAGTCTGTGTGCTTCAACACTCTTCGTCTTTGCCTGATTTATCTCCGTGTGACTATTTCTTGTTCCCGAAACTTATCTTGGCGATGTAAGGGGCTTTTTATGACAGTATTACCCAAGTTCAACAAGCCGTGAAGGTTGGCCTCCATTGGTTGAACGTGCCCGGCGGTGTATTAATACGGAAAGGATATGTTTTGAAAAGAAATAAATAATTTTGCCACAATAACTAATTGTTTTTTTTATTTAAAAAGTTCCGTTATTTCTCCGACATACTATGTATAATGAATTGTTTAATAGTTATTCGACAAAACCGAAAATGTACAACGGATATATTAAAATATTAAAATTAATGATTAAAAATGAATATTGATATTAACATAGCATATATGCTTAACCTTAACGTTTGTTAACACCTTATGTACTATATAAATATATAATTATGATCAAAAAGTAACGTGACTTTTGTTTTTAATTCCCGCGATTTATGTACCGGGTAAATGTTCTTCAAGTTAAATTATTTCGGTTGTTAAATTATCAGAAATTATAGCGTCTTGTGTCGGCGATTTATTAAAATAGATAAATGTATCAAGCTCTAAAAAAATTTGTTCGAAATTTCTTGGGCTCATACATTAGAAATGTTACGGTAATATTAATAAGTGGTATAAGGACTTTATTGATAATAGATTAGCTAGTTGAAGATGAACCTCGATCAAAAAACCTTCCACGTCAACAAAGACAGAAAATATGACCAAACTTAAAGATCTTGTTCTGACTAATAGCTTAATACGTATTAGATATATTGTAGATATTACTGGAATATTATTTAGATCTTGATTTAGATCCAAATACTATCAAAAAGTATAAGACTAATAAAGATCACGATGGAATACTCTCAAGCAGCAGTAATGACTAAAGAGGAGAAATCGGAAAACATCAAAATTTCACAGGAGTAAGACAAAACGCTTTTGCAGCAATGCTTTTCAATATAGCCTTAGATGGAATTATCGATAAAATAGGCATAAAGCAAATCATAAGGAACGAAGAGGTTTCTTCAATCGAGCTAACAGGAGTAAGTCACACAGTGCTATAGCTGGCAAACATGATGAAAAAATAATAATACGTAAAAAATCCGTTTTACGTAAAAAAAAGGTGAACAAAATAATATTTTCATTAAAAATGTGAATACACTAAGGCGCAAAAAAGTTGTGACCTTTCAAACGTAGAAAAGTATCACAGACAGCGCCCTCTACAATCCACATACAAATTTTCGCGAAATTAAAATTTCTTATCTTAACAAACCTCCCACTACCACATTTTGTTCAAGAAAGATATTATTTAAGAAAGTTATTGACGAAAATTGAAGATAAAATTATAACTTTAACATCCGGTATCATGGTTAACTAGCGGACACCCTGTATATATGACTCATATATGACACATATCTTATGTAAGGCGTGACATTGCGTGATGTCATTTTGATGTCACAACACGGGCGTAGCCAGGATTTAGTTTTGGGGGGGTTTAGTTTGAAGTAAATAAAACAACAAAAATATACTTACATGAAATTTAATATGTATATATTCATCGGAAAAATTACGACATATTTATAAAGTTCGTAACTTTAAATGAAATGGTTAAATTTATTTCGTTCCTCTGCGCTAAATCTAAAACCATTAAAGAAGAAATCTTCGGCTTTTTCTTTTAAATATATCCACTACTTCATCTGGATAAATTTCTGTTCCATAGCGAATGTTCATGAGAGCGAAACCATTAATTCTGTTTTCACTTGTAGTGTTTCGTAAATAGTTTTTCAGTCTCCTTAGGCTCGAGAAAGACCTTTCTGGGATAGCAGTGGATACAGGAATGGTAGCCAAGATTTGTAGTAATGTGTAATTATTAGGATAAAGGTTTTTATCGCACATATCTAGGCATTCCAAACTAGATTTCGGGATAGGCGAGATACTTGTCATGACTGTTTTCCATACTTCAAGTTCTGCTTTAACCACGGATATGTTGCTTTCGGGAAGCAGTGACGAGTACATGGAAATTGCTTCTTCAATTTCAGAACTGGCCGTAAAATTTGAAGGTAGCACACCAGATAATGCTGATACTACTTTACGATGTTTGGTAAACCTTTCAACCAATTGTTGAATTGTATGATCAAGAAATGGAATGAACAAATTAATTTTGTAATACGTGCATACATCCAATGCAGGAATATTCGGTCTATTTAATTGTCTTCCGACGACGCGTGGCATTCGCAGTATACCACCATTTTCTTCCAGTAAAACCTTTGCGTCTTCATAGAGATGAAGATATTCGACGTCAGTGTTGTTTTTGGCGCTTTGGCAGTGTTGTTTCCTTATTGTGATTAAATTGGAGTTCTTCGAGAGCATTCACAATCGCTGAATAAATTTCCCTGAATCTTATAATAGCTTCATGTTTGTGGACCCACCGTATTTCACACATTGAGAGCAAGCTTTTTTGGTTACCGACGGGTAGTAGCTCTTGAATTTTTTCTTTCAACAAAGCAGTGCGTTGAGCAGAATGTCGAAAGTAGGAACCAACAGACTGCACAATCCCAATGCAATTTCGGACATTTGCTAATGAACATGAATCAGCAATAGCAAGGTTGAGAGAGTGTGCACTACAGTGTACATAAAGAGCAAGAGGACATTCTTGGCGAACATAAGCTTGGGCACCGTGCAAATACCCACTCATAGCTGCAGCCCCATCGTAACTTTGACCAACCACATGAGAACATTCAAGTCCATGCTTTTTCAGAGCTGTAATAATAAGATTTGCGAGACCGGATCCTGAAACATCGACCGTTGGAATGTACTCAAGGAAGACATAACGAGACTTGTTCTACACGTCCGATGTCGGTGGTTTCGTCAGCCAAAATCGCAAATAGTTTGGCTTTCTTTACTTCTTCAATTATTTTATGTTGAATTAATTCACCACAAATGTCAATTATTTCGTTTTGGATCTGAGGGCTTGTGTACAGGGCATTCTTCTGTGAAGTATTCAAATGCTCAGCCAGATCTTTATCTCCAGACTCAGCCGCAAACCGCAACAGGGCTCTAAAATTACCATCATTCTGTAGTGGTTGTTCAGGTTCTGGTGATTCTGGTGTAATTTGTATGCGCCCCGAATCGATTTTACCTCTCAAGGAGATGACTTGTTTGCCGCAAAAAATTATTGCTTTTACGATAGGGATTAGTTTCTTTCAATTCTCCTCTTGTTGTCTCTTTCTTTCAGAAGACAGCTGTTCAGTGACCGAAAAAGCCTGCAAAGACATTACTTTTAGAAAGTTATCTGCCCGTTCTGAATTTTGCTTGTGGTATCCCGATTTCGCATGAGCTTCAAATATTTCTAGGGCATTTTTCCACTTACAAAAAGGTTCGGTTACCAACTGGCCGATCCTCTGATGACCGCCTTTACCTTCATCAAGCGGACGTCCCATTACCACGCAAACTCTGCATTATGCTCCACTTTTATATTCCGAATATGACAACCAGGGGAATCTCTCCAACCATTTTAATTGAAAGCGCAAGTTTCGTTTTGTGGAAATAGGAAAGGGTGGGTTCCATGGCGTTTTTAAAATTTGGACTTTAAAATATTCATCCAAGATTTTTTCTTGATTCGCGTAAAAACCAACATCCAACTTAGCTACAGTTGTAAAAGATGAGGTAACAGGCAAGCTGGCCTGTTGCTGACTAGATGTAGATTCGACAGTTGAAGGTATCGAACAGGGCACCACCGACATGGCATCGATTTCGACATTCGGTATTGCCATTGAGGTCGAGGGCCTGCTTGTCATCACAGTCTTCTTATCAGCATGCAAGGTAGCTGAAACTTTGATAGCTAAATCCAAATTTGTTTCTTTATTAGAAACCCCTTGACTACACCACTTTTTCCAGTAGTCCATACCTTTAAGTTTATCACCCTTCCTTTTTTTCCCCTCCATTTTTCGACTTTTCGATTTTTCGAGTAATAATGATTCACGTATCTATCCTTAACAAGGTCACCGAATAACACTGCACTAAAATTACTCACTTACACGGTACACTTAATTCTCTTCACTATTCGTTCACCAGTTTTCACTTATATTCGCTTCGAGTTCGCATGGAACAATACTGCCGTAAGCGCGGTCTCGCGCCGCTTATATAGCAGCTCAGTAGTAGCCGTCCATAAACTAGCACAAACTTCCACAAAGCTCCGCTCATTCCGACCGAGGGATGTGGCGAATAATCGAGAAACAACGCAAAGTTTCCATACGATACAAAATAGTTCGACTACTCGACAAGAGATGGCGTTACTGTGCGCAACGTCCACTAGTTCGGATATATATTCAATTCAAATGTAATAATTTAACTCTCTTCACTCCTCGTATTTTTTCGGTATAATATTGGGTAATATTTGGCTTATTTTATAAACCCCCCGTTGGCTACGCCCGTGTGTCACAATGACGTAAAAGTGTTTTCTGGGGTGTGTTGCAGTGATAAGGGATTACTTTGAAGGGGGCCAAAGTAAATTTTAACCAATAAATAAATATTTTATGTTCTATTTATAAGACCACCTTACTGTTTAATCATAGTACTATCTTTAAACAATATTTTAATTATGGTAATCATTTTATCATGAATATAATGAATTTATCCGACAAAATACTTACAATAATTGGATTCCAAAGTAAACTGATAAAGGCACAAGAAGAATTGATGAAACCATTAGTGGATGGAGTGGTTCCCAGTGATCTAAGGAAAGCACCGAACACTGGAATTATCACAGCCATGTTGAGAATATCCTATAATAATAAAATCAAATTACTTTTCAAATATTCAGCATAATTTTTATTAAAACAATAAACATTATTCGGTATAGAAATAAATAAATTATTTCTCAAAACATCGAGTTGTTCGGAAAGTCCGTAGAGATTTTCTATTAGCTGGTCTTTTATCGTTTCTAAACAAAATTTGGTATTGAATTACTAATTTTTATTGTATAAAGAAAACAAAGATTTCTAATTTCCACTTATATTTTTCAAAAAAAAAATGTATAAGTGGAAATCCGAGAACTTTATTTTATTTATACAGTTTAATATGAATTTCCATCTAGAAAATGTCGCAACCATCTTTAGTAATGTTTATTTTCGTATTATTAATGTTTGTGGTATTTACAATGTTGTGTAAATTCGCTTTGATGTGCAATTAGTTAGTCAAGTTGATTCAAACTGAAAATGTCGAGAATTGGAAAAGACCGGTACAGTTCGAGCTTCCTCCATGCGACCAAACCATCAACACTTCTACTTCTATTATTCACAATTAGATCGGCTGAAAGCAGCCATTGGAGAAAACCGACCAGATTTAGCAAACAGGAAAGGCGTCGTGTTCCATCATGACAATCATTCAGGACCCGGCAAACAATTTATCGTAAAGTTTATGTTGCAAATGGAACTTCGCGTGCCGAGTCGCTGAAAATGTTACGGTTACGGTTACAGAACGCTTACGGTGAATCGACTTTATCAAAAACACCTGCATATGAGTAGTACAGTATATTCAAAAGCGGTCAAGGTGTGGTGGAAGATTTGCCTCGCTCTAGTTAACATCGCCAAAGTGAAGGAAATGGTGATTGAAAATCATCATTTAAGTTTAAGAGAGATAGCCGCTGATCTTCCTATGTCTCACGAATCAATTCATATCATTTTAAGCAATTGTTTGGGCATGAAACGCGTTACCGCTCGACCCTTGCCGAAACACCTAAATTTTCTTCAGAAACTCAATCGCTGAAGACATGCTAGAACGAATCAATTCCAACCCCACATTCATAAAACGCATTGTAACTGGTGATGAAACATGGGTATACAAGTTTGACATGCAAACCAGTCAACAAGCTTCGGAATGACGCCTTCCAACTGAGCCGAAACCGAAAAAAACACGTCAAAGTCGATCAAAAGTTAAGGCGATGTTGACTGTTTTCTTTGATTATTACGGTATTGTACACTGGGAATTCTTGCCAGAAGGTCAGATGGTAATTAAAGAATATTATCTGATCGTTATGCGGCGTTTGAGAGTGTAAATTCGCCGAAAAAGACCAGATTTGTGGAAAGAAAACTCTCGGATTTTGCACCACGACAACGCACCATCTCACACGGCTATCATTGTGGAACGAATTTCTGGTCAAAAACTCAACAACCACCGTATTCACCTGGTAAAAAAAGATAAAATTAATTTTATATCTGGTTTGGTAGTTTCGAAATATTTTATTTTAGTTTGCATAAACAGTACAGTTCTATAATTTCGATCGTATTTTTTGTTATTCCAATTCCAATTCCATGTGCTAAAATGTGGCGTTCTTGGCAAGATAATGATCATTGTGCTTCTGGTAGTGCTGATTTTAAAAGAAAACATTTATCGCCCGATGCTAAAGAAATTGTTAAAAATGTGTATGTTTATTTATTGAATAGGGGGCTTAATGTAAATGCAGCCGCAGCAGAAACGTCTTCATTAATGAAATCTCCGTTGTCTACAGTTAAAGATATTGTGACGAAGCCAATTAAAGCTAAAAAAGTTCGTAGTGATTCTGATAAAAGCAAATGTATTCACGAAAGCGACAGACTTAATTCGAAGCAGAATTGAAGAGTAAACTGTACCTACATTGCATTCATTGCAATAGCAAGAGAATTGCTATTAGCTAAGAAATATTGCAATAGCTAAGAAAAGATGAAACCAACATTCTTTGCAGCACAACTAGCTTCCGGAGAATATTATCTCAAAATCGGACCATTAATAAAAGACAAATATTAATAGAATCACAACGATTGCGACGATCGCGGTTTGACTACTTAAACTCTATAAAAAAATACAGATTAGAAAATCATCCCATTATCTACTTTGATGAAACATAGTTCGATACACATGAGCAAAGTGATGGGTAGATAGATCAAGAAAATGCCAAACCAAAGCCTCAGCGAACAAGGGAAAAATAATTACAATTTTACATGCTGGTTCCGAGGATGGATGGGTTCCAAATTGTTTACGGTTGTCCACTTAGAACCACTTATTGTTAATGTAGATCAAAGTGACAGTGAGAGTGAAACCGAATTAAATGTATAATTAAATTCTAATAATTACTAATAAATTCAAAATACACAAACTAATAAACAATATTTTAGTCATACATAATAATAATAATTATAATTAAATTATAATTAATAATAATTAAATATGGACGTAATCTCTGCATTTTATTACGTTAATCGCTGCAGCGATGATCCCTTTATAAGGAATTTATACGAAGACACCCACAACTAGATATCACTGAACAAAACATAGCAGACAGAAAAAATGTTAAAATCAAGAAAGGTTATCTAACCACCATGGAACGCGATGAGATAAAGAGAGAAGTGGCTAAAGTCATACATCAAACAATGCCATTAGGCACAGAAGCGATTGATGTTCTTGAAACTATTCCAGAAAACATCAGAAGCACAACAACAATACCAGACACATTCAGAAACACTCCACCAACAATACAGCAAGATAAAAGTCAAAACCACAATTTGGATACATTAAAAGATATCAGAGAAAAATTCTTCAGTAATATGGCATTTTACGAAGGAACTGATCCCCTTAAAAGACCTGTTATTCCGGTCTTGAAAAATATTCATAAAGCCAAAGAAATTGTATCGGGAATGAATCTAGTAATGAGGGAGTTTCTTAAGACAAATTCTAATAGTATTGTTCAGCTGTTACTATAACAGAACTTAACATACATATTATCCTAGCACAGTAAGACAAAATCATCTTAAGCAAACCCCTCAGTGGAAGAGAAAATTGGAAAAAAACATAGAAGATTTACGTGGCAATGCAGATATAATGAAAGAATACTTGAAAGGCCAGCCATCTAGAAAAGTGACCGGAAAAGCCAAAGCCATAACCAAAAAGGCAAGGATAGATATACGTATTAAGGAACAAGTAATTTCATATATAGACCAATGTAGACAAAAAGCAAAAGCCAAAGGAGCAAGGTTGCGTAGTATATAATGAGAATAAAAAAAGGAAGGAGCAAAACGCACACTTTTATAAAAATCAGAAACAGTTTTTTCGAGATTTTGAAACGAATGAACCTAGTAAATCTAATCCAAACCCAACAACATGTTACGCATGTTGGAAAACAACTTGGAAAGTATCGGAGGGGTACAACACATCAGCAGCCTGGATCTCAGATATCGAAAGCCCGCAAGAAGGCTTACGGGAAATGAATGTGGCTGAATTTACAACAGGAGAGGTCTGTAACGTCATAAGAAAAACCCAAAATTGGAAAGCACCAAGGCCAGATAGAATCCAGAATTTCTGGATCAAATATTTAGATGCCATACATGACAATTTATCACGTTGCTTCAGTAACTACTAACTAACTTCACTAACTAACCCCGAATCTATTCGACAATTTTTATCTGAGGGTAATACATATTTACTATATAAGAAAAATGACTCATGGGTTTCAAAATAGGTTTTCAACTCTGTACATACTACAGTCTCAATGATTTTATCAACAACAGGTAATAAATTAATTGGTCTAAATTCACTTGGTACATTAGGCTTTGGTATTTTCGGAATTGGTAAAATAATGCTGGTTTTTAAGTCCTCAGGAAATGTATTCGTTTCAAAACTTGTATTAATTAAGTACAATAAAGGATAACCGATGACTCAATTTTTTTTTTCATTAACCTTATCGTAATATTGTCACTCGTACTTCGGCTTTTTAAGCTAACACAACTTTTCTTAATTTGTTTAGACTAACGTGTTTAAACTCAGAAAAATCGTGAGTCTTGCATACTTTGATACATCTGCTCCAGTCCCGCTCTTCGATACTCTGTTCTACTTCATTCAAATTATCGAGGTAAAAGTTATTGAAGTTCTCCTCCGTAGGTCCGTAGTAAGCGTTAAATTCGATTCGAAAAAAATCGGCACGCCCCTTACCATTGCCTAGTAATTTTTTTATTGTTCTCCACGTCTTCCTTCCGTCCCCTCCACAAACATCGATATTATTAAGGTACTTTTTCCTCTCAAGTCGCATCATGGATAGTACAATATTTCTTTTCTGCTTATAAATTCTCCAATCATGTCCATTCTTTGTGAAAGAAAACTTTCTATACGCTCTGTCCCTCTCAACTTAAGCATTTCTTAGCTCTTTGCTCATCCAAGGGATAATGCCATTGATAATTTTAACAACTGGTATTATACCAAAGAACCTGAAAAAAACATCAAATTTCTGGCGCTAAAAGAAAATCTGTTTAGAATAATGCAGAGGGCGGTAATCTTTAATACCACTGGCATCGCCCGAAATTTTTTGGAGCACTTCATTTATAATCCAGCTTAGGTGGGAAAAAAAAGATAAAAAGGAAAATAATAATTATAATTTAATCAAAAAGTAATTTAATTTAAAAATATTTTATTTTTCCCAAAAGTATTCAGAAGTTAAACTACTCGGGCTCTGGCGTTTTTATAAGAAACTAGGAATATTTTTATTGCGATTTATTGGGCAACGAAATAAATTGAAACGGACTATACGTCATAATTTTTCCTTGCGTCCTTGAATGCCTCTCGTCAACATCGCATGCGTCTAACCTTTCAACAAATACATGCGTCTTGACAACCAAAAGTTGAACAAGTATAGCCATACCTTTAGAGTGTCACAATCCCCCCCGGATGTAAATCCGATCGGGAACCTTTGGAAGGAGTTAAAATGAAATCTCGGTAAAAAATAATAAACAAAAAGACATCATGGTAATAAATTCAGACCACAGTTTTAGAGAAGTTTTTTATGATTTGTAATAAAAACTACCCTTATTTTTTGCCCACGTTTTTCTAAAATATCTCATCAACTATAATAATTAATAAAGTAATTGTTTATTTTCAGATTAATACCATGTATGCTTTTTAAATGCTCGGTAAGTTAATATTGTCTTAGAAACAATATAAAAATGAGTTTAAATAAAATACATTAACACGGCCTCGCCAGGCTTATTTTACTGGCAACCACTGTTATTGATGTAGAAGAGTCATTTGTAGTTTTATTACTTACAAATCAAAGTCTTTTCTGCGCCAAGCATTATCGGATTGACTAAACTCAAAGAGATTTACCACTAAACAACGAATTACTTTTTTAATGTTCTCGACGCACGTTTCGCTAACCATGTTAGCATCATCAGGAGATGATTTACCCTAATTGCTCACATACAAGAAAAAAAGGCGATTTTATTAAGAACTTCAATAGTAAATGCCAAAACATAGTATTCACGCATGAACTCCAAAAAACAACGATAGTTGTTTCCCCATTTTTGTTTTTCTTTTTTCTTGTATCCTTTTTTTACACGCTTCATTTGATAGGTAGTTCATTAGGCAGTACGCTTCGTAGGTAGTAGGTTAGTAATTAGGATTCTCATATAAATAAAACATAGTTTAATTTTAAAATTAGATTAAATCATCTCCTGATGATGCTATGACATGGTTAGCGAAACGTGCGTCGAGAATTTTAAAAAAGTGATTCGGTGTTTGGTGGTATATATCTTTGAGTTTAGTGTTTTACACCGAAGGTTCTAATAGAAAAAATGATTATTAGATTGATTTACTAATATAATAATTCTTTTAATGCATATATTTAATGAAAAGCAAATAGTTGTTTGAGAAGTAACATTTGAAAATGATTTTATCTTAAATATTATTTACGTGTCTAGTCAGTTCTTGGAATTAGTTTATTGTTTAGTGTTTTTCAATAAAGAAAATCCAGACAGATCTTTCAATAAAATAAATCTTATCATACGTAAATAAACAAATTATAAACACAACTTGAATTTTACTGGATAATTATGCAATTAAAATAACATCAAAAAGCTAGTAAATGATTTTTTAAAAATATAAATAGAATTTATACTTACCAAAGCAAACAAAACATATAAGACCTTCATCTTCGAATTGTTATTACAACTTTGACGCTAATAAATAAAATTATAATTTGTTTTCTTCAGTTCTAAAGACCCGCCGGTATACCAGACTTATGTTCTAGTGGCGCACCACGAACTTTGACGAATTATAATTAGTTTTGAGCACTATCTTATCATTTTTTTTTCTACGATAAAAACATTTTTTTTTACAAATGAATTGATGTGCGCATACGATGACTGGGTAATATGTACGTTATATTTGTACGACTGATTCACACTGACTAAAACGAATACTTATTTTCAGGATGTCGAAAGGAATACAAAATATTTTTCGTTATCCACTCCTATAACTTTGTTTTGGTATTATGTAAGTTTTCTATACCGGCTGTCTATTTATTATTAATAATACTTAGTTGAACTTAACAGATTCGTTATGAATTTTTAAGTTAATTTATTGTTTATATATTGATATCATTGAAAAGATAAGAATAAGGATAAAATCTACAAATCAATAGTACTGGGTTGATATAAAAGTTTATCCCATTTTTTTGATGAAAATTTAAGAAAACTTCATTCACTAAAAACATTCATAACTAAAAAAAATACATTTAATCATCGTAATATATGTCGTTCTGTTCAATGACCTTTCTCCATCTCGCCAGTAACTGCATAATCTAGTGTTCATAGAAGCCGTGAGGCTTCTGGATGAAAACTGATCCAGATGATTTTTCAAGTCTTCCAAAGAAATAAAGTTGTTAGCATTTAAATAATCAGTACAAGGAGGGCGTACAATGTCGGGTCATCTCAGTCAATATGTAAAAGTTTATGTCGGGTAACTAAAGACACGCATGGTTTAGCATCATCTCGATGGAACGCTATGCGCTATGTGTTGTCTAATTCAGGCCGCTTATAGTTCTCCGAATTGTTCGTGGTTGAAGGGGTATTTCCGCCCTTACATGATGATCTCTTACGCTTAACATTATAATGCACAATTTATTTTTCATCACCTGTACCCATCCGTGTTAAAAGTGAATTGATTTTGTTGCACTTCAATAGAGAATCGCAAGCAGAGTTCGGTCTACTAACATTTTCTCCGTTAACCCATTGCGGTACCCATACATCGACCTTGCTCACCATTCTAAGGTGGCGTGATCACCTTGACCTTGTTGACTAGTTGATTCGAAGAATTTCTCCGAGCTCTTGAATTGTTATATGCCGAACATTTTCAATTAGCACCAATAATTGCCATCCGCACTGACCGGTCGTTCTCAACCCTTTGTAGGGTAATAAAAAACCTATTTTTTAAATTGTGTTTTTTTATTCTTTTAAAATCTTGAAAGAACAAGGACTAGATCTGAAAACGCTGGTAATTGTTATAGCAACACTAACTAACACAAGGTCAAAAGTTACATTCTGGAGTGACATCTGAAAGCCCTTCGAAATTAAAACTGGAGTGAAATAAGGGGATGGACTCGCCACTCTTATTGTTGAGTCTAGAACTGTGTTCTAGAAAAAGTAATACAGGAGTGGCGTGTAAAAAAATCGGCCCCGAATATTGACCAGCCCTTTAAACTGGGGAGAACCAACATCAAAATAAAGTGTCTGGCGTTTGCTGATGATCTAGCAATTTTAGCTCAAGATATACTAAGGGCACAAAAACAGCTTGAAATCCTAAAAAAACAGCAGAAAAGGTAGGATTCCAAATTTCCTTGAAAAGACACAATACATGACCTGCAACAGACTAAAAATACCATATCTAAAAACAAAATATGGTAATATCAAATGAGTCTCTCAATTTAAATATTTGGGTGAAAACATCATGGAGACGGGTTGGAAAAAGCGGCCAATAAGGGTAGATGTCAAAAAAAAAATTAAAACTGCATTGAGGCTTGCACAAAATATTTATAACAAAAAATGCATATCTAAAAACACAAATCCAAGACATTACAACACAATTATTAAGCCAAAATGTCTAGAATTTTGAATAGAAAGAAAGACATCGAGGAAATTGAAGATAAAAACAAATCTTAGGTCCCAAACAAATAAATAGCACAACATACCGACTTCGAGAAAACCAAGGAATCAAACAATACACATATATACATAGCGATATGAGAAAAAGACTTAAGTTTTACGGACACATAAAACCTATGAATCCGAACAGTATAACTAGACGAATAGTTGAATTTTATGAAAATAGGACTAGAGCTAAAATAGAAACAATTAAATGGATTGCTGCAGTTAAAGAGGACCTAAAATCAGCAAATATTACACAAAGTGAAATTTAGGGTAGAAACTGTTTCAGACAAGGTTAACGTTTGGGAGGTTAGCCGGAGAGAAAAACTGTAGAAAGACCGAAATAACTTAGTCTGACGAAAGGAAGAAAGCTCATGGTGAAAGAATAAAATCAGTATGGACGCAAAGGAAGGCTAACAACAACAAACGTCTCTAATTGTACTTCGCGTGGTCTACCAGGGCCCATACGTGAATAATAATAACTATATATCAATATAAATAACATTATATACATTTTTTTTATGTTTGACTATTTATTATCTGCTGAAGCTACACAATCGTGACATTGAGTGTCTTGAACTTTTCTTACTTTTTCATTAATAATTTCACATTTCATTATAATTAACTGTATAAGCTTTACTCAAAACTTTATGTTCTGGGTATATACTTCCTTTCACCGTGCAAATACAATTTTTTGCAATGAAATTGAACATAACCTATAGACTTGTCACAGTAACTTTCGCGTGACACCCTGCAAATAATTTCATTATATTTAATACAAATCTTTTTTTCTTATTTGCATTTACGTTGTTATTAAAAAAAAACTCAAATTGATATTTTAACACCTCGAACTTTTGCTGAATTGAACCGAATGTCATTTTTGAGAAAATCTGTGACCATAAAAATATCCACACCACGTACATTATCAGAATTGGTCTTTATGTCCTTTGTCACACATTACTGAATTAAATTAGTAACCAACAATATTTTTTTGGACTAAAACTTCAATAATTTTGACTGTATATACACAGATAGAAGCCGTTGACAGAACTTTACATGAAAACACTTTAACATAATGACGTCACAAACATGGCAGCCAATCGTGACGCTTTCGTAGTCACGTGATTTTATTATAAATTTAATAAATTTTAAAATAAAGTAAAAAAACGATAATTATTTTTTATTCAAAAACCCATTTGCGGACATAAGACCTCAGTTGCTTGAAAATTGAATTGACAGACTTCCCTTTGTCAGGAGTACATTTGTGGTGGACGTTTGTCCGATATTATTTTCAGACATTAATGCCATCAAATAGTTTCAAGGAATCTAATTTGGTTGTTGTTTTATGATAATGGTTGATGGTTGATTGACCATAGTGGTTAGCGAAACGCGCGTCGAGAAATTAAAAAGAAGTGTTTTAGTGTTTAGTGATAAATCTCTTTGTGTTTAAAACTGGGCTAATTTTCAATTGTTTGTATAAGACCGCATTAAAATTATTAAAAAAATACGTGAACGTTCAACCTTCTAATTTTAACATTTCTGTCTCAACGTAAAACGAATATGTTTACGTTAGAAGATTAACTTGTAATTATTATACGTTTTATATTTTTTTAATAACTTAGGAATTTCGACCAATTTTAACCATTTCATATGTTTTGAAACGTAAACAATATCGTATAATTTTTATGTCATTATACCTATGGCAACTTGCAATAAATTGCATCATGTAAACAAACTGTCTGTAACTCAGACGAAATGGATTAAATATAATGGATAAAAATAATGTTGTTATATAAACTTCATTAAAACACTTTCACGACTATTTCAACAGATTTAATAATGCTAAATGCTACAAAATGGGTTCTCAAATATATATAAAAGATGTTAATTGGGCTCTGGACTTCTCACGGATGGACACAGGGCTCTAGAGCAGGGGTCTCCAAACTACGGCCCGCGGGTCAAATCCGACCCGTCAGTGTCATCAATCCGGCCAAATTTAGTTTGTTTCTGACTCGTTTACACTACGGTCAAGTGTTTAGGTTTATTTTATATAAATGGCATGTTTTAGTCGTTGATTTTGCAAAAATCCAGCGGATAAGTTTTGTTATAGATGTTGACGATTTATTTTAAAGTCACAAGCTAGATCTATATCTCAGGAAGTCAAAAAAGTCTATTTTTTATATTTTAAGTGCCAAATTGGAGATCAAGATAAAAGTTGGGCTCCTCATATTTGCTGTGAGTTTTCACGCAAGTTTAGTGCAGTGGATACAACGCAAGATAAATTCCATGCCGTTTGCTGTTTCTATGGTGATGATAATGATGATGATGATGATCATCATCATCATCAGCCCGTGTCAATCAACTGCAAGATGAAGGCCTCTTCAGCATGCTTCCAACTTTCACGGTCCTGGGCTTTCCTCTGCCACTCGGGTCCCATATACTCAGTCCAATATGTCAGTCCATCGTGCTTTCGGTGTTCTCGGACATTTGAGTTCAAGCGGTATCCACTCCAGAATCTCCTTGATCCATCTGTCGTCCCATCGCCTCGCTATATGGCCTGCCCATCTTCATTTCAATTGCTTTACTCTTCCAATAATGACTCGTTTGTTCCCTGATCCATGCGCAGGGCTTTCTGTCTCGTCTTGTAATTCCAAGCATACATCTATCCATTCCCCTCTGTGCTACCCAAAGTTTTTGAATTGATTGCAATGTGAGTGTCCAAGTTTCACTTCCGTATGTCATAACCGCTAGGAAGCACCGATCGAAGATTTTTCTTTTCAGGCAAAGTGGAAGTCTGCTCTTCGACACTATGTTGAGCCTGCCAGCCACATTTTACACGTCGTTCCAACTCCCGGGCGGTATCCCCCTCTATCGAAATCCTCTGCCCAAAATATACAAAGTGGCCCACTATCTTCAAATCCCTTCCTAAAGCTGAAATTCTTCTGTCTTGAGCGAATTTATTAAACATAACCTGACTCTTTTTCTGGTTTATTTTTAAGCCAAATGGTTCGCCAGCCTTTTGCAGCTCTTGCATGCGTGTTTGCAGCTCCTTTCATGAAAGGAGAATGATATCATCTGCAAATCTGATCTGAATATTCTTCTCAGCATTCTGCGCTCCCACAACTTCAACATTTTTTCACTGCTATTAGTTAAGGTCCAGGTCTCCGCGGCATATATTACAACTGGTCTCATGATTACCTTATAAACTTTTACTTTGGCTTTTCTTGATATATTCTTGTTTCTAAGGAGTCTCTGCAGCATCGCTGCACATTTATTTCCTTTTGCTATTCTGGCCTTAACCTCCGCTTCCATTCCATGTTTGTCTGTAATAGTTGAACCAAGGCAACAATGTTCTTCTCCTACTTTAATTTTCAGCCTTTCCTGGCACATTTCGTCTTTTTTAATTCTCGTTTTCATGTATTTTGTTTTGTTTGTATTTACTCGGAGCCCAAACCTCCTGCTTTTCTCATAAATCTTTCAGTTACTCCCAATTCTAGTGTTATAATTGTTACATCGTCGGTGAAGGCTAGACATTGGTGGTTGTTATCATATATTAGTCCTGTGTGATGTATCTGATTTCTCTTCAACACAGCTTCCAATACTAGATTAAACAAGCAGGTAGACAATGGGTCTCCCTGTCTGAGGTCCGATCTTACTTGGAAGGGCTTTGAATGTTGGCCATTTGCTTTAACTAAGCTGACTGTATTTTCTATTAACCCCTAATTCTCCCATTACTTTTAGTAGTTCCTTTCTGTCAGTGGAGTCATAGGCCCGTTGGAAATCTATAAAGAGCATGTTCATGTTAAAGCCTTGTCGGTAGTGTCTTTCCTGCAGTTGCTTTCGTAACATTATCTGGTCTACTCTTGATCTGTAACTCCTAAAACCACATTGGTACTCTCCCACTAGATCTTCCAAGGTATCCCTTATCCTGTTCTTGATTGCTGTCGCTAATATTTTGTACACCACTTCCAGCAACGCTATACCTCCGTAGTTGTCACATGGTGTTCTATCCCCCCTTCTTGTAAATTGTACAAAATTCCGCTCGTTCCCATTTCCTTTGCATTTTTTCCTTCCTTCAGCACTGGCCTATTATTTCTGTGATTTCCTGTAGTAGCTTTGGGCCGCCATATTTTATCAGTTCTATACTAATCTAGCTCTCGCCTGGTCTTCTGTTATTTTTCATGTGACTTATGATTTCTTTAATTTATTCAATGTTGAGTTCTATTGCGTTCTGCCTTCCCGTTTCTTCCTCCAGTTCCCTCTCGATATCTCTGCCCATTCTATCCTCTTCCACTCCACCAGTGCTTCCTAGCTTGTTCAATATTCGTTCAAAATAACCTCCCCAGCTTTCTACATTTTCTTTTTCGTTTATAAGTAGTTTTCCGTCGTCGTTCTTGCAGTATATGTTTCTTGGTTGATTTTTCGTTCTTAATAATTGTTTCGTTCTTTCTTTTCGTTCCTAATACCATGGTAAAAATTCCTTATTTGCTTTTGATTCTAGTTGCTCTCAATTTCCTCCATATCCCTTTCCAAAACTTTTCTTCGTTTTCTCCTGCATATTTGTTTGACCTCTCTTGTTATTTTTTTTTAATTCAATTTTACTCCCTTCCGTTTTTTTTATCTAGAAACTTTAACTTCGCTTTACGCCTCCTTTCAACTGCTATCTCACATTCGGTGTCAAAAGATCTATTCCTCTTTGTTCTTGCATCCATATTTAATATTTCCTGAGCCACTGTTGTTATTGTTTAAAAAATGCATGTTGTTGCGAAGCTACAGTCCCCGGTAATACATTCCAACGAAAAATCATTTTAGTGTCAAGATCGGGGAGTGTCAAGAACAGTATTTTATATTAGTAGAAGTATTAGTGTTGTATTGTACCTTAAAAATATATAGTAGCTTTTACATTAAAAGTCCATTTTTTATTAGTGCCCGGACCCAAGGATATTGTCACGGGGAAATGAACAAATAGACCCGTGCGGTGCACTGGTAGACAATCCGTAACAATATTTATTGGACCTCAAATAAGGAAGCTTCTAAGTGATTTCCGTTTCCAAGAAAAATTAAATGAAAAGTTTCTGGGCAACAACAATGATGAAAACTATAAAAACCTCATAGACAAACTGTTGAAAGCCTACGAAATACTATGGTGTCGCATATCCTTAAAAATGCGTTTTTACACTCCCATTTGGATTATTTTCCGAAAAATTTAGGTGCAGTAAGCGACGAACAAGGAGAGAGGTTTCAACAGAACATCAGGACGATGGAAGCAAGATACCAGGGATGCTGGAACTCATCTATGTTGATCTCCACTACATATATAAGATAAAAAAAGGAAAGTTTTTGTCGTTGTATGACATCTCATGTAATATATATTTTTATTTACATAATCCTCAGTAATGTCTTTGTATTTTTTTTTTGTACTACAAAATACTTCATATACACCTGTTTTCATCAATGTTACCTCTAAAAAGTTAAATTTGTTGACCGGTGTTATTAAAATATAACTGTGATGAACTAAAAGTGAAAGAAAAAAAAGTGGGTCTAGAAATAAACATAGACAAAACAGAGGTTAGGAAAAAAGAACTAATTCAAGTAGCAGTTGTGAAGGATTTTACGTGTTTGGGCAAACTAGATGAAAACATCATAATAGATATCAGAAATCATACTATGAAGGGTAATAAAATTACACCCTGCATTCTATCCTAAGAGTTAAACGTCCAAAGAAACACGAAAATATAAATCTTTAAAAAGCCCATTTGGTCAGTACTTATTTATGGGTGGAAAACATGAACCTTTACAAAGGAAACGGAAGAGCATTTATACAGACTTGGACGTTGTAGGCAGAAAGGCCTTAGGAAAATCATGGGAGACCAATAGTGGGTAACTGATGGGCAGGAATAAATAAAACACGGCATGTTTTTCTCCGTTTATTTTAACACCGAAAAACAAAACTAGTATTAGCATCACAGTCATGAGACAAAGTAGAAATGAAAAAAATGTAAAACAAATCAGTTTTCCACACAGGTTTTTGATATAAATAAGCAATTTTTCACATGACATAAAAGCATGCTTTGAAATATTTGTTTATACTTTATTTCAATTAATTTTATATAAATAAGATTCATTCATCATTAAACCCTTGATCACATTATCAACAATATAAACAATTTTAATAAAACTAAAAAGAATACTTCAAAACAGGCATTATGCGATTAGAATTTAATTGACAATATATTTTCAGTGTACAGGATAGTGCAAAAAAAAGGTTAAATATCTTTTAGACAATTTTTATAAGGAACCATGACGTACCCTGTATAAATAATTAACGTTTAGTTCGAGATTATCAAAATATTCAACTTGTTATTCCATTATGTGAGTTATAAAATGTTTCTTTTGATCTAGTACACTCTTATTCAACTATTTTTATGTAGGAGCGGAATACTAAAAAACTAAAAATACGCAGAATCCTTTTTCTTTTCGATTCCTTAGTAGAACCGCATTTTCCGTTATTTTCGCAGATCTAATACTTCCAGAGGGGCATTATTCTGAATGCTAACATGGTCTGCATTCTAAAAATGGGAAGTCAAATTAAAACAAAATTTGTGTACGGATATTATACATAGTCACGCAATAAATTTTGTCCCTAACTACGAACACGCGCTAGAATGTTTTCAAGGGCTACTCGTGCCTTTATTTTTAACAAAGCTAACTAAGATCTAGAATCTTAGGAGTAGATTAAATTATCTCCTGAAGATGCTAACATTTTTAGCGAAACGCTAGTCGAAAAGTTTAATGGTGCTATATCTCTGCAACTTTAGTGTTTCACACTGAAGCTTCCAATAGAAGAATTGATCCTAGAAAGATTATTTTGTACACTTGTTTTTACCTTAAATAGCGGTGGTTCAGATGGATGAGGATGAAAACCTGACTTTCTACAGTTTGCAATAAATTGCAAACCATAGTTTGGAGTCAACATAAAAAATCCTGTCCTGGAAAAAATACTTCATTATCAGAATCCATTAGTTTGCTCACAGCAGATTGTTTCTTACTCATTATACTTGGGGGAACAAACTATAGCAAGAGCTTCTGGCATAAGTAACTGATAAGGGCAATGAGTATGCAAATCTACACTTGAAAGAAATGCTGTTTGTGTAGGATGAGTCTACAAAAACATATATGTTTAAAAACATGAAACTAGTTCCATTATGGAAAAAACACTAACATGAATCCAACCAATTGTTATCAAATTGTGCTGGTCTTGATAATCAAACAGTTCCTCTTCATTTTTTGTGGTGCAGGAATCTGAAGTTCCACTCTGCTTTGGAAGTATCATGTGAGTAACAATCAACTGATTCCTCTCCTAAAACTCCTTTAATTAAAATTGAAATTGCAAAAAAAGTATCAAACTCATACCAATTTTCCAGCTAAAATACCACAAGTTTCTATGTTATTATTAGTATTACTCTGGGCCATATTTTGAAAAGATGTCATAACTTTACTTGGAACAATGACTATCCTAAGAGCCCCACTATCAAATTGATCAGATGGCTTTTTACTTCTATCAAAGGATGGTATTGATGGAAGGGCGTAGTCCGTGCTATTAACAAATAATAAATTCCCCAAAAAAATGAACTTCTCTACTTACAATTCATATGGTGGAGGAAGATCTGGTGCAGAAGGAGTTGGAGTTGTTACATTTGGATCAGGATAAGACACATTATCTATTGATCCAGGAATATTAGCTGTTAGAAACTCAATAGCTGGGGCAGCAGGCTGTTTTGGTTTTAGCCTCTCTTTCTTAACATTTTCCTCGCTTTTCTTCCGTTCTTGTTCTTCTTTTTTCAACTTCAACTACAAAGCCAATATATCAGTTTAACCAGCCAAATGGTAAGCCATATCGCGTCAAACTTCAGTTCTAGATTCGACCTTTTTCAAATGAAACCAAGAACAATTTATACTTTACCAAATCAGCACGATATCTATCAAAATCCTGCTGGTACATATCGAGTAATTTCTGTTTAAGTTTTTCAGCTCTGGGTAAAACATCTCTCAATTTAATTTGTATTGCGCCCTTCATGTTTGCAGGCACTGTATTAAAATCGGGATGTTTTCGTATTCTCTCCAAAAATAAGGTCATAAACTTTAAATAAAGGCAATACGCGTTTTCTAAGTTTCCTTCACTATAGTAAACATTTGCCATTCGTACCATTTCCAAACCTGACCGATAATACCTTGAAACGATTTGTCATTGACGAAATTTTTTGCAATCACAGTAAAATAATTTCTTACTTCATCGGTGGTACGTGAGGATCAACTTGTATCAAATTACTGTAATTAATAATCTTCTTTAAACGTTCTTGTGGTTCGATGCTTTCCAATATACTGGAAATTGTATTTTTCGCCATATTCTCTTATTAATATTACTTAAATTTAAGCTTAATTTATAAGCTTAAAATCTGACAAACTCTTTTTCACTTTTACAACTTAATTAGTTTCGTATGACTAAAGCTTTACGGTTAATTTGTTATGATTTTGGTGAAAGTGACAGTAGTCAGGTTATGTTGTGAGAATTTTTAGGATTTGGCATTCAGGTTAGAGATCTACTTATGTTACAATATGTTATTGTGAGATGGCGCTTTACTTTCGGCATTATTATTGTATGACTGGTTATCTAATAGTTCATTGACGAATTGATTTTTGATTTTCTTTACAAATCATGTATCCCAAATCACTTGAAAAAATATGTTGTAGTTTGTCTGTCCAATAAAATCTGTTTTATGACTCTAATATTATTATTAATTGCGTTATTACAGGTTTGTTCTAACAAATCAAATCCGAAATTGCTTTGTAATCACCTTTAAATTTTTGCCGGCGATCTCTGTCCTGGGCTGTTTGCTTCCAGTTTAGT
This sequence comes from Cosmopolites sordidus, assembly GCA_031761425.1. NCBI lineage: Eukaryota > Metazoa > Arthropoda > Insecta > Coleoptera > Curculionidae > Cosmopolites > Cosmopolites sordidus. The sequence goes on along the minus strand of JARFXV010001053.1, from coordinate 480,883 downwards.
CGCTCTGTTCTGTATTTCATTCATAATCCGCATTCTTAGTAATGGTGTTCCATCGCTCTGTCTCGCGTTATGTCTTGTATAATTTTACCTTAACTTTGTAAATCCAAAGCAAACTAAAATGATTTTTGGTTTGCTTCGGATCTTCGTAGTTTAATACGTTTGCCCTTGTTATTGTTAAAGTTTAACAGCCGTCAATACGTCATAATAGGAAGTATACATTGATAGAACATTTTTAATCTAATTATTGAGGTATCTTTTTTTTCTAGATATCCTACTCATACTAATCGCATGCTACCTGTTACCTTATCCGATATTCTTTGTTAGACATCATTTGCCTAAGTGTAAGGTCCGTGTTAAAGTCATGAAAACATGGCCTTCTTTTCGTTAATTTAATAAAAATTATAACTTTATTTTTTATAACAGCTTTGCAAAGATATTTTCATTCCTACCCATCATTATTAGTTTTTTTTGTTTGTTGTAGACAAAGAAGTTGCGAATTCATACTAATATGCGTCTAAAGGTGATAAATCCGTTTAAAAATTATAAAGGCACAGTAAATATTTACGAACAAACTCTGTTATACTAAACTCAAGATTTATCACTAAACACCAAATTCCTTTTGTAAACTTCTCGACGGGCGTTTCCTTAACGATGTTATCATCATCAGGTGGTGATTTAAACCGCCTACAGATTAGCCCTCAAGAGAAGCACTTTAGCGGCTTCCCGATTCAGGAGCACATGGGTATGCCGTACGTATGGCTTTTATTATTAATATATTTTGATTAAATTATCAAATTAAATATATTTTTTTTAATTTAAACTTCAATCAATATAGAAAAAGACTATATCTATAGAGAATGTTCCAAAAAATAATAGTATTCCTAATACCATCGAAAAAATCAGCAAAAATAAAAAAAATGTTAAAATGAGGTGTTCTTTTCAAACTATCATATATATCTAGACGAAATTACTAAATAAAAACTTTCTTTCAACAGCATTTAAAAGGGGACTTAATGTACTTTAAGATACTTATTACATAATTTAGCTTTATTTTTAAAAATATATTTATTTAGTTAGGTAGGTTAAAGTTCACTGGTTTTAAAATAAGGTTATTTGTTCGGACTCGTTGCTCGATGACTCACTTTCAACAGATTCTACCTGCTTCTCTTCGCTTTCGTCTTGATCAGTCTCGTTGTGATGCTCTTCAAAAACCGATTCGGTCTCGCTTTAACTCTCTTTGTCGTCGAAAATAGCACCTGCCTCATATAACGCTTCTACTTCAGACGCACAGCGAGTACGAGAAGGCGTGTTCACTTTCAGCTAAATAGAAAATGAAAGAAACCGATAAATACATGTTAAAAAAAATTAAAATCAAGTTTTCAATAAAAATACTATAGAGAAAAAATATAATATCTATGATTTACTTATCACAAGCTGTGTCAAGATCGAAAAAAACAACTATTTGTACCCAAAAAGGTTATTTAAACAAATTGATAAAATACTGACACAACAACAGCATTGGGTGGCGTATACCCATAGGCTGACTACGGTCGCTTATATTTTTGTTAGTATTCACATCTTAAGATCGCTATGGTGGGAGATCTGTAGTGGGGTGTAGTAAAAAAAATTCCCCCACCCTAAATCGTCCCCTCAACGTGTAAGAGAAAAACATTTTTAATTCACATCCCATACCCAGTACTTTTCTTGAGGGTTAAATAATCTCTTGTTGATGCTAACATGATTAGCGAAAGTCGCTTGAAATTGGCTTCCACTGGTAGTTTCTTAAGCACTGAAATAATCAAAGAAACGAATTGGTTCAGCTTCATTTGCTGTCTTGCTGTTTTCCGATGAAAAACAAATTTGGATGGACCAGGCGGCTGATTTACGAAAAGATAAAAAAAAATCTCTTCTAAACACCAGTTAGCAGGCGATTCAATAATGGTTTGGTGGGTTTTTCTTTTAACGGAGTGAGCCCTCTAGTACTTAATTCAGGCAAAATGAATGCTGTGGGGCAGAAAATTTCTGGCAGAGCATATCTTGCCGATTGGAGCTGAATTGGATGGCGAATCGTTAATTTTCCCTTATAAAACACATTTTGATTGTAATAACATTTTAGGCCAGCAAAAAGTCCCAATTTAAACCCGATAGAAAATAATAGATGGATTGTATACAGGTTTATGTATTCAGCTGTTTTTATTATTTTTGCAGCTTGGTTCCATACCTCCTTCTCAACATCACCTTAATCAAATCAGATATTTCTATACCAAAAATATTTAAAATTTCGTACATTTTATTCTTGCGGTTTATGTAATTATTTGAAATAATCTTTGAAAATATTTCACTATCAATACTGGATCATTTCACAGAACAGGAATTTGATTTTCTTGTCTCCCATTCCATATCCTTTAATTTTATGTGCTTTCTTTCTGCATTATATTTGTCCTCATTTGTAATCACTTTCGCAATTGTGGAGCATATAATAATGTTTCTATTTTATTATAAACTAGCTGTATCGGGCCGCGCGTTGTTGTAACCCAGTCTTGTTAAATAATTAAATCAAAATTAAAATAAATCGAAATCTATCAAATTTCAATTTAACAGGCAGCACCCTGTCCACACGGTATAATAATAAATACTAAGATAATATTTTGCGCATGGTGGGCGGAGCTTTGTTGACGGGAACACGTCATCCATTTGACATATAACAAGTTTACTAGAAGTTTATGTACAGCGTTTGTGTGGTGTTAATCTAAAATATTCAATAATAACAATGCGTTGTGCTGCATTTGGGTGTAACTCCAACAATAATGTCGAAAAAGAACCCGTGTAATGTGAAGTTTTTTCATTTTCTTAAGAATGAAGTTGCGTGTAAGAAATAGATACATGCCACAAAAAGACAGGATAAATTTAACCTGAAAAGGGCTTGTATTTGTTCGAAAAACTTTTTAAATAGCGATTTCAAGGAAAATCTTCAACGTAAATTGTTAAATTACACACCAAAAAGTTAATTATCACATGAGAAAAAAAATTGAAATAGAAATTAAACCGAAAAAGTGCTCATGAAGGAGATATTGACGAGGATCTTCAAGAACTTGAATATGATGGGCTCGAACATTTAGCTGGATACACGGGCGTAGCCAAGGGGGGGTTTAAGCCAAATATTACCTAATATTATACCAAAAAAATACGAGGAGTGAAGAGTTAAATTATTACATTTGAATTGAATATATATCCGAACTAGTGGACGTTGCGTACAGTAACGCCATCTCTTGTCGAGTAGTCGGACTATTTTGTATCGTATGGACACTTTGCTTGTTTTATTTACTTCAAACTAACCCCCCCCCCCCCCCCTAACTAATTCTGGCTACGCCCGTGGCTGGATATATATGTTTCAAGTTAAAGGATTCCAGTTTAGAAAGACCCAGCACAAATATACCTGGACTGATCATTTAAGTGAAGGAGGTTTACACAAACCTTCTGAAGATTTTCTTTCACAAATGAAACAGCTTGAACAAATTTTTAAGTCTGTTAATGGAGAATCCTTGACCAAAAATTATTTGAATAATTTGATGCTTAGAAGTAGCCACATTGAATGCCCAGAAAAAGCAAAAAAACTATTTTTTCGAGCGCGAATGTAAGTGTAAAATTATGTAAAAGAAAGATGATTAAAACTATGACATTATTACACTTATAGCTAATTCACAATGGACATAAGCTTAAGAAATATGTACAATTTTAAATTTAGGAAACAAAATGTTGTCATTTTTAATACCAATATAAAATATGGCTAGATGTGTGTTGAATAATTAATATTTTATTTGTGACAAAAAATATAGAATTTAGCCGGATATTACATTTAAAAACCAATATTTACAAAACTTTCAATTTGCATATTGCAATTTTATATAACCAATGTATATTATTTGTTACATACATTTTTAAACTGAGAAACAAAATGATTTCTTTATATACATTTCAAATACTCGTAATAAATAATATTAATATATAAAATGAAATGTTTTTGTCGATAAATAAAAACTATTCGAACTATCGAAGTTGTTTTGTTCTGTAAATAGTGTCTTAAATTCAAATAAAACTGTGTACGTGTCTGTTATATACGATTTTGTAGTCTGTTGCCCACACTCATAAAGTATTTGTCCTCAATATAAAGCCTTAATTCCAATTATAATGCATTTAAATTGTATTTCAAAGTCTAGCGACGAAGATATTTTTATTTTTTTATATATATAATTTTACTCAACGAGTGACGTCATGCGCAAACGACGCATTTTGGTATATGGGAATATCAGGCCCTGCCCTGTCCGGCATGAGCAATGTATAGAATTGCGTGTGTTGCTGTTACGTCTACAGATGGTGCTACCATTACCGTAAAGTATTAAGTATAGCGTGTGTTGCTTTTACCTCCAACAGATGCCGCTGTTTTTCAAAAAAGCACGCTTTTACCTGTCACAGGTGTGACATCTACATAATAGATATATAAAAACATGCGCGTATTCGAATTCAACGTTGTGTAAAAATTTCAAAGCAAACGGTGAAGAACTTTCGAACATTTCAGATTTTGAACAAACGAACATTTACATTTTTATTTATATAGATAAATAAAACATACAATTCTTTTTTTTTTCGCCAGAACTAATAAGAACAAAATCACATTTACGGAGTTTTACATAAACAAAACTACATATATGTACAATATCTAACGCATTATACTATAATAAGGCAATAATCATTTGATAAAAATACTTAAAAATATTATTTTCCAGAATTATCTTTGGTCTAATGTTGTTTCATTATGGCATTTAACTCAGATCTGAAAATAAGACCAAAATTATGTATTAGTTTAGATGAATATATTCTTTTTTTTTTGGAAAACTTTACCGAAAAATGATGTATATCATTGGGATCGTCAAATTCTTCAGCATTCACCAACATTGTTCTGCTACCGTATCTTCTCCTAGAAATATATTACATGTGATTTAAAAAAAAATAGTTACCATTTACATATACGAGATCTAGCAAATTATTATGTTGGTATCAGTGAGAGAAAATTTCTGCTTCCCCATAATCCTTCCTTCTTTTGGTTATTAATTTTGCTGAGCCGGTGTTGAAGAAGTATGGGTTTTATAATGCCTCAAATAACCCAGCTTAGATCTGGATGATCTTCCGCATGCTGAGCATTGGAAGTCAGGAGGATACAAAATTCATTAATTTCTTGCTCTTTAATTCGCCATAGAGGATTTGCTTTGGCAATGACCTAACCATCTCAGCTGATCTTTTATGATCTAGGATTCTGGGCTGAAACTGTTGGTTCTATCAAATGCCTCCAGATCGGTCTGACCGATTTTCGGTCTGATAGAGAAGTAGTCTTAGGGATGCAATAGAGACATATTTTAGAATTAATGCATCTGATATTGTGTGAGAAATGTTGAGGTGTGGTTATTAAATAACGAGACTGAGGCTACTACAGCAACTGCTATTTTGATGTAATATAAGTTCAATGCATGTCTTAATAATTTTTTTAATTACTATTTGATTTTGTGCTTTACCGAATTTCGATGTGACCGAATCAGCATGAACGACGCCCCGCGCTCATGACGTACTGTTAAGCTCTCTATTGAAGAATGGGTTAACGCAATCCATGATATCGTGTTGGCCGACAGCAGAGTGAAGATTAGGGAGATTGTTTGGGCATGATGGGTAGGGCGTTTGCTGGAACAGTCTCCCGTTTAATGGAACAGAAACCCATCAGCTGGTTTTACTTGTTCAACGTACTCCGAAGAATGCGAAGACACTGCTATCGATGGAAATGTTATGAAGAGTGGTTGAGGGTCAGGAAGGAACCTTGTTTTTTGCATTGCCATTGTTGCTTGCATTTTCATTGCAAGGAAAATAAATTCATTCATCTGCTTAATACTTACTCCAAATATCTTCGCCAACTCCACAAACCAATGTAACACAATACAGCCATTACCACCAATGTGCAGGCTACAACCGCAGCAAAATATCGTTGTTGTGGAAGTAATTCTTCTAAAAAGTACATTCTTATTGAGGTTAAACCCTTTCAAGTAGTTAAAACTCAAATACCTGAAAATTGATCGTCGTGTTTCCTCAGTTCATCTTCAGTATTTTGTCCATCTTCAATCAGTTCGGTGTCGTCATCGATTTTATCAGAAATATCTACTGGACCATGATTCTCTATTGGTTGTTGATGTAGGTTGACTAAGAGAAAAATAAAATTTAATACTTGGTTATCAGGTTCAAATTGAAGTAGTGAATTCGTTTATATGATGGTTTCTATCAATAAAATAATGTGAATAATGTTTTAGGTTGATGCAACACTTCTTCTCGTTTTTGACATTAGATGGCATTGCTTCACAAAATCGAAGTGTTATCTATTTCAGACGTTTTGATGTTATTTGACAGAAGGAATTTCACCGAGTAATTGGGAAAAAAACTAATATATTTGGTTGTGTTTTTTAGAATTTGTTAAGAATTAAAAATAGCACAAAATAAGGAGCATTTTCCATATACAGGGTGATTCAGGAGGAAATGTCAATATTTCAGCTAAATTTTCAGGAAAAGAATATAAAATTTTCTATAAAATTTTCTTATTCTGAACTGTTACAGAGATACAGAGGTAAACATATGTATGGATGGCAAATGTAATAGAGTGAGAAAATGTGCCTTTACTTTTTTTTTACTGCTAAGCAACCATTGTTTATACCTGTTAATTATTAGTTTGTCACTAGCAAATTCTTTTAAAATTATATTATTGATTTCATTATGCCTTCATTATTCTTTCATCGTGAATATGCTGTTATATATACTATTTGTTTATGGTTTTTGTAGCTCAAATCGCGCAATCTCCGAATGTCAGCGTCGTTTTCCCTAATCGGAAACTGCCAGATAAAAACGTTTTTGAACAAGTTTTTATCACTGCTGGAGAATCTGGTATGTTTCCAAGTGCGAGAAATGTATCTGAATGGTAATTGAAACTTGATCCTGAACAAGAAGAGGCAATCCTTAACATCGTTGAAGATAATCCAAGCGTAGGTACAAGACGGATTGCAGATATTTTCCAAATGACACAATCGCCTGCTTGGAGAATACTTTATATGAATTGTTTATATCTATTTCATTTACAACCGGTGCACATTTGCAGAATGATGATTTTGCGTTAAGGCTACAGTTTTGTAACTGGATAAATTTAAATCGAAGATTATACTACGGCTGAACATAATTTTCAACATCGATTTAGCATTAATATGTGGTATGGTATGCTAAAAAATGAATTAATCGATCCGTTTATATTCGATGGTCATCTCACAAGAGAAGTTTACCAAAATTTTCTACAGAATCACTTGCAAAACTTGTTAGAGAATGTTCCACTTAATGTACGACAAAACATGTATTTACAACATGATGGAGCCCCTGCAGACTACAACTTATAAGTGAGGAATGTTTTAAACAACTTCCTAAACCGATGGATTGGACGAGGTGGTTCCGCATAATTGGCCAGCTAGATCACCAGACCTTAATCCTCTGAATTATTATATTTGGTATATGCAACTGCATTACTCGATCGAATGGTAAATGCGGCAGCAGTTATAAGGAACAGAGCAACCCGAGCTGTTCATAAGAGAGCGGAAACTGAAGTGTTTGTAAGTAAATGATGATATTTTTGAGAGAGAAGAGAGAGAATTTTAGTAATTTAGGTCGTATCTATATCGAGATCATTTAGCGACCATAATATCAAATTATGAATCTATTACTCATGGAAAAATAAGGATTCGATATGTATATAAGCTAACTATGTACAAAGTGTAAAAACATAAATGTATAAGTATAAAATGTATAAAGTGTAAAAATAAAATGGGTCGTAGGTTACTATATCACATATGGGTTGTATCACAAGTAGGATAATCACAGATGATTATGTCACAATTGTTATTATCACAGGAAATTGACTAGTTTGCTTACGCTTTTCTACAATCATTTGAGTGAAAGCGAAGCACTTGAAATGGCTATATCTTAGTAAAATAATTTATTTCTTTTAGGTAAGCAAATGTGTTGCACATGTTGGCAGAACTAAGATTTTAACTAGAACTAGATTAAGAAGAAGGATCTGAGAGGAGATAAGACTGTGCAGTCAGTCAGAATGTGTTTGATTGTTAGAGAATCATTGCAATATTCGCAAAGGGGAGGGCCCTCTCGTTTTAGCAGGAATTCATGAGAAAATCTGCAGTGGCCTATCATGAGTCTTATCCATTTAACTGTGGCTTTTCTAGCCCGCAGTAGCTCTGGAGGGGATTGAGAGAATGAGGGTTTAAGGACTCTCAGTTTGTTTGGTCTCTCAAGATCTTCCCAATATGACTGCATTGAGATTTGTGCAAAAGAGAGATGGTCTTTTGGGTGGAAGCTGTGCATGTATGATAGTCCGTGCTCTATTGAGCGCTTTGCGAGCTGGTCAGCTTCCTCATTACCCTTGATGCCCTTATGACCGGGGCACCAAACGAAAAGAATAGTAGAATCCTGAGAGATGATGTCTTCTACAAGTTCTGTAATTTGTGCAATAACTGGATGAGAAATGAAACGATTTTGAATCATGAGCAGAGCATTTTTGGAATCAGAAAATACAATCCAGTAATTTTCAGGGTTTAATCTGATATATGAGAGACATTTTTCTATTACCACTAATTCAGCAGTAAGTATACTGGTTGAAGTCGGCAGTTTGAATCCTGAAGTGGTTCTATTGTGTACAAAACCGCAGCCAACTCCTTGGTCCATCTTAGATCCGTCCGTAAAAATTGATTGACATGGGGAGTGAGAATCGAGTAAGGTGTTTATAATGGATTTATATATGGAGGAACTCGTGGATTCTTTATCATATTTTAATAGAGAGAAGTCTACCTGGATTGGATGAAGCAACCAAGGAGGAGAAGAAATAGGACGGATTGGAACAGGGACATGCAGTTGTACATCTGACTCTATTAGCAATTGTTGAAAAAGGGTTCTGGGGTCGTGGGCCAAATTGTGAGTAGATGGAAAAGGGGGGATAGGGGGGGATAGGGGGGATGGAAAAATGACTGATAGCCAGGGATGAATGGTCTTTGCCAGAGATATGTACCATATTTTAAGAGAAGGTATTTTCTTCTGGTGGATAAGAGCTCTAAACTCGTGATACAATGTAGGCTGGGGATTGGACTAGTGGGGAATGCTCCAGTTATGAGTCTTAAGGACGTATTCTATATGACATCCAGAGAGCGCAAGTAAGATTTAGGAGTAAACAGTGGTGATCCGAGCCCCAAGTATTGTTTGAGAGCATCTTAAGTATTCCCATGTCCTGAGCACATTTAGCTTTCAAATAGTGAATGTGGTCTTTCCAGGATAGTCTATAATCAAATGTGAGACCTAAGAACTTGTGACACGGAACTGTAGGGATAATATTGTTTGATAGAGTGATGGCGTGTGAGCGTCTTCTGCAGAAATGAACAACTGTTGATTTAGCAAAGACCTGTGGAATTGGACCATTTTCTCAGAGAAGTTAGATTTGACTGAATGATTCTTTCGCAGACTCTTAAATTGGGGGAAGAATAGTATAGCAGGAGATCATCAGCATAAAGTCTGTGCGAGATCGTAGGGCTAAGATATCTTTGGATATTATTCATTGATATATTCAAAAGAGTGGGGCTCAGTACTGAACCTTGAGGGACACCATTTAGTAGTGGGAATTGATCAGACATATGTCCGTCAATCCTAATTGCAAAGAATCTATCAGCGAGGAAATTAGAAATAAATTTGGGAAGCCGTCTTCTGAAACCCCACTTATGTAGGGTGTTTAGGATCGTCTCCCGATACTTCAAAAAAGAATTTTGCAAAGCAATTTGCAATTTCGACTCTGTTAGACATCCACTTGTTGTCATATATTAATCCTTGAATTGGTTGAAGAGGTCTACCTCGGAATCTTTTAATTTTGTGCCAAAAGTTGCCACTACTAAGAGTTGAGTTTATAGAACCGACGTAGTTAGACCAGGAAGTTCTCTTAGAATTTAAAATTATCCTGCGAGCTTTTGCACGACATCTCTTATAATGGATGAGATTTTCCAGGATGGGACAGTGTTTAAAGCGGTTTAAAGCTGACTTTCTCTCTCTGATCGCAGCTTTGCATTCATCATTCCACCAGGGGACTGGAGATTTATGATGGAATATTTGGCGATGAGGAATGCTGGTGTTAGCAGCAGATAGGATAGAGGAAACAAAGGATTCCAATGCCAGATCTTCGTTAACGGATTCTAAGTTCGGAAGAATGAAGTCATCACGTAATTTGGACCAGTCTGCTTTGGAAACGTTATAAGTTTTCCTGGGCAGGTTAGAGTCGTGTCATCCAGTATGGCAGATTTTGATTGGGAAATGATCACTGCCATGTAAATCCTCCATGATGTCCCATTGAAGGATAGGATAGAGGTCTGGAGAGCATAAGGAAAGGTCTAGGGATGAGAAGGATAGGGAAGATAAGCAAACATGTGTATGGGCTGGAGGATTAAGGAGCTGGAGGATTAAGGAGAAATATTGTTAGAAATTAAGAAGTCCTGAAGGGTTGATCCTCTGGTATCTGTTTTGACAGATTCCCACATAATATTGTGGGAATTAAAGTCTCCGCATATGATGTAAGGGGAAGGTAGTTTAATTAAGATGTTATTTAGGTCTTGCAGGGAAAAGGGGGTGGATGGAGTAATATACACATTGCAAATGGTAACTTTCTTTAGCAGGTAGGTAGAAATTGCGACAACCTCTAGATTTGAATCTATTTTGATGGTAGAGAAGTCTAAAGACTCATGTGCCAAGATGGCGACTCCACCTGATGATCGCAAGGCTAATTCCCTATCTTTTCTTATTATATTGTAATTTTTGAAACTGGGTCGGGACGATTCATTGAAGTTAGTTTCTTGTAATAATATTATGGCAGGCTCAAAATTAGATGTGATCAATTTCAGTTCTTCAATTTTTATATAGAAACCATTAATGTTCCATTGAAGAATGAATGGATTGAATGTGATGTTTGAAAGTTTTAATTAGCCTGATAATAGTTTAGAAGGAGCAGATACTACCTTTTAATATTGGGTTTTCGTGAGGATGATTTGCTATCTTTTGTCTTTGTTTGCGACAAGCATTTTTAAAAAATGTCAAAACGTAGCCTAATTATTATAAAAGTAATATTAAAAATATCTCTGCAACAATTGAGAGTAGGACCATGTTTATAGAAATTTTTATGTTGATTTTCGTTCCCTGAATATGCAGCTGAAATATTGACATTTCCTCTTTGAATCACCCTGTATTACGGTTTTTTATTTCCGAAAAAGCAAGGATGCTTTGCAGACGCGAAATATTATATGTGTTGTGTACATTCCGTCAAAAAAGTTTTGAAAAGCCCGCTTAAAGGGACTGTCCTCTATACTGACGCGGAGTTTGAACGTCATCTGTCATTTATTTGTTTACAGTGCTCGATTTTGTCAGTTCTTCTCAAGTGTGTTTTGCGATTTTTACAATGGATAAAAACATCGAACAAAGAATTTGTCTTAAACTTTGCATTGAAAATGGAATTTCGTTACTGAAAATGTAGCAGAAGGTTTACCGTGAACCGACTTTATCAAAAACACGTGCATGTGAGTGGTGCAGTACATTCAAAAGCGGTCGAGATGTGGTGTAAGATTTACCTCTCCCTGGTCGGTTATCAACGTCTTCAACTGAAGTAAACATCGCTAAAGTGAAGGAAATGATGACTGAAAATCGTCATTTAAGTTTGAGAAAGATAGCCGCTGATGTACCATTTTAAGCGATTGTTTGGGCATGAAACGCGTTGCCGCTCGAATAGTCCGGAAAGACTTGAATTTTCTTCATTGAAGACATGCTAGAACGAGTCAATTCCGACTCCACATTCATAAAACGCATTGTAACTGGTGACGAAGACATGGGTATACGAGTTTGATATGCAAACCAATCAACAAGCTTCGGAATGGCGCCTTCCAATTGAGCTGAAACCGAAAAAACCACGCCAAAATCGATCAAAAGTTAAGGTGATGTTGACTGTTTTCTTTGATTATTGTGGTATTGTGCAGTCGGAATTATTTCCAGAAGGTCAGACGGTAAATAAAGAATATTATCGGAGCGTTATGCGGCGTTTGATACAGCAAATTCGTGGAGAAAGGCCAGATTTGTAAAAAAACGCTTGGATTTTGCATCACGACATAACGACATCACAATCTGAGCGATCGGAAAAATTCTTGGATTTTTTCCGATCTGCTCAATTTAAAAGTTAATTTCTTGTAAAGGTTATACGCCAGAGTTTTAAGCATACTCATCTATTGTACAAATGTTTGATTTCTAAGTCAAGTAATTTCTGTTTTACAAAATTATTTATTTTTTGATATATTTTGTGATTATATTTTAGCATGATTTAAGAAACCAGATATATGTTCGAATAAGCCTTGGTATAGTGTACTTACTTGATGATGCTAACGTGGTTAGCGAAACGCGTGTCAAAAAGTATTTAAAAAAAACGTGACTTAGTGCCTAGTGGTAATGCCTTCGAATTTAAACTACTTCATTATACACTATCCTGAAATATTATTTCCAATTCGATCTCGTTTATTTCTTACCTTGAATTTGTACCTCCAACAAGTTAGGAACCTCCGTGTCAATTGAAGACGAATTTAGATCATTTGATGGAAGTTTCACATCTGCTTTTTGTCGTTCGGGATTCGCTATTAATGTCACTAAAATTACACAATAAAATTAGTACCTATTAAATAAGTCATGGTGTACTAAAAATATTTGCGTTTATTCCTTTGTTTATAGGATCGTTTCTCAACCTTTTTTTTAGTGTCACGACCCACAAAATAGCCAAAAAGTTAAGTAAAAAACGTTGAGACCCCCTCAATATAATATGTTGATTTGACGTTTATCAAAGTTTTACATCGGGTGGTTCACGTCCTTTTTTCAGTATCGTGATTTATGAAGAATCGTTTTGATTTTTAAATGGCTTATAAACTCCTACAAGCGTTACGAATGGTGAAAAAAAAACGAATCTTCTATTTATCTTTGTATTAAATAACGAATCGTCAATGACGGATGTATGTGTGAATGGGCCGTTACACTTATACAGAAATCAGTGGCGGCTCGTGGGTTTTTAAAGTGGAAGGGCGTAGAAGAAAATAGTGCTGCTGAAGATTTTTTTTGCCTTCCCCTTCCTCCTTTTTACTTCTGCGTTCTATCCAAACCCTATACAAGAGGTGAACTAGAAAAACACGAAATACGCGACGCGAGACATATCAAACGCTCCGTACCCGTCAAATCAGCGTTTAAAACTAATTACCGATACACTCGGTCGCAGGGTATCTACGTCCAAATCGCATGTTTTAGAAAGCAGTTAAACCCCCGAATTCTGGCAACCAACAAAACATCGCTGGAGGTAAACGTCCGACCGACGATGTAAAAATTGTGGTGAGAGGATGGAATATGGAATTTTTATCCGCATTATTTGGTGTGATGGGTCAATAGTCGTTCTTCTACATTTGGAGATTTTAATATTTAATAGTATCTTAAAATGAAGGATAGACACTGAACGGTAATAAAATATGGTGTTTTGCTTTGAAATATTGTTTACTGTTATAAATCTAGGAGGGGCGGCGCCCCAACGACTCTCACGAGTCGCCACTGACCGAAATACCCCATAACATTACCCTACCCTTGCACGCACTTGTAAAATGACCCGCCCGCGCACCTTACGCCATCCGCCCTCGCGAGACGAATCATTCGTTCTGAGCGCGGTTAGGCAGGTTAGTACAAGCTATGCGCTTTACTAATAAAAACAAAGGAACGAGAAGAAGAGTTTCATTGTTAATTACGTAATGAGATCGCAGCACTTCAAGCATCCTATTTAGTATATTTAAGAGTGGCCAGGGACTCTAAGTCCCACACGATTGCGGAAATGCTCATTTTACCCGCTGCCACTGATACGGTTATTATGATGATACGTCTGGAAGAACTGGAAGTCTGTTCGACGAGTCATCAGGCATATCGCAACAGATACAAATAAAAATAGCTTGTCGTAATCGGCAAAAATGGATTTATTTCAATAACCCTAATAAACTCTAAGAGATTTAACCCTAAATACCAATCACTCTTTTAAAGTTCTCGACGCGCGTTTCGCTATCCATGTTCAGATATCCACATCGATTAGCATCACGCTGTTCTGGCCGAAAATATCCAGCTTTGGCCCAGTAAAAAGTCCTTCTATAGCAAGACCATGCATTAACATCTGACCACCTCAAAAATGAACAAATTGGACTTTGAACTTTGAACCCCTCACACAGCATATAACAACGACCTCGCTCCGCCAGATTACCACTTGTTCCTTTTGCGAGGAAAAAAAAACAGGATTGAACTTTTTCAATCCAGGTAAACACTGGCCGCCTCGAGCTTACATTATAGTTACTGGGTCAATGTTGGGTTGAGGTTATCGAACACAACGACCTGTATTTCGAGAAATAATCTCCAGGTATACATATTTTAAACAGTATATAACTAAGTACCTGAAAAACTTAAGATTTTTATTACACAAAGATTTTTATTACACCATAGTACTTGCATTAAACATACCGTTCGAGACCGGTTTTTCTCTGTCATTATTTGGCTGGTCTCTTAATAATGAAGATATATTATACTTGACAACATTTTCTATTGCGGTATCATTTACAGCAGCTTCTTTAGTTGTGTTGGTTAATGGTTCTGATATGTTTTGTACTGGATTTAATGAATGGTTAACATTAAGAACGTCGGATATTTCTGCTGGTGGTATTGGGGCAGTTGCGATTTCAAGGTCATCCTCCAAGTTTCGTCCTTCAACATGATGCGAATCTAAAAATTTATGTCGTAAAATTTAATTTGCAAATTCATGTTTGTTAAATAATATTTAACCAAGATAACATATAAAACAATGAGTGTTAATGTATTTTAATACATATTTGTAACCTGTTCAAATAATAATGAGGCCATGATTATTTTTAAAAAGATTGTAAAAAAAACACAACAATTATAAAACCACAAAACTTCATAAATAACACTGCTACCATAAAAATCAAGTTGGATTTGAATTTCAATTAATTTGAAATAGCTAATTCGAATGAATAAAATGTGGTAAAAGGCAGCTCTGTGTGAGCGGCTTTTAAACAAAGTTTTTATTTATCATTATATATATATATATATATATATATATATATATATATATATATATATATATATATATATATATATATATATATATATATATATAATATACATATACCAGTTGTCCTATTAAGAATGGATCGCGGACGTATCTTGAAAACTATTCCCCAGCTTTGGGGAAAAAAAATTTTACTAAAAATGATCATGAGAAATTCATCAAAAATATTTTTAAGCTTCTAAAACGACCGCAGGAGGGCGTGACGAGCTAAACATTTTTAAAAATATTTTTTTTTTATATTTTCAAGTGTTAACCGAGTAAGAAAAATTCTCAGTTATAATTAGCAAACTGTCTCCTGCACCTTTGTTTTATGACATTTTGTCGTAACTACGCGAATAGAGGGGGGGGGGGAGTAGTGTAGAATTTGGACCAGTCCTAAGCCTGGGTAAAGTGTGAAGGAAGGCAAACATTAGGTTAATATTTTTTTAACTTAATGCAGCTAGTAGTGAATTAATAACTGATTTTTTCAGAAAAATCGAAATATCTCTTGACATGTCAGAGATATCGATTTCGGGTTTTCACTGGATGATTCCTCTTTAAATTACATTTCTTGCCATGTAGTAAAAGCTGTACCATTTCATTTGAAAAAACTGAACAAAACTTCAAAAAAACTATTGTTGAATGTAACGCCACCTCGCGGTTTCATTTATAAACTAAATAATTTATCTCCCAGATTATCTGATTGTCCCAGCAATTACTTTTTAAATGAATCCAAATTGAGGAAAATCGGTTTAGGCTATCGGACATTAGACGACTTTTTATCTAAGTATGTAAAACTCCCTCCACTTCTTTATTCGCGAAGTTACGACAAAATGCCATAAAACAAAGTTGTAGGAGACAGTTTGCTAATTATAACTGAGATTTTTTCTTACTCGGTTAACACTTGAAAATACACAAAAAAAAGATTTTAAAAAATGTTTAGCTCGTCACGCCCTCTTGCGGTCGTTTTAGAAGCTTAAAAATATTTTTGGTGAATTTCTCATGATAATTTTTAGTACAATTTTTTTTTCCCCAAAGTTGTGGGATAAATAGTTTTCAAGATACGGCCGCGATCCATCCTTAATGGGACACCTGGTATATATATATATATATATATATATATATATATATATATATATATATATATATATATATATATATATATATATATATATATATACATACATTAACCTTGTATCTAAAACAGTTTCTATCCTGAATTTCACTTTGTGTAATATTTTCTGCAATCTATTTAATTGTTTCTATTTTATATTTTAGTTCTGCTTTTTTCATAAAATTCAACTATTTATCTAGTCTTCTTCTTCTTTTTCTCATATCGCTTTTTATTGTATTGTGTGTGTATTGTTTGATTTCTTGGTTCTCTCGAATTCTACTAATTTTCTACTAATTCTCTTATTGTACTAATAAATTCAAAATACACAAATCAATAAACAATGTTTTAGTCATACATACACTCCGTCTCTGGCGCCTTTTAAGAAACTAGGAATATTTTTATTGCGATCTATTGGGGCAATGCGAAGGGCAACAAAATATCTTGAAACGGACTATACTGTAAGCTACTGTTTAGTAATTCCTTTGCGATCGCAACGCCATCTATGGGAAAAGTATATATCTTTCCAATCTACCCTCGTAAATTATTAAGAAGATAAGATCCATTTGAAACACTATTGTGAACAACGATAATATAATGTTCAAAATATTGAATAGCAACGGTTATGACTATAAGATGGCACCACTAGTACATTTTTTAAAGAAAAAGTTCGTTTGTTTATGTGTTGTAACTCTACTATAAGGTATAAAATACGTTGTAAGAGTGTTGTACATTATATTGAAAGGCTAATCAATTGTGTAAATATAAAAATTACCAATCGAAAACAATTAACATCTAAATATCTAAAAATATATCTTGTGTGTTTCAATTTTAATTTAATTCCATAAATACTTAAAAAATATATACCAAAAAGAGAATAGTTATTGTTTTATGTGCATTATCAGGTATTTCCTCTTTTTAATTCAACTAAAAAATGATTCATACATTAGCATCATCACTTGTACCTATATCATTTTTTTTCTGACGAACTAAAACCTTGATTTTAAACGAAACGAAAGTCAAAAATCTGTATTATATTTGTATAAAAAACAAAAATAACCAGTGCATATATTTTCTTTATATATCTCATTATTTTACTTTCAATTAAATGTATGTGTGTTCTTATCAGTTGATAATTCTTCATTAAGCTCCCTTAAAAAAACAAAATTGTAAACACTCACCTTCACAGTTCGCAAAAACAAATGCACCAAAAAATATCACCGAAAACGAAAAAATTTTCATTTTTGCACTCAAATAGTTGATTGTTCGCTAGTTCCGACTATAGTTCTTGTAATGATTTATCGAAATACATAAAGATAATGCCATAAATGATAAGACAATTTGTCTTTTGATTAAACAATAAGATAACACGATATCTGATGTATGTCGTGTTTATTCGTTATGATACTTTTTGATTTCGACATAACGAAGGTGAACTAGGTAGCGTTTGCGGCCAAGAATAATGCGATAGTATAAAATTTTCGCTGAAACGAACAGGTGACTTACGTGTGCTGGTGAGGCGTTGAATTTTTAGGCGGTGATCTTACCGCAAGTTTTAATTGGTTATAGATTTTTTGGAATTCCGCTAAAAGGCCATGAAGAAACATTTTTAATATCCATTAATCTCTTTGTTATTCATTCGAATTTAGTAATAATTTAAATATTTTAATGGCAATCTTTTATTACGTCAATCGAGGCGGGAGAATGTGAAAAACCGTACGCCATATCACATGGATATGGAATGTCCTACAAATAGATATAATAGCTGTACATGGGTACTTATGGAAGTAATGTGGTTTTTGTTTTTCAAATTTTAAAAACATTGCCTTGTACTGAGAATTAGTTAACAAGATATAACATAGTCTGTAATGTAGTTGCAAATATATACTGGATATCCCAGAGAAAACTCATGTTTTTTTGCATAACATTGTTTATTTTCAAGACCATTTTTGTTGTAATTACAGCTAAATGAAGTGAAATAATGTTAGTTAAGCGTCGCCCTTCTTCGAGTTCACACATCTGCAATCTCTCTTGAAAGTTGTGCATGACTCTTAAAATCATTTTTTGTGGTATCGACATACCCAGAGCTGAAACTTGGCACATAGTGAAACGCTGAGGATTAGCAAGAACCGCCCTTCTCACTGTTTCAACATTGTCTAGTATTTGAACGTTACGGTAAATAATGTTAGTCAAGCGTCGCCCTTCTTCGAGTTCACACATCTGCAATCTCTCTTGAAAGTTGTGCATGACTCTTAAAATCATTTTTTGTGGTATCGACATACCCAGAGCTGAAACTTGGCACATAGTGAAACGCTGAGGATTAGCAAGAACCGCCCTTCTCACTGTTTCAACATTGTCTAGTATTTGAACGTTACGGTAAATAATGTTAGTCAAGCGTCGCCCTTCTTCGAGGTCACACATCTGCAATCTCTCTTGAAAGTTGTGCATGACTCTCAAAATCATTTTTTGTAGTATCGACATACCCAGAGCTGAAGCTTGGCACCTAGTGAAACGCTGAGGACTAGCAAGAACCGCCCTTCTCACTTTTTCAACATTGTGTAGTGTCCGAACGGTACGGGGAAGGCCAGGTGGTTTCCTCTTCATGACAGATCCGGTAGTTCGAAAAGCTTGAACTCATCGGAGTATCGTGTTTTGATATGGGTATTCAACTTTGAACTGTCGACGGAAAAGACGTTGCACAGTAACTACAGAATCCCCGTTTCTAAAAAACAGCTCTACGATAAACACACGATGCTCCAAGGTCCATACCACGGTGCCATTCCTAAAACTGATTTTTTTAAATTTTTGTTTAATGAGGGGTTTAGGAAATCTTCTAAAGACATCCATGTGTTTAGTGACATGGGTATGTCGGATTCATGTTGGGGTCATGTTGTTGGGAACATGGCTACCAACTAAAACCCTTCCCCCTCTAGGATATTTTCTGCTCTTGGTCCGGGAACCGCCATTAGGCAATATCTCAGGACACAATAGATTGTCAGTCCAAATTTGTCTTACGTCTTCTCTAGTCCTCTGTTTGTGTATTCATTATTCTCTCTACTATGCCCATTATTTTTTTCCAGTGTCTTTTTCCTTCTAGAAGCAGAACGCTCATGTTGTGTTCCGTTCCAGCATTGCCTTGTAGTGTTTATACCTTAAGACATTTGCCCAAATGGGCGCTCCATACAAAATGGTTGATATAGTGGCCTCCACCAATATACGCCTCTTCCAGGCTTTTAGACCCCCTGTTTTTGGGGTTATTTTAGTTAGTATCATTAATGTTTTATTTCCTTTTTCACACATCATCTGACGTGAGTGGTCATTTTAGCATCTTCCAGCCACCTTTCTTTAATACCATGCTTTGCGTTGCTTTGTCTATGATGTGGATTGAAAGGAAATGAAGAAAAACGATGGTTTTCACAGAAAATCGTTTGTTATTTTCAAGCTAGTGGATGGACTATATTTTTTGTTTGTTCGTTTTCTGCATAAACATAAAGATCAGACGGTTTACCGACTCTGAAGCATGCGACGTATAATTGACCATGAGGTAAGCATTCGTTTTCTAAATTCAAACCGCACCCTTGCGAAGATTATTAGTATGAAAACGCTTGCGATACGCCGAAATTACGCTCGGCGAGCGCCCAGAATATGACAGATTTCATTTTACTATCGGTTTGTTCTAGCAATGATTTCAAACGGTTCCAAACAGATGTGCAGATGACCGAAACATTCGCATACATTCGCCTGCGCAAACTCCGGATGATTTGAAACCGTTTGAAATCGTCGCTAGAACAGACTCTAAAACACGCACGTATTGAAATTCAACGTTGTGTCAAAATTTCTAGTCAATCGATCGACTATTTTTCGAGTTTTGCGAGTACAAACATACGGAGGCTGCATTTATATATATATATATATATATATATATATATATATATATATATATATATATATATATATATATATATATATATATATATATATAGCTGTCCTGACAGACGTTGCTCTGCCCTTTGCACAGTAGGTGTCGCGATGAGTTTTTATACATAGAGAAGTTGTTAATAATTTGACTACGCCACCTATCGGATCCTAGCATGATATGAACCATCGTCTCGACAAAATACATTTATTTCGGGAATATGACCTCAATCGGTCAAGTTGATCAGAAGTTACACGACAAATATACACTATACCCGCCCTATACAAATTTCCTTAAGCAGGGAAAGATGTAGTTAAAGTTTAGAAGTTGATTCGCTACAGTCCCATCTAGTGGCGAGGTACAACAAAGCGGATAGCGCGAAAATATTTACCGTGTTCAAATACCTATGTATACCAATTTTCACAGCGATCGGTTATACGGTGTAGAAATTGATTTGCTGCGCACCATCTGAAAGTCTTCTCCATGAAAAAATACTTTGATGTGGCAACTATCGTGTCAAATGGTGTCGGATTAATATATATATATAGATAATCATCATCAACCCGTATCAATCCACTGCAGGATGAAGGCCTCTTCAGCATGCTTCCAACTCTCGCGGTCCTGAGCTTTCCTTTGCCATTCGGGTCCAATATATTTAATATAATCAGTCCTATAATAATCAGATTATAATCAGTCCATCGCGTTTTTGGTCTTCTCCGTGAACGTTTGCGAACAAGCGGTATCCAGTCCAGGACCGCCCTGGTCCATCTTTCGCCCCATCGCCTCGCCCCATCGCCTCGCTACACTTTCGTTTGTTCTCTGATCCATGTACAGGTCTTTCTATCCCGTCTAGTAATGCCAAGCATACATCTTTCCATTCCCCTCTGTGCTACTCGAAGTTTTTGAACTGACTGTGATGTGAGTGTCCAGTTCTCACTTCCGTATGTCATAGAGGGCAGGACACACTGATCAAAGACTTTTCTTTTCAGACAATGTGGTAGTTTGCTCTTAAACACTATGCTGAGCCTGCCAAATGCCTGCCAACCACATTTAACGCGTCGTTCCACCTCCCGGACGGTGTCCCCTTCCATTGAAACCCTTTGCCCAAGATATATATAGCGATCCACAACTTCCAAATCCGTTCCTAAAATAGAAATCCTTTTGTCCTCAGCAAATTTATTGGAAATGACCTGACTCTTCTTCTGGTTTATTTTCAAGCCAAATGTTTCCCCAGCTCTTTACAATTTTTGTACGTGTCTTTGCAGCTCATCTGGGTCTTGTGAAAGAAGAACAATATCATCTGCGAATCTAAGATGATTTAAGTATGCGCCATTAATCCTTATTCCATCTTGTTCCCAATCTAGCGTGCGGAACACTTCTTCCAGGCAGGTTGAGGAAAGAAGAGGCGATATTGCGTCCCCCTGCAGTACGCCTCGCTCTACATTTATTCCCACCTCAAGATCTTCAAGGCGGACTGTCGCTATAGCTTCATCATATATCGATCCTAGTAGGTTTACATAAGCTTTTCTACACCTTGATTAAGCAATGCATCCATTATGGCCCGCTTTGAGATTGAATCAAATGCTTTTTCATAATCGATAAATGCCAAGTACACTGGCATAGTGTATTCGTTGTGTTTTTCTATGACCTGCTGTAGAACCTGGATATGATCCAATGTACTGAATCCACTTCTGAATCCTGCTTGCTCCCTTGGTTGTGCGTCATTAAGTTTTCTTAGTATTCTTTTGGATATTATCTTGGTGAAAACTTTGTACACCACTGATAGGAGGCTTATTGGGCGGTAGTTCTTTAAATCTTCCCGTGCTCCTTTCTTATGTAAAATAATCACTTCTGCATTTTTCCATAAGCTGGGTACTTCTTGTTGTTTGAGGAATTTTGTGTATAATCTTGCCAGTGTTTTATGTAGGGTCCGACCACCAGCTTTTAACATCTCCACCGTTATACTATCCTCTCCTGGAGCCTTGCCATTTTTCATCGAATCTATAGTCTTTGCACTTCCTCCACCAGGATATCCGGCATTTGTTCTTCAGTAGGCATTGCTGTTCTTGTCTGGTCCTCATATAACTTTGAATAAAATCTTCGGACAACCTCTAACATTTCCGTCCGTTTCCTGGATATTGTACCATCCTCACGCATTAAAGAAAACATTTGTGTCCTTTTCCTTCTCAGCTTCTGCTTAGCTTTGTTAATTCCCCTGTTTTCTTTTAGAGTTTTTTGCATTAACTGCATGTTGAATCGCCGCGTTTCCTCTCGAATACGTTTTCTTATAGTTTTCTATATATATTTTCTATAAATCTACCAAAAGGACTGTCTGCATTCTTCATTGTCCGGCGTTTTTTCATTAAATTAATGGTCTCATTGGAAATTCTTGACTCTTTGAAACATTTATCTTCTGGTGCTATTGAAGCCGCCGTTTTAAGCACATTGTTGGCGATTTCATTATATTGGTCTGTAATTTCCATCTCCTCTGGGTCTTATAACACAGCAAAGCGGTTCGACAAAGTAATTTCAAAATCTCTGCCCCTCCCCAGTAGCTTCCCAGAATCCACTTTGCCACTTTTTGATCTTATCATTTTTTCGCGTTCTTTTCGGCAGTTTATCCTAATCTTTGCTCGTACCATTCGGTGGTCACTTCCCACATTAAAATGGTTAAGGACAGTACAATTGCAAAATATTGCTTTATCGTTTGACTTGATGTAATCATTTTCTGTTGATCTTTTTCTTATAAAATTAATTCATAATATAGAATTCTTGCCCTTCAGCAAAGTCAACCAGCCTGTCACCTCTATTGTCCCGCTCACCATTTCCATATGGGCCAGTTGCATTTTCACCAGTTCTTGCTTTTCCGATTCTGACATTAAAGTCACCCATCAGGATTTTATTCCTACACCTCTCTTTGTCTAAAAGTTGGGCCACATCATCATAAAATTCCTCAATTTCCTCATCTCTATGGCTTATAGTTGGTACATAAGCTTGGACGACTTGAACCTTAAACTTTTTATTCAAGTGAATGACGCATTGGGCTAATCGGTCAGATATACTTTCATATTTAACTACACTGTCTTTCAGCTTTCGATTGATGATGAATCCAATTTCACCACATCGTCCATTCTCCGTACCTCGGGTGTAGAGTACGTGACCAGTTGGTTCTAGTTTGATTAACTCTTCACCCTTTCTTCGTGTTTCACAGAGCCCAATAATATCCCAATGTATGTTGTCAAGTTCGATTAACAGTTCTTGCAGTCGGGTCTCCGTTTTCATAGTCCGTATATTAAGCGTAGCAATGTTAAAAGTCCAATGGCAACCTGGTCTAACCCGGTGATTCTTAGCACCCTCTGTCTCGAGGCAGGTCTTCCCGCTGCCGTAGGTAGCTGCCCCTTGGCCTCCGAGGAATGAGGGCCGTGTTTGAGGTTGTACTGTCATATTTCAACATATTGAAATACCATGTTGAAGGTATGGACCGTAATCTGCCACGCTGGTCCAATGCGGGTTGGCAGACCAGGTGTGTCGGTAATTACTTTCCGGTTTTTGTAACAGATTTCACTAACCATAAGTATGCAATGTTATGATTTGATACATATGTCATTTTATTCTACTGACATTAACCTCAAAACTACACAAGTTACGTTCCGCCAAAAAAAACAAAGTTATAGATTTATAATTTTTTGAAAATGTCGAATTTTGTGCCTGAAAAGGTGCATTTGCGGTACGTATTACTTTTCTTGTTTCATCAAAAGAAAAAAGCTGCTGAAAGTCAACGTTTGTTGGTAGAGACTTACGGTGAGCATGCTCCAATCATAAGGTCATGTGAAACGTGGTTTCGATAATTCAAATGTGCTGATTTCAACGTTCAAGACAAAGAACGTCCTGGTAGGCCGAAAACGTTTGGAGATGTTGAATTGCTGGAGTTATTGGATGAAGACTCAACACAAACTCAAAAACAATTGGCAGAAAAGTTGAATGTGACCCGAGTCGCAATTTGTGAATGATTATAAGCGATGGGAAAGATCCAAAAGATGGGCAGATGGGTGTCACATGAATTGAATGACGGGCAATTAGAAAATCGAAAAATGGTCAGTGAAATGCTGCTTCAAAGGTATGAAAGGAAGTCAGTTCTGCATGGAATAGTAACCGGTGATGAAAGTTGATTTATTTAGAAAATTCCAAGCGAAAAAAATCATGGTTATCACCTGGCGAAGCCAGCCCATCGACTGCAAGGCCAAATCGCTTTGGTCGCAAGACCATGCTCTGTGTTTGTTGGGGTTGATGTCGTATATTATTGTTGAAATATGGAAAAACAGTTAATACTGATCGCTACCGACAACAACTGGTCAATTTGAAGTGTGCATTGATCAAAAAACGTCCACAATACATTCAAAGACTCAAGACAGCAAAACCAGGCAAAGAAGTGTTGAAATTACTTGGATAGGAAGTTTTATCTCACCCGCCGTACTGTCCAGACCTGGCTCCGATCCGACTACCACCTTTTCGCATCGATGGGGCATGCGCTTGAAGAGCAGCACGATGAATGGTTTAACTCAAAGGAGAAACTTTTCTTTTGGAATTGCATCCATAAATTGCCTGAGAGATGGGCAAAATGAATAGAATCAAATGGCTTGATGGCAAATGGCAAATACTTTGTATAAGTACATTTTAACTATCCATTATAAATAACGTGTTTCTTTAGCGAAAAAACGAGAAAGGAATTACCGACACCATCACATTAGTAAGACAGTAAAGTACAAACATTTACAAAGTAGAAGTCACTATAATCATTTAATGAAATGGTCAATGTGTCTACTATTTTGAACAATAGAAACTCTAAGCATATATATATATATATATATATATATATATATATATATATATATATATATATATATATATATATATATATATATATATATATATATATTTACATCTTACTATCCTTAGAGCGTCATGATACGAATGCGCTTTAGAGCGTCAGTGGTCTATATCTGCCATGTGCGTTATTTTTTTAGAGAATACTTCTTCAATTTCGATAAAGTGATTCTGAATTAAAAGGGGTAGATACATCAGATTTTAAAATAAAAAACATGTCTGTTCACTTGACTAACATTCGAGCGTCATTTCACTTGGCTATCATTATAGCGTCACAATATACACCTGTCTGTTTATTTTGCTGTCATTAGAGCGTCAAAAAAGTATACAAGTTATCACTTGGCCGACATTAGAGCGTCCTGCGGTGTTGCCGTTATTAACAAATAATTTTTAGAGCGTCAGTATATATATATTTAAAGTTAGACAGAGAGAGAGAATATGAAAGAGAGAGAGAGATAAAGAGACATATATTTAATATTACATTCGCGTCGGTATCAATAACCATTTAGATAATACAAATGAAGAGGGGATGATTTTTTTTTTCTTTTTTTGGATTTTTTCACAACGATCTGAAAATAATGCAACAAAAAAAACGGGGACACAGGCGGAGACGGGATTTTTTTAGATTCGTTTTGAAAACGGGTGGAGAAAATTTCCCGAAACGTTAACGTTCAATAGTTTGTATTTATTTAAAAAAACATATATTTTTAAAAAATTTTGTTCGTTAGGCAAATTTATCACGGAAAAATAATTACTGAGAAATTTGTCTCCGTTTGGATATCGGCAAATTCTTCATAATTTTGAGCATTATCTACAGAATATTGATATACGTGGAGTGGAACTCTCTGAAGTTCACCTGGTCGTCGCCTGTTTAACAAAAGAACTCTACAAAACACAGTCTCCAGCAGTGTTATATACGCATTCTTATCATTTTCCCTAAGAATCAATTGTTCTGCTGCAGAATTAGCTTTTGAAATTAAGTAATTCTTTATAAGTTTCAAATCGCTTGCAAGTGGGATCAAGGTTATTTCTTTTTCTTATTTCGCCATTTTCTTTGTACACTCCTAAATCTTTTGGAATATATAATTGGACTTCTTCGGATATACACAACTTATCATTTTTGTCATCTAACGTTATGACCTAAAAAAAATAATAAAACGTCGAAGTGCATATAAATGAGTCAGGGTTATGTTATTTTTCCAAACCATCGTGTGCAGTTATTGGCACCTTAACTACCCATCCATCCACCTCATAAATACTGCAATTTCCCTTAGATGTTTCAGTTACGTTGAGCAATGTTGAATGAGAATGAGCAATATCGTCACTAGAGTATGAGTTTTGACTATCTGGTATATATTCTGGATCTATTTCTGAATCAGTTTCAGAAATATAATCTGATTCATTCTAAAAATTGTCGTAACAGTATTTGAAATATAAATTGTAGAATGTAAGTAACTTGGAATATAACTAATGTGTATATACAATATATTTCAAATCAATATATTTTGTGTCAAAATTTTACGAGGGGAATTCACAACTAATTGCCTTAATATGGAAGGAACACATCTCGCAAGTTTGAAATATTTTAAAACATAATTCTATATTAATTTAAAGTAATCAATTTCTAAAAGAATTATATATTTGATATAGCGATGGCAAACGCTTCGAAAAAATCCTAGTAACTACTCATTCACAACAGATATTACATATTCGTCGCCAAACAAATGAGTTATTCTGAAATGTGTTTTCATTTTAAGAATTAAAAAATAGCAATCGAATAGCCCGATCTGGAGAATAGGACGGCAGTTCAAAATATCGAAATGGGCGGTGTGGATGATGGCCATTAAAATACAGCTCTTATGAACTGCGTCATTATTCTGAAGAAACAAAATGCATTTTACTCTCCAATTAAAAATGACCCACTCTAAAAATGTATCAACATGATCTTGACAGTGGAAAAAGTTTTCTTATTTTTGACTCTGGTTCCAAGTAATAAACCCATATATCATCAATCGCCACAAATCTTCCAAAAAACAAGTTTTCTGAATCTATATAAAATGCCTGATAGACAAGATATCTACTTGAAAATTTGTCTCTAGTAATGTTAGTAAATGATAAGTATGAACATTTTTATCTGGCAAAGCTTAATTTATGAAACACTCCGTACATTGTACACGTATTTTATAGTCCTTAGTAACATAGTAAGTAAAGGGTTTTAAAATACACCTATTTGATTGAACATTTGATTGGGCGACAAACGATTTAAATGTTCATTATTATAACGGCTAATGTTAATATATTGTCATATTTACTTTTTTTTAATCATCTCTGGCAAACATTGTACTAAAATAGTTTTCAAATACCTTAACTATTTTATCTAATATACATATATCAACCAACTTACATATTCCGGGCCAAATCCTTTAAAAATTCGGTCACCCATAACTTAGTATCAGTAACGCAATATAAAATATAACAGTATCAGTAACACAATTTCGCATAAATGTTTACCCTATAAACGAATGTACGATTTACGAAGAAATTAACCTCAAAGAAATCGTATACTTTACGTAAAAGTCATATATTTGTGCATAGAGCGTCGTTCTAAAAAATTATGATGTTGCCAATTCATACTGACCCTCTAAACGCGAAAAAATGCATGACGTAAAGTTATACACGAATATACGGCAGACCATGCAGCGCCTCATGCGGCTATGCTGTGAACTAAAAATATACGCCAGGAGGTTTATTTTTTATATAAACCCATCTTAAGGCGTTTTTCTGAAATTTTTACAGGCTGTTTGGTTGACCGTTAGGAACCACCTGACAAATTTTTACATGGGAGGTGCATAGAGCGTCAATATACTGACGCTTTATACACCTAGGCGCTCTAGTGAATGTAAATCGGCAATATAAGGACGCTCTAATGATAGTAGGATATATATATATATATATATATATATATATATATATATATATATATATATATATATATATATATATATATATATATATATATATATATATATCTGAGGCTTTTCTTCAATGGAGTGGGGATCAAGCGTTTCATCCCAGTTGGTTTCAGTCAAATCTTCATCTTTCAAGCAATTTTTGAATGTCACTTGATTCTGTCTGAAACCATCTCGTCCCTTGCCATTCGCAACTTGAGCAATGTTTTCAGTTAATGTTTGAATTTGCCGACACTCTGATCAGGCCACAATGTTTTCCAGCATCAGTTCAATGTGTATGGCTTCAGCTCTTGCAATTATTCTATTATGTTAACAATACGCTTTGCTTTGCTTGTAATTTTTCCAGCATGTATAACTTTCATATAGGATCACATTCTATGGTGTCTAGTATGATGTAAAAGAATTGAAAGGCCTAGATTATCTATTGGTCCATAGGTTGCAGTAAGGCCGTCGTAAAGCCGTTGGAGTAAGGCCATATATAGATCAGGAAGCAGAAAAGAAACGTGCTATTCATTCAAAATTATTTACGAACAATAAAACAAGAGATTCACACCGGTCGTGCGAAGGCGACTCTTATCAAAAGTTATAGAGTCACGCGTAACCCGGCGGCGACTTATTTGTCAAGAACTTTCGGCCAAGCGGCAATAAGACTTGTTTGTTTTGAAAGGAAACTGGTAAATAAATACATACTATTCTAAAAATACAATATGTATCATTAGTTTTGGATCCGCGAATAAGGAAATTTTCGGTCGTGAATACAATATATAAGTCGTCGCAATTTTTTAATCCGCGAATACTGAAAACGCGAATAACGGAACCGTGAATAAGGAGCTTTGATTTGACCTCGTTTTCAAGCTGGAAAATGGCGCTTTAAAGTATCTATTCGACGGGAAAAAAATCTGATTCGAATACCTTCTGCAGTCGGTAAAACATAGGGAGATAAAATTAAGTTGAAGACCAAATAATCTGACCGGCAAATTCAAAGAAATGTTCTTATTCTTTGAATAATAACCCAAAACATATGGAAGTATTTTAAATCATCCCGATTCTCTACATACATAACTTGATAAGTCAACTTTATTTGGACATAAGGAGCTTTAGATTAGTAAACGTGCTAATAACAAATTATTTACTAAAAATGTGCTGAGTTAAACTGAAATGTATAGAAAAGAAGAATCGTTATCTCACCCATTAGAAGGGTTTCTAAAAGAATAATAAATGGTATAATACCGACCAAAAATTGATAGTCTAAAATGAAGTGTTGACCGGGGTTAATGCTATATAATGACCGTAGTTCAGAGTCTATGTTAAACTATAGGTCCACTCGCTAATTACCTTAGTTGCTGACGCGTCTGTAATACTGTCTTTTTTACAATTTACCATGATGATATTTTAGGGGTTTGATTACAGACTTGTTTAATAGATTTATTGAATCAAATCTACAGCTGGAAGGTCATAATAATGTATTAGCTGGCTCAATATGTTTGGGATTCTCTGAATTAGAGGCCAAGGATGGGTATTATAAAACACCTTATGCAACCCAATATAGCCATAGTTCAAAGGTTAAGACGAAAGGATAGACTATCTTCAAAAATTATACCTGTCAGCTATCTTTATTTTACCGAATATATATTTGTGTGACAAAAAGAGATAGAGAGGGAGAGTAAAATCACTGTCAAAATGAAGAACAATTTCGGCGGTTTGTTCAAATATGATCTTACTATTTTTGAATTGATTACGAAATTACATAAATATTAATGTACAAATGTAAATAAGATAAGGCAACCGTTGTTTTGTAATCTACGAAGTATGTAATCTACTACTAATTAATAATATATAATTTTGATGCGAAAGCGTAAAGAACATCTCAAGGTAAACTGTTGAAAAGCGGAACAATTTGGCAGAGTGCCGCGGATAGTGGTTTTTTGTACCGTCCAACGCAAAGTGGTCAGCTGTTCAGTCTTCCGAAACCAAAAATATAGTTTTTTTATTTGTAATTGGGAAAAAAAAAACATTCTATTACATAAATATGCAGCTTGTGGCGACCTTAGTGAAAGATTCAATTCCTGGTTATTTATCCGGTCTTCCAATACCCGATAGTTTTGGAGGATGGTTTAGGTTAGGATGTAAGTAGTTAGATTCCATTTTTTTAGAAATACATTTTCAAATAGTTTCTATAAATATATATGTAGGCATTCATTGCGTGTTATAATTCCGCTCTGTGTAAAATTACAATCACGTTTCAAAATGTTATCTTATCAGGGTTATGTACATATAGGAACCACCAAAATGAAATGATTTTAATGTTTCTTTTTCTTTGATTTGTTAAATAGATTAATTTTTATTTCGTTTGTTTCTAGTTAAGGATTGGTTAGCATTAGTTCCTCCAACTGCTCTAGCTGCCGGTGTAGGTTATACAGTTTATAGGGCATATTGTCCAAAGGCTAGACCACCTAGTTCTGGAAGAATAAATAAGGTCATTCAATTAAGCAACCCCAAAGTAGTTGATACAATTGATGTTGAAGATATATCAGAAAAAGCTGCCTTTTGTAGATGCTGGAAGAGTAAAAATGTAATTACAATTATTAAGTTCGATAATTGAAAAATGATTAATTT
This sequence comes from Cosmopolites sordidus, assembly GCA_031761425.1. Lineage (NCBI taxonomy): Eukaryota > Metazoa > Arthropoda > Insecta > Coleoptera > Curculionidae > Cosmopolites > Cosmopolites sordidus. Next base: position 450,104 of record JARFXV010001053.1, on the reverse strand, counting down.
TTAAACTTGTTTTTTTACTGTCAGTTAAAAGATTAATGCTTATAGATTAGAATAAAAAATACCCATATATCATTAATAATGTATCCATAGTGTTTTTGGAAGTAATTCTTAAATTTTCCAAATAAATTATTGATTATATCTTGCAGTGGCCATACTGTGATGGATCTCATGCCACTCACAACAAAGAGACAGATGACAATGTTGGCCCCGTTATTGTCAAAAAGAACAATTGAAGTCCTGTGATGCCATCATTGTAACGTAGAAGTGAATACAATTAATTGACTAATAAATGCCATTTTTGTCTGTTTATATTAAGTTTTAGCTGGTGTTTTATTAAAATTATCAAGGGAAATGTTTAATTTTTTATTTGTTTATAAACTAAATATAATATCATAAATAAATTTCGAATAATTTTATTAGTATTGAGTAGATATCTAATTTTATGGAATTCAAAGTGAGCTGAGTTAATTTTCTATGCATGATTATCAGGTTGCCTAAACGATTCTAATGACAGTTATAAGGAATATTTTTCTGTTAATTTATATTATTTAGAACTGGTGTCGTCTTTTAACTTGATAGCAAATATAATCATGGAAGGAAATTTAACCTTTTTAAGAGATAAAACAATTTTTTAAAGATTTATCACAGCTCAACTTGGGAAATGCACATGGTTCTTAAGAACCATCATCGTGATAAGTTGTGATGGAGCAGACGTGGGGAAACGACCATAAGAACGGTGACCAGTGATGTGAACTGAAAAAAAGACGGACAACAGACAGTGAGCGTATTTGGGTGGAGAATGGACGATCTAGACATAGCATTATTGCTAAGTTTGGAAGATGAGGAGTTATCGGAAGATGAAAACTATCGTTTGGAGGACAGTGAAATATTTAGAAATTGTGCTACAGAAGGTGCATTTCAAATTTTTTGTTTTAGGTTGGCATTTCTTAGTCTCTGCTCTTCATTATTTCTTACAAAATCAATCAATTTTGTCATCTTCACTGATTCAAATTACGTTTGCCATCATTTTTTTTAAATGGTCACCGCTACACTGGAAAAATGTTTCACGACTGTTTCTTACCCCTATGATGGCCGTCACGGAAATGACGGCATCGCTATTTGATATTATGCTTACAACCAACGCCATCCAGTTTGCATAGACAACGTTTTAGTAACGTCATTGCTTTCTTAAGAAATCGTAGCTTAACTGATTGGTGTCCACAGCAAATTGTACATAAGAATGTTATATAAGATAAAAAACTTTACAAAAGACACGTTTTTTAAATGCGTATTTTTTGCATATGTTACTTTACATATGTTATGTTTTGCATAAGTACAAATAAATGGAAGTTGGTGTTGGAAGTGGTATAAAAAATATGTAAAGTGGAAGTTGGTTCAGGAAATTTAGCAAAGAAAACATGGATATTGGGGATTATACACATTCATGTTATTGTTGGATTTTAATGACCCGAGCGAGGCGAAAGTTTAACCTTCAACCAATTATTTGCTTAGCTTATTTTAGTTTTTTCATCTAGAGAATTTTGTAATGACTGGTAAAAGTAACCATTGGAGAGTGCCAGGTGCAGTGAATATGAAGGCGAAGTTCAGTCATCCCAGCCCAGACTTTACAAATAACAAAGAGATTTTACAAACTCTACCGTTATGTAGCACATTATTAAGTGCTGTAGCGGATTATTAAGCTATTTAAATATTTGCAGAACAAAACTTTTATTTGTTGAGTAGTAAGTTGAATTGATAAATGGAATGGAATATTTCAACAACACTGCTAAACAAAAATTATTTTATTTTTTCCGACTTCAACAAAACATGGTGTAAAGTTTGTCAAGTTTTCATAGGCCTATTGCAGTTTTCCAAAAGTTTCCGTTCGTTTTCCAGTGCACGGTTCAGAACGCACTAGAAATATCCGGCTATCATAAAGGATATCAACGTACCACCAAGTGAATCTAAGGACTTCAAACACGCCCTGAAGATACATCAGATTTTGGTCACCCCTCCAAAAGTGAAGCAAGTAGTGTTGCCAGATCAATGCTATGTCACCAGTCTCATTGCTTTGTTTGCTTGCCTCACACAACTTCAGATTAAATTGATTCAATATATCGATCTGGTTCAAGGTTCACTAACGGGTTGTAGTACCACAGGAGGAAGAAGAAAGAAGGTTCTTCTGTAACATGTTTCATTTCGATGTGGAATCGACTAGCTCATATGACAGTTTCAAATCATAGGATCAAATAGCCATTATTAAAAAAAAATTGTTTCAACATTAGAATAGTTTCATTAAAAAAATCATCAACTTAATACTATCTAAAACAACAAAAAAAAACCTTTTGTAACATGATATAAATTCAGTGTATAATGCAAATATAATCTAGTTATTATTGTAAATATAACATTTTATATATCGTTAGGCACCGTACAATTGTCATTGTAATACGCTCCTGATGTACATAGTTCCTATATTTTCATTACTACTGAAAATCGTAAATACGGTACTGATCATTGTCCTAACGCGTCGGTCTTGCCGTGTCCGATTGGTGCTGCCCCCTGACGTTGATCTGTCCGCTTCACTCAGTAATGGTCGAGGTTATGTAGAGTGTGAGTGCTGTGTAGAGAGTGGCGAAAAACTATACCTAAATCAATGGTATCCGATAATGGCTGAGGAGTTGTTAGTAGTGCTGAATCGGAATGAAAATTCGGGGTTTGGATTTTCGTTATTGGGTAAGCCGGGACTACCGCCGATAATCTACAACATCCTGGACGATTCCCCGGCGGCCGAAAGCGGAGAGGTAAGTAAAACAGTTGTCTTGTGTTTTGATGGAATTACCATAAACAGAACAAGCCCACCGTTTGATATTATATAATTTTTTGAATAGACCATTTCTCTTTATTCTTCTAATTAATTCAGACGATTGTTTTAACACCAATCAAATAGGCGAGGCAAGTGAAAAAACAATCGCTTGGTGTTTTGATGAAATTGTCGCCTTTGACAACTAGATAAATAGTGCAGTTAACACTAACGGTTGGATTTTTTCTTGCTTCTGTTGCCTTTTCCGGTATTTTTTGCATATTTACTTTACAACAACCGCTAGAACCGATCGACGAGATGCTTTACAATGAATAATAGGTGTTTACTTTCGCCAGTTGTCTCATGGTTTTGAAAAAATGCGGTATGCCAGTGGAATGCAGTTTTAACCTTTTTTTTTTTTTAATTCATCACACCACTTTCTTGGTCAACCAGTATTGTAACGGGTTGTATAGTGATTTTTAATGAAATTGTTGCATTGGCAGAAACTATTCATAATTACGTTAAGCTATTAGGGAGGGGTTTAGTAGATTTCGTTTAGGACGATCAGGGTTAATTAACATTTAATTGTCAATTAAGACAAACAATTTGTGATTTTCTTGGTGTCATGTAGAAGTTTAACGTGACCTATATTAGTTTCTTCAATTGTTGAACTATTTGCGTTTCTATTAAAGGAAATTCAAACTTTCAGGTTGTTTATCTATTATTTAAGTATATTGCTTCTTGGAATTGCCGTGATTATAGAATTATTAAGGTTAATAATGGCATTGGATTTAATTATATTCCTGAAATGGTTAAATTATGTGTTCTCCTGTCTTTCAATATTTGATTAATTTTTTATTTTCAGTGTGGAAGCCCGGTATTTGAGATACAATAGATCAGTGTCTTGCCATAACCTCTATTTATACAGAAACAATTGTTTTTTTCATGTCTTTCACTATTGAATAAAAGTAGAGAGAATGTCTCTATTTTTAAAAACATTTTGCTATATTTTAAGATAAATTATGTATTTTGAGTTGGCGAAAGTAGGGTAACTAAAGCAATATGATTTATAATATTCATTATATATACAAATTAAAGGAAATTTGTTTTGATTTATCCATAAATATAGATTTATTTGGTTATTTTTGTTTTTGTTCATCAGATCAAAGTGAGTTCTTACTCTTAGAGGATTTACTCTTGTTGGATTTTAAATTTTATTTTGTCTTATTAAAGACCTAGCTGTAGGAGTTCCTCTATGAGGATCCTAAATCTGGATTTAGTTCATGATCAATATTTCTTCAGATATAAACTGTTATTCATGAAGGATTTCCTTGGTATTGTTGAATATTCAAGAACTGTAATATATTGCTGTAAAAAATGCATGGCTGGTTTTTTTTGTGTTTAGTACAACGCCGGTTAACTATATTTTAATGAGTGTTTGAATCGAACAAGTTCGGATATTCTTTTTGTCATGTTCAACATTAAGTTAGCCTATACACCACTGAATTTCTATTATAGTATTAAGACTTTGTATTGTTATTAAAGGGTATTTGTTACAATTGCGGTTATTATAAAACCATTAAGGTTTGTGGTACAATACTGCTTTACAATTTATTTACTTGAAACAGTAAAATGTTGTTGTAATAATGTGTTAGTACATTTTGTTTGTTCTTCCTAAGATGCTACAGCTGATCAGTGAATATTTACGTCCAACACAATCGATCTCCATCAGCTTCTTTCTAATTCTTGATATGCAATATATCTATGACTTTCTGGCCACATGTTTGGTGTCTCTGAGTCGCTGAACCATCATATAGTCTACAATATCCATAATTTTATACTTACAAATTTATACCTGATTCTCCATTTTCCTGTATCATTCGGAGCAACAAAAATTCTACCTAGTATTCTTTCAAATACTGCAAACATTTTCCTTATTGTCTTTGTGATGAAAATAGGTGTATATAAATTATTTTGTACTATTAAATTCGAAAATGATAAGCTAATTACTGTAACACGTACAGTTTTTTTGTTACAGGAGGTCGGTGGTGGGAAAAAAAGTAGATACATTTTTAAAATACAAGATTTATTTAATATAAACATATAAAACGTGTTAAATATATGCAGACATTAATGAGGCTTATATGAATAAAAAATATACAGGGTGTTTGGGGTATCGTTTGCCACATTAAAGTCTCCTCAACCTCCATAAAGCATTATTGGGCCCACAGTTTTTTTATGTTAATTTTTAAAAAAATGTTATTGGTATATCCTCCTAATTATGTTTTTAGTGTAGTGCGTAATGTTGTAAGGTTCTATGAAAATCAGAATTACATTCAAGCGACATCTAGTTTCTTTTTATGGACTCTCAAAGTTTTTACAAGTAAAAATAAATTTAAAGCTCAACTTTAAATTGCATATAAAAAAAACTAAAAGGTATCATGTTCTTCGAATTGTTTAAAAAAATCCCTGGTTTATCCTCTTTCTAATCGTATGCCTTAAAAACGTTTTACTAACTTCATTAATTTGACAACTTTTTGTAATCGGGACGGAGTAGGCTGATATTCAATATGCATGATGAAAACTTGTTTTTGTGTAAACAACACGCGCAAAGCAGGTAAAAACTGTTGTCTCCCTATGTTTGTGCATTGAACTATATATACGACTATACACAGTAGAATTACACCATCTGTCTCTCTCTCTCTCTCTCTCTTTCATTAGGTAAACGGAAAACCAGCTCAAAAAACGCGCCGTGGTTTCAGTTTTTTAATCGAGATTTGACGTCTTTGCTGATTAACGCATTTGTTGTCCCAACGCAGCGCCGCTAATCTTTTAATTCTGTTTCTTGTGTTATTTGTTTTTTGCTGAGTTATGTTAGTTTTTGTTTAGTTTTGTTAGTGTTTTTGTGACATGTTGTTGATTTGATGATGGCTGCATTATCTGATGAAGAATACGCGGACATTTTGATGATATATGTAAGCCCCAATGGTGTTGCACGAGAAGCGCAAAGAATCTATCAAGAACGCTTTTCTAAAAGACCTTCCCGGAGGTCAGCAATTCGACCAAGATTTGTGATTAATTAAAACAATGATTATTAAGATTTTATTTTTACTTCAAGTATATGGAACGTTAGTACCCTATGTAAGAAAGAGATATCAGCCAGACTTCACTGCGCAAGAGTGAGATAACATTTTCTACCTACTTAGCGTATGTTATTTACGCAAATAAATAATATCGAATATTAGCGTGATGCGTCCCGATACACAAAGTTAGCAAATCAGTGAAGTTAGTAAAACGTTTTTATGGCATGAATGTATATTGTTAGAAAGAGGATAAACCAGAGTTTTTTTAAAGAACTCGAAGAACATGATACCTTTTAGTTTTTTTTATAGGCAAGTTGAGCTTTAAATTTATTTTTACTTCTTCCAAAAACTTTGCGAGTTTATAAAAAAATGTAGATGTCGCTGGCATCTAATTTTGATTGTTATAGAACCCTACAAAATTACACATGTAAATAAAAAAATAATTTAGAGGCTATACCAGTAACTTTTTTTTTAATTCAAGTTTTAATGCTGACTTTTCAAGTAAAGAATTAAATAATTAACATAAATAAACCTGTGGTACCAATACTGCTTTATGGAAGCTGAGAAGATAACAAAAGACATCTCCTATCAGCCATTTTAATTTAGCAAAAAATGCACCAAACACCCTGTATTACATGAGATGTCATACAGCGAGAAAAACTTTCACTTTTTCCTTTTTTCTGTAGCATCATCTCTTTTTAAAAATCAGCAGTAGTAGCCCAACATAGATGGGTTCCAGCGTCCCTGTTATCTTGCTTACATCGTCCTGGTCTCCTGGTGAAACCTGTCTCCTTTTCCGGAAAAAATCCAAATGGGAGTGTAGAAAATGCATTTTTAAGGATATGCTACACCCTGATATTTCATAGATTTTCAAGAGTTCATCTATGAGGTTTTTATAGTTTTCATCTTTTTAGTTGCCCAGAAATCCTTTCACTACCCTTATAAAACACTCCCAAGCTGCTTTTCATTTAATTTTTCTTGAAAACGGAAATCACTTAGAAGCTTCCTTATTTGAGGTCCGATAAATATGCCTAAATAGTTTTTGCATCACTTCATTGAGGAAATATTTCTTTTTAGATAGGTTCTCTTCACGCCACAGGAACAGCTAACGAAATATAATTTTTCTTGTTAATCACACAGCAAACACGAGGAGCCCAACATTTATTTTGATTTCCAATTTGGCACTTAAAATACAAAATATGCTTTTTTGATATTGTCGGATATAGATCTAGCTTGGGACTTTAAAATAAATCGTCCGCATATAAAACAAAACTTATCCGCTGGATTTTTGCAAAATTGACGACTACAACTTGCCATTTTATATAAAATCGACTTAAATACTTAACTGTACTGTAAACGAGAGAAACAAATTAAGCTATAGAAAACAATAAAACTACCATTAAAGATTCGTAGAATATCCCCTATGGTCTTGTGGTAATTCCTGCAATGTCCAGGTAAAAATATTTTCAATTACGCCATGAAATAAAAGAAAAGTAGGTACTTGAAAATGGGACGTACTAGGCCATTTGTATGAAATGGTGTTTTAATAACTACCTAAATGAAACTCAAAAAGAGCAACCTCATCAATGTTACAAAAATCATATCGACCTGTGTTATTTTTATGTTAATGAACAAATCTTTACAAAAATTTAATAAGGGTCATGTTTGTTTAAAAAACGTTCGTTCCCTTAATCCACCTGATATATTCTGGTTAAAATAAAAAAAAGTACCTAGTGAACTTGTACATCTATGCTATGACCTTGTAGACACACATTTTTGATATATACGTTTACTTAACTTTGTAAATGTTGTTTACGAAAGCATTAAGGAATTTTAAGTTGTCCTGCTCATTATATTTTCTTGGCGACTGTAATTTTCCCTAGCGGTTTAAGATGACTTTTTATTACTTGACGATATTTACAAATTTATACGTTTGTTTGCGATATAAAAAGTATCTATAAAGTCCTGATGTTTATTCTGTTCATAAACAAGTCTTTGAAATGAGTTTATCAAGAGAGCTGAAACAAATAACAGCGACGTATGTCACTTATTTCGCCATATTTAATTCATTTGTTTGTATTATATTTTGTGTATATATTTGCTAGTATTGATATGGTTATTGTCACACATACACAAACGGTTCGTTCCAAGTAGCGTCAGAAACAGTTTCTAACAGTCAGGAGTCGGCGCAGTAACGATGGTTGGAACGGTTTTTAGTTACTGCGCCGAATCCTGACTGTCAGAAACTGTTTCCGACGCTAGTTGAAACGAACATTAACATCTAATGCAACTGCGCTCTATTCTGATATTTTGTTGTTAGTATATACAGTTACGACTAAAAGTATTGATCATCTTATAAAAATATCTTTGAAGTTTAGTGTCAAACGAATGAAAACTTTAAAATTAAATTAGCTTAGGTTTGAGTGTTATCCAGTGTGGTGGTGCAAGTTTTATTATGGTAAGTCAACGTGAATTTAGGCGAACATATCCGAATCTGTTTTACTTTTCCGTGTAACATGCATTTAAATGTGTCTTTCAACTTGCGTTATTGCATTCATTCTAGCGCAGGGTACAAACGCGTTCCTCCTTCCTGTCCACATGTTTGGGTCAGTTTTTCATTCATTTCTGTCGAATTCAGTAAAGAAGGTTTTTAAAAGATGTTAAAAACATTTTACTTTGTAAGTACCTATTGCTAACTGTGTAATTTCAGTTTCATGAATACATCTGACGTTGTCATGTTAACCGGTATGAGTGCTGATGTACTGGTGGTGATAAGAGCACGGAATATAAGGGAAAAATATAGAAAATCTGTACGGACAACATAATATTTAGAATAATTGCTAAAATTTAGTACGGTGAAATATATACTAAAAAAATATTCCTTACAAACTCAATTTACAATTTTATTAAAAGGTGTACAAATAATTTTCCGCCGTTTTCTATCAAAAATTAGGAAGTTATTAGGAAAACGATACATTACGTTTTATTCAAAGTATTGTGCATCACTAGCCACTACTTTTTCCCATCTTTCTGGCAGAATTCGGATACCACGTCGGAAGAACTCTTCATTTTTTGAGGCTATCCACGAATCGACCCAATTTTTGGTACCATTATATGATGTAAAGCGCTGCTCAGACAGACTATATGCCATCGACCGGACAAGTAATAATCGAAAGAGGCAATGTCTGCGGCTGAGTCACTTCTAATGCAAGCGCAAGTTCTTTTTGCGTTTGGGATGAATCTTCCTCCAATAATACATCCAAATCCGTGTCATCATACACTTCCATCGCGTTCTTTGTCTTCCACTCACCGTTTTTAAACTTTTGAAACCACTCACGATAACTTATCTCACTTAAAGCAGTCTCACCATATGCTTCTACAAGCAATCGATGCACCTCAGCTGCAGATTTTTTCAAATTAAAGAAGTAAATCAAAAGTTCCCGCAATTGACGATTATTCGGCACAAAACTTGACATTTTTGCTCGAAAAAAATTATATAATGCTGATACGAAGTCACTAATACTTTAAGGTTATGTTATTACCAGATGACCAGACTTACGATATTACGTTGACATCTGACAATTTCAACATAAATTCTGGTGAGGCCATCTTTTGTCAAACGGCGGAAACTTATTTGTAAACCTTTTACTTATTATTTTATTTAATCTAAAAGTTCGTTGTACCGTTAGGTGTAAGACTGACAGTTTACGTTTTAGCATGATGGTATATCATCAATTTTTAATATCCATGAGTTCCTGTCCAGTGTTAAATTTCTAGCCTCATTCCAACAAATTCCTCTTTTTTCTGCCGTTTGTAGAACTTGTTCATCCCATCTCAGTCTTGGACGTCCAAAATAATTTTTTCCGCGTGTTCTCTGCATTCATTCTGTGGATGTGTTCTACCCAGCTCAGTTGTCTTTCTTCTATACCTCTTTCTATTGGTTTCGTTTCCAGTTGTTCGATTACTGTCGTATTTCTCACTCTATCCTTCTTGTAATTTATTCTGTTTTGTTTCGTATTCTAATTTCTGCAGCTGAAATTCTGCTTTTGTTCCCTTTGTTCATCATTGATGATCTCACTACTTTCTAACACACCTACGCTTTTACCTTTTTCAGTATCTCTCTTTTTCATGGGAATATTGTTTTTAGGGTGTTTGTTTATAGTTTGTCTTCCTTTCCCATTTTTTTCGTTCATTTCCCCGTCGATTTTTTTTTATTATCTTCTATTGTTATGGCTAAATACTTATAGTTTTTAACTTGCGCCATTACCTTCTCATCGAGTAAAATTTTATGTTTTAATTTTGTCCGTGTAATTACCATTGTTTCGCTTTTGTCGATATTTATTTTCTTGTTTACTTTTCTTAGTTTTTCGTTATATATCGCTAAATTATGTTCTAGTTTTTCTTCAGATTCTGCCATTAGAATCATATCATCAGCGAACAGTAATTCTTGTTTTGTTACTGTTTTAATTTTTACAATAAGAAAGAGCCCCGAAGACCATGAAAACACTGACGACCCTGATCCGGCCCCTCTGCCTTAATTTTAGAAATTGTGATGTTTTTCAAAGCTTAGTTTTGAAAGCTAGGTAAAATTTTTAATGTGATTTAATTTTGAAATACAGTCAGTACAGAGTACATACCATAATAGTACGAATAATAATATAATAATGATGATAATATCAAATGACATATGTAGAAAATGCCACGAAAAGCCTGAGACTATCCAACATATTGTAGGAGCATATGGTAGACTCTCCCAGACGGATTATCTTCACCGTCATAATGAGGTGGTCAGTATAGTCCACCAGGAGCTTGCAAGTCGTTATAACCTTATAACAGAGCGAGTTCCCTATTATAAATACACTCCGGAGGCGGTACTAGATTCAGCCGATTTCAGGTTATATTACGACCAAACAATAACCGACAAAACCGTGCACTGTAATAGGCTAGATATTATATTGCTGGACAAAAAGAAGAAAACAGCATTCCTAATCGACATAGCTGTTCCAAACACACACAACATTCAAAAGACGGCAAAAGCGGAGAAAGTACAAAAATATACAGACCTCAAGTTAGAAATGAAGCGGATATGGAAGTTGAACCAGGTCCATATTGTGCCATTGATAATTTCAACAACTGCCATTATATCTGCGAACCGAAAAAATAACATCAAATTGCTGGTATTAGAAGAAAATCTGTTTAAAATAAAGCAGAGGGCGGTAATCCTTAATACAACTCGCATCGCCAGAATTTTTTGTAAGAATGAAATTGTTTTGACTACGGTCCGCACTTTATTTAAAACCCAGCTTGGCGGGGAAAAAGGATGAAACGAAATTATAATATACAATAATATAATAATTATAGTGCACATTACTTTAATCTTAATAAATATTCTTATCCTTTTATTGTAGCATTTGTCTTGTTGTTCATTTACTTCCCATATCCTACAAATTTATCATGGAAATACTGCAAATGAGCTCTGAAATGGTGAAAAAAATGCGACTAGCTTTCGCAAAAGTTGCTAAATTGGTTGGGAAAATGTCACTATTTAGACGAAAAAGTTACTATTACTACATTTCACTACAGAAATAGTGACTTCTGTGAAAGATAAGTCACTATCCTACTATTTTTGACCGTCTGAAGCGACGGTAACCTTGTTTAACATGAATGTAACGGGTATTCCATTAAGAGGTTTCGAATGTTGGTAACGAATAAAAGAAACGTTTCATAACATACCTGAAAGTTATTTATGGCAGTTCGAAGCTGGATAGTGTACAATTATACGTGGAATACAACATCTGTCAAATGACCGCCACGACTTCTCTGGCAGCTCACAATTCTTTTGTTGAAATTCTCGATTACTGCTAACACATTTGCGGAGTTATGTCACGAATTATTCGCCTAATTTCTTCTTTCAACTGTTGAACGGTTTGCGGATTATTTTCGTAAGCTTTGCTCTTCACATAGCCCCACAAAAAATAGTCTAGCGGCGTCAAGTCGCATGACCTTGGTGGCCAATTTACGTCCCCATTCCGGGAGATCAGCCCCTCCTGTCTTTACAAAATTCAGCTAACACAGGAGCTAAAGCCAGCCGACCATGGGCAACGCCGTGCATTTGACAATTGGGTCCTACAGATGAAGGCAAATGACAATAATTTTTACGATAAAATCATTTTCAGTGACGAGGCTCATTTCCACTTAAACGGTTACGTAAATAAACAAAATTGTCGCATCTGGGGCAATGAAAATCCTAGAGAAATCCACGAAATCCCGATGCATGCTCAACGTGTCACAGTTTGGTGCGGTTTTTGGGCTGAGGGTATCATTGGACCGTATTTTTTTGAAGATGAAGATGAACGAGCTGTTACAGTAAACGGAGAACGATACCGAACGTTGATTGACGTTTTTTATGGGATCAAATAATGGACATGGATTTAGAGAATATGTGGTTCCAACCAGATGGTGCGACATGTCATACAGCACGTGAAACATTGACTTTATTGCGTACACAGTTTGGAGGGAGGCTGATCTCCCGGAATGGGGACGTAAATTGGCCACCAAGGTTATGCGACTTGACGAGGGCTAGACTATTTTTTGTGGGGCTATGTGAAGAGCAAAGCTTACGAAAATAATCCGCAAACCGTTCAACAGTTGAAAGAAGAAATTAGGCGAATAATTCGTGACATAACTCCGCAAATTCGTTCAGCTGTAATCGAGAATTTCAACAAAAGAATTGTGAGCTGCCAGAGAAGTCGTGGCGGTCATTTGACAGATGTTGTATTCCACGTATAATTGTACACTATCCAGCTTCGCACTGCCATAAATGACTTTCAGGTATCTTATGAAACGTTTCTTTTATTCGTTACCAACATTCGAAACCTCTTAATGGAATACCCTTTAGTTACAAGATGGTCTGATGCGATTTAATATTAGGTACGCCATGTTTTGTAAATCCCTCAAAACTTATATGTACACCCGATATATTCTTTGATATCTCTTTTTTTAAAACAAGGGCAATATTATATCGGTTCACAGACTAATCTCTTGTCATTTTGTTGCTACAACAATACCTTTCAAAACCATTGATGTTTTCGTGTGGTAAATATGTCGAACTTGGAGCCAAATACTTTTATCCCAAATTTTACGTGTTTTTTTTTGTAAGAAAAAGTTAAATATTATTAACTGCGACATCTGGTATAAGTCACACTTCTAGGCATAACTAGGATTCATTAAACTTTGCAGACGACACTGGCTATGGCATTTTGCGAAGCTGGATAATACACCATCATTCATTCATAATAAATAAATAAATAAATAAATTTATTACATTGTATAAAAAGCAATGAACTTATTTGCCAGCTTGATTTATTAACATTTATCATCCCGGGGTATGCCGGAATCAAGAGCAAGTTATTGAGAATGACGAGAGATTAAATTACACTTCCTGCATCATACGTTTTGAGATCAGACTAACTGCGGATGAAGGTGGCGATAGTTTTTTTTATTGAGTAATTGCAGGTTACGTGTCATATAAAATAAATATATATTTAGAACAGTATGAATAATTTAGAAGGTATGATGACAGATTGATATACAAGGTGTCCAATATTGTTGATAATTTTTGTAGGTATAATTACTAGAAGTCGATTTAAGGTATAATAATTTTATTATTATAACATTTGGAAATTTATTTAGCAAAAATAATACTGTCGGGATTGCATTCTTGAAAGCATGGATCCACCCAGCTGGATATCGAGCGGGTCTCATGAACAATATTCTCTTTTATTTGCAAAATGGTACGTGGTTTATTTTCATAAACGTTGCTCTTGACATAACTCTACAAGAAAAAAACAAGTGGAGTTAAATCTGGCCAATTTATGTCAATTCTACGGGATATCACTTTTCCTGGGAATAATTCTTGTACAGCCTCCAAGGAATCACGTGAGGTATGACACGTAGCACCGTCTTGGTGAAACCAACACTTCTCGTTATATCCTTCAAATTCTTGCAGTGATTGGTGGAAAAAACTTCGTATCATCTCACAATACCTAGCTGAATTAACATTGACCGCTTTACCCCTGACATCTTCAAATAAGTATGGCCAATTATACCTCTAGCTGACATTGGAGCCCATACAACAACTTTTGGGCTATATAACGGGTTTTCCTTGGTATTTTTCTCCGTCCAGTACCTGCAGTTTTGCTAATTTACATGACCGTTTAAATGAAAGTTAACCTTGTTCCTGAAGAAAACATTGTCACAGTTGTAAAATCTTTCCAACATTTCATTGGGAAATATCAAGCGCATAATAAAATCAAAATCATTTAATTTCTTGCACAATTTGAATTTTATACGGATAAAGTACGGATTGGGATGGATTTTCTGTAGACTTGCTCTGCTTGACAAGAGTTAGAGTTGATCCTGTAGTTTCATTCATTATGTTGTGTAAATTATACTCGGCAGTATAAAGACGACGTACAAAACACAGAAAGCACGTTGTTGTCTGGTAAAACGCTCCATGGCAACTAATTTTCCCTGAACCGAGCTTCGATGTAAAGTTTACACGACCAGCGCGTTCTGAACCACCTAGAAGCAAACAAGTAATTAAATATGAACGAGATTTATGGACACCTGGTATCATATAATAAAATTACAAGTTAAGATGGGATGAAACATCTACTGGGCATATCTATAGCCTATTTCCGATTCCCTCAATAGCAGAGAAGCTCAGCGTTTCTAGTGAAAATATCACGCGTTGGTCATTGTTTATGTCGACTGTTTTTCTTCGATGAATAGACTTTAATAGTATTTTGGTTTTCAAAGCGACTAGAAAAATCTCATTAACATTTTAAATATAACAATTTTTAAACAATAATATTAGACTGTCAACTGAATTATCGGCCCTTTAAAGAGTCGCCTTTTAGCTTCAAACCGAGGTATAATATAAAAATATATTGTGAATATAATCTGAAAAAACGGTCGTTGGAAAAGTTACATTTAAAGCACCACCGTTTTTTCGCCTTTCAACTGAAAGCGAAAAAAAAAAGTTGGGGAAGCTCAGGATATGATTTGTGCGCCTTTGGGGGATGATGCTGTTTCATACTGTACTTGTAAGAAGTGCTTACAGCCATTCTTAACTAAAATTGCGAAGAAAGCTGTGCGTCTTTTAAATTTTGCGCATGCGAGGGCGCGAGGTGCGCCGGCTTGCCACGTCGAGCTTTTTTGAGGCTTGGGAACAGATGAAAGTCAGAGGGGGGCAGACTTGGTGAATATGGTGGATGCTCCAACAATTCGTAGTGTAACTCCTTCAATGTTACCATTGTAAGAACATAAGATATGTACTTGTAAACAATATTGTAAACTAAAGTCGTATTAAATTTTGAGTTCGCTGTTATCAGAAGTTTGGTAGCTACAGCAGCGTGAAGTTTGTAATACTTCGAGCCACGAACCCTGTACAGCTACCGGAGAGACGGAGAAAAGTCATCGAACAGAACGGGACAGACTATTCATTTTTTTCAACAAAATTGGCGAACTTTTGCATCAATCCAATACTTTTGTATATTCCCAAAATTGTTCTTTACGTTGATAAATATGAGGTATTTTTTTTTTCGTTTTTTCAGTTGAAATAAATTTATGAGTATAAAATTAGCTGTTTTCTATCATATTTCATTGTTCATTAACATTGCTATCATATTTCTGGGTTGGCATTTTGGCGCAGTATTTACCATGGTCAAATAATACTGGTTTTCAAAGATAACGCGATATATTTTTCCCGTCCGACGAATATCGTTTTCACAGAAGCCGTTTTTTCGAGGCTTTTTGTTTGAGTTTTAGTTAAAAAAAATCGACTGAAAAGTGCCAAAATACATAGTCATGAAAAGTAGGAAGATATATAGGCTCAAAAGTATTTTCTATTGCTGAGGTTTTGAATATTAAAAATAAAACGATGGTACACATTTTCAGAAATGATTTTATTTATAAAAATGAAGGTATTAAAATTTAGCCGGCATGCTGTCATAACGCATCATATCGTAATATTGGGACACCTTATATATATATATATATATAAGGTGTCCCCCCGTGGAGGGAAATATTACAGAAATCTTTCACCCTTGTCCACGTGGTGCCACCGATCGCATTCGCCGAACTGTCAACCATGCGACGTCACGTGTCTCTCGGGACCGGTATCTAGCCTTTCAGCCGTCATCAGCCGAGCTCTAGACGAACGCAAGGAAAGCAGTTCGGAGAGACGATCGGGGCCAGACCAGATTAACTGGCCATTTTAATGACGGGTCGTGATCGCACACAACTCACGCCATCATACGGTGAATGCTCGTAGCAGTCAGGACCGCTCGTAATATTTTGCCAGGAACCTCGGGTATAGTACCAGGTATGCCCACAAGATAGCGTAACGGAACGTGTGTGCGATCACGACCCGTCATTACAATTGCCAGTTAATCTGGTCTGGCCCCGATCGTCTCTCCGAACTGCTTTCCTTGCGTTCGTCTAGAGCTCGGCTGATGACGCCTGAAAGGCTAGAAACCGGTCCCGAGAGACACGTGACGTCGCATGGTTGACAGTTCGGCCAAGGCGATCGGTGGCACCACGTGGAGAAAGGGTGAAAAATTTCTGTAATATATATATATATATATATATATATATATATATATATATATATATATATATATATATATATATATATATATATCTATCTATCTCTTCAACTGGATAATATATGTGTCGTCTCGTCGCACCCAACAAAAGTGCGCATTTAGGCGGAGACGCAGATTGTTGTGAGTTCCAAATGAGATTGTGGAACCCAACGGTTGGGTGTGTGAAGTGTCAACTCACTTGTTGCTGTCTCATTGGACGCAGTCCAAGAAAATCTAACACTACATATATACGCCATCCGACGGGAGGTCGACGAAAACATGGGTTGTTGGCTGTGGATGGTGTCCTCCCTCCTTATTCTTGATGGTATGGTATATGTCGGCACCCTGAAGAATCTGAACCTCGAGAGACGAAACATATGTCATCCAGTTGAAGGGATAGGTGGGGCTCCTTCCTGGTCAAGCAACCAACAAAAGTGTTCATTTGGGCGGAGACGCAGGTTGTTGTGTGTTGTGAGATTGTGGAACCCAAAGGTAGGGTGTGTGATGACACTCAGCTACTGCTGTCTCACTGGACGCAGTCCAAGAAAATCTAACACTACACATATAGTGCTTAAAATGGTTCATTTTAAGGCGACTTACCTACCTCAGATTAAATCATCTCCTGATGAT
This sequence comes from Cosmopolites sordidus, assembly GCA_031761425.1. Taxonomy (NCBI): domain Eukaryota; kingdom Metazoa; phylum Arthropoda; class Insecta; order Coleoptera; family Curculionidae; genus Cosmopolites; species Cosmopolites sordidus. Next base: position 432,939 of record JARFXV010001053.1, on the reverse strand, counting down.
GCTAACATGGTTAGCAAAACGTGCGTCGAGAAGTTTCAAAAAGTGATTTGGTATTTAGTGTTAAATCTCTTCGAGTTTAGAGACTTACCTAGTAACGCATCATATAAAAGAAATATTAAATTACACCTAGTACTTCAAAAGTTATATCAAAACAAACGTTTTCCAGGGGTGTCCGTTATGAACCCGTATCTCCGTAGGGGGGGCCGTATGAAAAAAATGTATAGGAACTTGTCATATTATTGTGCTCTATTATTATTATTATTCACGTATGGGCGCTGGTGGACCACGCGAAGTACAGGTAGAGGCGTTTGTTGTTGTTAGCCTTTCTTTGCGCCCATACTGATTCCATTATTTCGCTATGAGTTTTTTTCCTTTCGTCAGACCAAGTTGTTCCAGTCTTCCTACATTTTTCTCCCTGGTCAACCTCCCAAAAACCTTAACCTTGTGTCTGAAACAGCCTCTATTCTGAATTTCACTTTGTGTAATATTTGCTGATATCTATATATATATATATATATATATATATATATATATATATATATATATATATATATATATATATATATATATATATATATATATTATAGCAAATATTTATAATTAAAAAGTTTGTAAAATAAATGATTTTAATTTACTCCCTCTATCGTTTTGTCAGAGAGTATGTGTTAAGCTAGAAATTTTTGATCGACGTACGTATAACGAAAGTCCTAAAATGTAGTGGACGCAAAGTCTATAGACATAAATACCTTCTAATTGAATTATTTCCTAGAAATTATAAGACAGTAGCCCTAAAATAAATGTAGGACGAGGCAACGAACGATCAATGTCGGACGTTCGGAAATATTTGCTATTTTTTTTTGTTCAGATATCAGTCATTCTCACGTGCCATTAAAATTTATAAAACAAGAGGCAGAGTTAGTGTCTACAATATTTATGCCCGAAGGAGAACATTTTCGCTTTTCACCTTTGAACTTTTCGAAAAAAATACAAAATTCATTATTGCGGCATATAGAGAGTGAAATTGAATGATATCTTCCTCCGTTTCTGATATTTTTCTCAATTCCTGATATTTTTGGCGATAATAATAGAAATCTTTATTTAGCAGTTTACTTTTACATACAATTTTATCATTATTTTATATTCGTACTTACAGTAATGGACAAAAGTATATAGACAAAGTGAATTTTTATAATTTTTAAGTTAAAATTGTTTTTATATTAAAAACAAATAATGTATTAATCTAAACATCCATATAATATTGTGAAGAGAAGTGAAAAAGTTGAATTCTTACAGGACAAAAGTATACGGACAAAACTAATATTACCAAGATCTATATGAAACAAAATTAAATAAGCCAAAATAGTAAGTAAATTGCTTAATATTTTGTGGCATAACCGTTTTTTACTAATAATTGCTTGGCATCTTCTAGACATTGTCTCATGTAGACATGATCAATACTTTTCCATTTTCCTTCCAATGTCCTATATAGATTTTATTTGGTGGAGTAATTCTTATCTTTATCTTTATCTGTCGATTCAAGTGATCCCACATGTTTTCTATAGGGTTTATATCCGGCGATTTCGATGGCCACTTCAAGATAGCAACGAATCTATGACGAAGTTGAAGAACTAGTTTTGAAGAATGCTTGGGGTCATTATCTTGTTAATGAAAAGATCTTAAAGGCATGTTATCTTGCATATAAGGCAACATTAAGTCGCGATACATAAATCTGTCCATAATCCCTTCTATGCGTTGTAATGAAACCACTCCAAATCTCGAAAAGCAACCCCAGACCATGACAGATCCACCTGCATGCTTAACAGTAGGAAGTGTGTATTTATGATGCATTCTTTTTGCAACAGGGCGTCTAACATAACGAACTCCATCGAATCCAAACATATTGAATTTTGATTCTTCGCTCCAACATACCCGTTTCCAATCATGGAAAGTCCAATGGAGATGTCGACGAGTAAAACCTAAACGGTTCCTTCTGTTCTTCTTTGGAATAACGGTTCTTTTGATAGGTCGAAGTGCAAAACAACTCTTGTTTATTAAGCTTTCTTTTAATGGTCTTTGTTGACATGTCTGCTAATCCTTGGTTTATTAAATCAGCTGTTAGTTCGGAGTCTTGGATGAAATATGTTTAATTAACTTTACTGTTCTCTCATTAAGTTTTCTGGGACAACCGGATCTTGGCAATACTCCTATTGTTCTCCTTTATATTAAGTATAGCCCATACAGAGTTTCTGTTTAAATTAAAATTTTTAGTTATACTAGCTTGATTTTGACCACTTTGGTATAGTTCAACTATTTTACTTTTTGTCCCGAATGAGGACCACGCAGTATTTTAAAAAATGTTTTAATATGAATGTCTACTGATGCGCAGGTTAACTATTAATTTTAAATTGAAATGAATAAAGTTAGTTTATGATATCTATATAAAGTCTATATAATTTTGTCTCTCAAAAAAAATTGTTTGCTTAGAATGTTTTTTTTTGACTATAGTGTAAACAAAATAAAACCTACCGAATATTTTCTTTCAGTGCCGTAGAATTTATTGACAATATAAGTAAATTTAATTTTACAACAAAGAAATATCTCTAAACATTAAACTGCTTGTGTATATACTTTTGTCCATTACTGTATATATTGGGTTGATAAAAAAAGTAAAAAAGTATAAATTGTAAAAGATCGTCCCGTTTTTGGGGCTAGACGGCATTGCATCGCAAAACCGATGTCTTATCTAACGGGTGTTTCAAATTGAGCAGTTTTTTTGAAGTAAAAACTTTAGCTGCGTTGGATGATTTTCGGCAGGGGCAAAACTTATGGGTTCACGTCACAGACATGCTAGTGACGTGTTGCGCCAGACTGGCGACTCCAATTGAACGGGCAAGTGGAAGAAGGGGTTATGTTACAAAAATATACAAAGGAGATAATTAGATTTTAGTAAAATTAATTGGCATTTTTTAACTGAAGATAATTCTAAAATTGGGTTTATTTAATTAATAGCACTAGTTTGTAAATTGAACTTTTTCATTTAGTAAGTTCTTTTTTTTATTCACCAATCCCATTTTAGTCGGTAAGCCATCCACATCACGAAACTACTGTTCCATGTCGTTAACCGTCGACTGTTTTGTGCGTGCTGTTTTAATGATCTGTCTATATTTTTTCGGGGTAAGTATGGTACTGTGTTTTCTTAGAATTTTTCTATACGCCCAAAATCTCTATCTGAGTCTAAATACGTATGTCCTACCTCTGGAAATTTATGATCAACCATCTCAGAGGTACCTTTCAATATCATCAGCTGGTACAAACAAATCACATGAAATTTCTTGTTTTGGCCAGAGCATGAATTTTGAAAGAAGTTTGTGCAAAATTCCATAAACAGCTTACAACTTCTGCACTACCTCTACTGGCTACATCTTCAGTCCACGTTTGCATTATACTTTGGTGCCCTTCAGTCGTGATCATGTGAATGCCTAAGTTGTAGAACCAAATTTGCCTTAGGTAAAATGCCTTTGACGTAGTAATTTTGGGTAAGGGCATGGTCTGCTGTAAGTCAACCGTTATGTAACATTCGTTTTTGTTTTTCAAAGATTTTTTTCGATCTTTAGACATCAACTGAAACCCTAGTTTTACAATCTCTTCGTGTGTCATATCTGATTTCCCAGAATCACATTTGCTGCAGGTATCACTCTTCGGATGAGTAAATGACAAATTGAACTTGGTCGAGAAAATTTTTACATAAGTTGATTTTTTTATTAAAAAATTGTCTGGTTTATTCTCTTGTTTGCATTTTTCAACATATAATCTACACATGTGCGACATATTAAAATATGGGGCCAAATACCATTTATGTGGATTACTGTTTCTGGAATAATGGGACTCTTCGGTGGGAAATTGATTAATATGATCTATAATAGCCTGCTCCACAGCATCGTTCATCTTATGTGACCTTGTTATATGCCGTCTACGTGCATCTTGATATGGAACTGATTGTCCGGACTTTAGTTTATCTTTAATGATGTCCACTTTTTTACGGATAATTTGGTACAGAGCACAAAATGCTTTTTTACATACATAAATTTGTTGATTGTCCAAAATGAGTGAGTATTTGAAAGAATGAGATTGATCTGTAGAAGCGTTTTTACGCTGGCGTGCAACTTCCACTGGAGTAATACTTCTAAATAATAGTGAATTTTTTAAATTTATATCATGGCTATAAAAATGATTAAATATTATTAACCGTCGTTTTTCTTCGTTAAATTTGACACTGCTTTTTAATCTGCACGTTTCTGTACATAAGCATCCCGAGCAGATGATTTTAGAAGCAACAACGTTCCCGGAATAAGAAATATAACCCTTCCCTGTTTCCCTACGAATTGCTGCAACATGTTTTTTCCAAGTTTCTGGGTTTTTGGTCCGTTTTCTTGAGATTTTTGTTTTTATAGGAAATGTCTTAATCCTTCTAGTTCCCCTTTCATTATTGCTTTCATCATTGTTATTCAAAAGTTCTGGCTGATTATCATTATTTTCATCAACACTTTCTGACTGGGTTGATATTCACTGCCACTTGACTCATAAACATTGTAGCTACGATGAACCGCTAATGAATCTAAAAAGTTGAAATGTTATGTAAAATTATATTTTATTAAATAATTTTATCATACCATCTATTACTGCGTCCGCCTCAGATTGTACATCATCATATGGCAGCGAAAAGTCATTATTAGTTCCCATTGGAAAACTAAAATTACAAATAGACTATAAGTAGATATTCAATAAGTATAAAAAAATATTTTTATACGTACCACTGCTTGATCCCGCATCACTTTGTATATTGTCATTGTTATGTTGTCTCTGCATTGAGACTGTGCCATATTGTGTTTGTTGATTTTGTCCTGTAAAGTTTCGGGAGTTAGGCACTTCATTAAATTGAATTAATTATTTTGGACATTATAAAGACATAGTCTAAAGCATACCTTAACTTTAAACGAACTGTATTTAATGTGAAATCGAACAACTTACCTTGATTATTAGTCTGCTGTTCACCATCACATTCACTTAAAACAGTTCTCTTCAGTAATTCTATATTATTACGTGATGCCAGCACTTTTTGAATCATAAGTTCCCTCGAGACAACATTTTTATATTTGGTTTAATTATAGTGTGTAACTCAAAAACTATCAAACTTTTATTACAAATTTTTTTCACAATACACCAAAACACTATTTTTATATTCTGGACGCATGTTTCGCTAACCATGTTAGCATCATCAGCAGATGATTAAAACTAAATTCTTATTCTAAAAACTCCTTACTTTATATAATGCTCGCTTAGCATTGTGGGCGGGGCGACAATGCTAATCAAGCGACCAATAGCAAGTGAGGACCTAGAGGAGTAGGAACAGAGAACTCGAACAAATAGGACCGTTGTATCTCTTCATACTGGTACATTTACTGATTTTTATACTCTCATAAGCGTCTAATTGTCTATTGTTTGTTACATGTTTTATTAATCTTAAATAATAGATATCTATGCAATGATCATTCTCAAAAATATGTTGAGCAACACAAAATTTATCGGGCCTATTTTATCTTAATTGAGCTATGTGTTCTTTGAACCTTGTTCCAATTGATATTCTCGTTTGCCCAACATACCTTTGATCGCAATCCTTACAAGAAATTTCATAAATACCCGACCTTTCCATTGGAGGAGTTTTATCTTTAGAATTACCTAATAAACGTCGTAAATTTAAACCAGCACTGTATACCAGTTTTAGATTGACATTCTTAAAAACATTTTTTAAGCCACGCGTTAAATTATAATGAAAAGGTAATGAAACAAATCTTGAGGTGTCTCTTTGCGATTGAAAAGTCGAGTTTTCACGAACTTAAACCTTATATCTATGTTTTCTATTTATCTTATCAACTAACGAGGGAGCAAATCCATTACACTCGGCTACATTCCTAATATAATTCCTCTCAATTTCATATCTTTCGTTATTAAGCGGAAAATTGAGTAGTCTATGTATTAAGAAATTGAAACTAGCCATTTTATGACCAATACAATGATAAGAATCGTTAGGAATATATCTAAGTGCAGTGGTATTTTTTCTATATATGTCAAACTCTAGCCAATTATCCTTATTTTTAATAATCAATACATATAGAAAACGAACATCTAGGAAAACATAACATCTAGGAAACTAAAACTTCACCATCATGTAATTTAATATTTTTGATTTTATCGATAAATTCCAAACTATTTTTGATAGAGAAAGAAAGTTTACGATGAGGTAAATTTTCAAATTCCTTTGATAACCATTTTGCCAAATGATAAGTCGGAGGAATCTATTGCCGAAACAATTGGACGCATGGATTTCTCAGGCTTATGAATTTTTGGCAGTGCATAAAGTTTAGGAATGGAAGGATTCGATACCTGTAATTTCCTTTTCAGAGCAAAGTTGACAAGATTGTTGAAAATCGAACAAGATTGAAAAGGAAATTACAGATAAACAAGATTTCCAAACCCGCAGTGTATCAAACAACTATTATGACAGTATATTTTTAAGGTTATGTTTTAGGTGTCATATCATCACCAAGGTCCGTGTGATATTAAAAATTCAAATATTAGAGTGGATGAAAGGGTTATGGGCACATAACCTTATATGGAAATACTTCCATAGCATTTATTTTCGAACATTTCTAATATTGGTATCTATATTTGCGTTGAAAAATTTGATATTTTTTTTAATTTAATTTAATTTGATTATTTTTTCTAATATTTAATCTCTGCAATACATCGTGTAATGATCGATCAATCATAATTGCTTAGGTGTTATCTACTAGCGTGGTAAAACAGATTTCTAGTTGTTCGATAGTATTTTTGTCGCGGATTTTAAAATTAAAAATTCTATAAAATTTTATAATAAATTTAATTTCTCAAAATTATTGTTTATTGTTTTAAATTTGTCAGAAATAAAATTCAATTTCACCATTAGAACATTACAAAAAAGTATTGTAATAAAATTAGTTTTTCTAAATGTCCATTTTCTGTATTTGTTTACATCCTCGATCCTACGTAAAAAAAATTATACATTTAAAGAATCATTAATTTAAAAATTAAAAAAAAACACAGTTATTCCAAAGTTCCAAGTTTTCACTTCTGTCGGCAGTCCCCATGACCTTTTTTTTTTTAAATTCTGGAACGTAACACAGATTGCGTTGATAATTTGGCTAGGTAGAGTCTCATTTCAGAACCCATGTTGCTCAGGTGTGATCGAATATTTAATTTTAAAAAAGATTCGATAGTTAATACTGGTTTCAAGAACTTTAGCAAAATTGTTTCGGATCGTCAGTTAGAGAGGATCGTATTTTATTAATGTAGTCTTGGTAGGCTTGAATTATTTTATTACTTATTTTGCGGCACAAATCACTGAATAAGTGAAAGAAAGTGATGCTAGCCTTCCATCTCTTGCATAGCCGAGATTTATCGCGATGCATTAAGTATCGTCATGGTAGTCCAAAGATGAATGTTTAATATTTTTGGAGGACAACCGTAAATATTTTGGAACACATCGATACTCGGAGCCAGCATGTAAAATTGTAATTATTTTTCCGTTGATCTCTGGAGCTATAGTTTGGCATTTTCTTGATGTCTCTACCCATCCTTTTTCTGGTGTCTCATATGTATCGAATCATGTTTCATCAAGGTAGATAATGGCACGACTTTCTAATCTGTATTTTTTATAGAGTTTAAGTAGTCAAGCCGCCATCGTCGCAATCGTTGTGATTCCATTAATATTTGTCTTTTATTAATGGTCCGATATGTAAAACCCGTTTGAGATAATATTCTCCGGAGGCTAGTTCTGCTACAAAGAATGTTGGTTTCATCTTTCCTTAGTCACTGTTGCAATGTAGGCACAGATTGCTCTTCATACATAGCATACATTTTGCTTCGAATTTTGCTTTTACCAGAATCGCGACTGAGTTTTTGACTTTAATTGGCTTCGTCATAACATCTTTAATTATAGTTCTGCTGCATCTGCATTTACATTAAGCCTCCTATTCAATAAAGAAACATACACATTTTTAACAATTTGCTTAGCATCGGGTGATAAAGGTTTTCTTTTAAAATCAGCACTACCGGAGGCACAATTAGGAATAAGAAAAAATACGATCGAAATTATAGAACTGCACTGTTTAAGAAAATAATGCAAAGTAAACTAAAATATTTCAAAACTACTAAATCAGGTATAAAATTAATTTTATCTTTTTAATGCAATTTAACGTTTAATGCAATTTTGCCGGGTTCCGTTACGGCAGGGGTTGTTAAGAGTTTATTGTATCGGTCAACGATATATCTTGAAACCCACTTATCATCGGTCCACCACCTTAGGTATCACGCCAACGCGACCGATAATATTGTTATAGTTTAGAAAAATTGATATAATGCGTCTTTTCAACAAATACAGAAAATGGATGAATTTATGGTAATTTGTAACAAAATATTCACCAAATCGAATAGAATAGACGCGCCTTTTTCATAGCTTTCGAAATCGTTACTCTTTATCAATTAGCAAGCGTTTACGTTCTAAATTCAGCGATAGAGGCAGGGGACGTCTTGTTTGTTAAATATTGAACGAGATGGAAACACTGTTGGAGCGAACCTTTAAATTCTTTACGACTTGCTCGGGAACGGACTCAGGTGTGACAAAAATGCGGGAATTCTTGCTGCATATTGTAAATGCAACATGTTACTATCGGTTTGTTTCGTTAAAATTGTAAAATGCTTCTTAATATCTTACACTTTTACACGAAGGTGTGTTTTAACGAACATTTATCTCATTTTCACTTCACATACAGAGCCTTCATTTAATTCCGAAACGTGATCTTTAAATGTGGATCCAACACGACCAACTGGTTATGATTAACACGAAATCAGTAATATTCTTAAATTACGACGTACGTTTATTGCGTTTTCAGTTTTATAAATAATGATTTTCCTTGAATTATATTAACAGTTTAGTACTAATAACGAAAATCAATACAACATTTGACTAGTTGACCATACCTTATTTTGAACCTGAAGTAAAAGAAAATGTTAAAGAAGTTATTCCATCGGAGCAGATACCATGGAGAGGATAAAGGAAGTTTATTTGTTATTGTCTTCTTATTTTGCACGTTTCACACCCATAAAGCCAGACAGCCCTAACATTGATGTTAAATATACGGAGTCGTGTTTCTGTCGAATATTGTGTTGATCTCCACACAGGTGCCAACACATCAAAAGCTCCTTGAGCTTTCCGTATTCTTCACCTCCATTCTTTGTGAGCCTAAATATATATGATAACGTGTGATAACGTTATCATATACGTGATAACGTATATTATAACGTGATGCTGCCTAAGTATATAAAGCTCTCTACATTTTATGTGGACGATGCATTGAAGGTGAAAGGAGTAAAATTGCTAGTGTTGATTCTCAGCGACTTGGTCTTTGTTGTGTTCATTTTTAGGCTCTTGCAAATCTGTCTAGCATAGGGACTATATTTTTTCACCATAATGTTTGTTGTTGGCCAACAACATCGAAACTGTACGTATGTGAAGTGAATAAAACTTTGGTTTTGCAATGCTGTGTCATCTACCCTCAGAAATGGGAAGATATATATATATATATATATATATATATATATATATATATATATATATATATATATATATATATATATATTCTTCCCATTTCTGAGGGTAGATCACTTAGCCAATATCTAAAAAACACCAATTTTAGCCACATTTTGGCACATTCAAAGCCATATATATATATATATATATATATATATATATATATATATATATATATATATATATATATATATATATATATATATATATGCCATATATATATATATATATATATGCCATATATATATATATATAAATATATATATATATATATATATATATATATATATATATATATATATATATATATATATATATATATATATGCCATATATATATATATAAATATATATATATATATATATATATATATATATATATATATATATATATTTATAATTATATATATATATATATATATATATATATATATATATATATATATATATATATATGCCATATATATATATATATATATATATATATATATATATATATATATATATATATATATATGCCATATATATATATATATATATATATATATATATATATATATATATATATATGCCATATATATATATATATATATATATATATATATATATATATATATATATATATATATATATATATATATTTATATGTATGTATGTATTTTTTTTTTTTTTTAATTTAAGTCATGTCAACGCTCAAAGGCGTTATTTAGTGACTTACCAACACCGACAAACACATACAAATACGCACACAAACATCCATGCCCCCCCCAGGATTCGAACCCGGGACCGTTGGATTGCCAGGCGGGCGACTAACCCACCAGACCACCGCGGCCGGCTAGTATGTATGTATGTATGTATTTATGTATACATATACTTATTTACACTGCTGACAGCTAGATGGCTGTAGTGATAGATTATACATTTTTGAATAATTTCCGACAGATCAGTAAATATTTGTTTTTATATTTGGTCACTTCATAAGCCAAGGTTTTTTACCAAAGTTTAAAAAATTATAGAAAATCACAGAAGTTCGGACCAAGAAAATCCCGTCGAAGGATTATTCTAGACATAGACCACTACGTCCTCCTAAATTTGTGTGCGATTCGGAGTTGATAGAAATGCGTACTGGAGGGCGTACATAATTCGCAATTTTTAAAAAATCACCAACTTTGAAACGGAATATCACCTTGCATGCAAATAAATTTTTTTGAGTCACTTGCTTGAAGAGCATACATCCACGATAAAAAGAGCTATGGCGAGAGCAGATCGGTTGAGAATTGAATTTTTGGTGGCCATTTGAAAATGATCATTTTACGGAAATTTTAATTTTTCTCAACTTCGTTCTAAAAAAATGGTCTGGACACCTAGGAGGCTGAAATTTAGTTTGTGGGGATACTTTTAGATTCCTTCCTTAGAGCACTTCAAGATTCCCAAGTTTCAGCAAAATCGATTGACCGATTGATATATATATATATATATATATATATATATATATATATATATATATATATATATATATCTGTGATCGAAAAATTGTGAACTGGGTCCGTGGAGAAAAGTATTAAAAAGCTAAGGAAGTTCATCCGTGCTCCACGTCGTGCTTTGCCATTCCTTCATCCGCCATCCAAAGCACCAGCAAGTGTCCCCAAGACCGGTTTCTGGCCTTAAGCCATCATCAGTTGAGCTCAAGCTGGACACTTGAAAAGCGGATGAAGGAACGACTAAAGCCATGACCATTTAAATTGGCCATGTCGAATGGAGGCTGCACGCCATCCTGCGGTAAAAGGTCGCAGGTCGCATGTTAATATGCAAGTTTTCACGGATGGAATAAATGTTACAATTTTTCTTCCGGGAGTCAATTCGTTCGTTGAAGGAATTTTCACATGCTTGACGACGTTTCTCTTTGCTCTCTTGGTAGACAGCTTCGAACTGAGGGTTAGAGCCCCAAGTATCGCAGTTTTGTTTGTACGGGTCCGTAGAGCGTATCGTATAGGGTTCTGGTTGGTCGGTTTGTTTTGTTGGTTCCGCTCCTCCGTCAGTTGGTTGGTATTGGGATCTTCGGAGTTGTTTAGTGTTTGTTTTGCATCATTTCCTGTGTTTTTGATAAATGTTTTCCATACTGCTGGTATATGAAGGGCATCATCTCGTCTATTTATTGATTGAGAAATGCAGGTTGTCGTTTTGGTAGGGTCGAATACCATGAGCTCTGCAAAACTATAAGAAAACATATCAGAGAGGACATGCGAAAACAAAGGAATTAACAAAGCTAAACAGAAGCTGAGAAACAAAAGAAGAAGGGAAGGAAGAAAGAGGATGGCACAGTGTGCAGGGCGCGTACCCAACTGTTAGAGATTGTCAGAAAATTTTATTCCCAGTTATATGAAGATCAGAACCAATCAAAGACAACAATACCAGTGGAGGAAGTAACAAATGCTATAGAATCGATGAAAAACGGCAAAGCTCCAGGAAAGGACGGTGTAACTGTCGAAATGCTAAAAGCTGGTGGTCGGACGTTACATAAAACACTGGCAAAATTATACTCAAAATGCCTCAAAGAACAAAAAGTACCTGACTTATGGAAAAATGCAGAAGTGATCCTTTTACATAAAAAAAGGAACACAGGAAGATTTAAAGAACTACCGTCCAATAAGTCTTCTATCAGTAATGTACAAAGTTTTCACTAAGATACTTTCTAAAAGAATATTAAAAAACTGAATGACGCACAACCAAGACAACAAGCAGGATTCAGAAGTGGATTCAGTACAATGGATCTCATCCAGGTTGTACAACAGGCCATAGAAAACCACAACGAATACACTATGCCACTGTGCTTGGCTTTTATCAACTACAAAAAAGCATTTGATTCCATCCCAAAGCATGCGATAATGGATGCACTGCTTAGCCAAGGTGTAGAGAGAGCCTATGTAAACTTATTAGAATCGATATATGATGGAGCTGCAGCCACAATTCACCTTGATGATCTTGAAGTGGGAATTAATGTAGAACCAGGTGTACTGCAAGGAGAGGCAATATCGCCTATTCTTTTCTCGGCTGACCTTGAAGAAGTATTCCGTAAACTGGATTGGAAATAGGATGGTGTAAAGATCAATGGTGCAAACTTAAACCATCTTAGATTTGCAGATGATATTGTTCTCATTTCACAAGACCCAGAGGAGCTGGAAAGACGCATACAAGAACTGCAAAGGGCTGGCGAACCATTTGGCTTGAAAATAAACCTGAAAAAGAGTCAGGTTATGTTCAATAACTTCTCTCAGGACAGAAGAATTTCAGTTTTAGGAAGGGATTTGGAGATTGTGGACAGCTTTATATATTTTGGGCAGAGGATTTCAATAGAGGGGAATACCTCCCGGGAGGTGGAACGGCATGTTAAATGTGGCTGGCAGCCACTTGGTAGGCTCAACATAGTGTATAAGAGCAGACTCCCACTTTGCCTTAAAAGAAAAGTCTTCGATCAGTGCGTTCTACCCGTTATGACATACGGAAGTGAAACCTGGACACTCACTCAATTCAAATACTTCGGGTGGCACAGAGGGGAACGGAAAGATGTATGCTCGGCATTACAAGACGAGACAGAAAGTCCTGCGCATGGATCAGGGAACAAACAAAAGTCTGTGACATCATTGGAAGAGAAGATATAGCATAGTCGTTCAGAAGTTACACGACCATTAACAGACGCACCACCCTATATATATATATATATATATATATATATATATATATATATATATATATATATATATATATATATATATATATATATATATATATATATATATATACACTGCTGTCAGCTAGATGGCAGTAGTGATAGATTATATATTTTTGAATAATTAATTTATGTATTATAACTTATAACTAATATAATATAAGAGGCAACAGTTTATACTGAGGACGATAAAACGTTGGATACGTCGTTGGTCTCAATATATTGAAATACAGTGTTAAAAATTTTTAAAGATTCACAAAAATCTTGTATTTTTTTGTCAGGTCGATAACTGACAAAGGGGACAACAGGTCCATTACATTTCGAATTACTTCTCGGGACTAGAAATTAGGATTAGGATCGTTCTATATTACACATCTAATTAGATTTATAATTGATCTACTCTCTACAAAACCCATGCAAACAAAACTGCGACATTCGGCGATCTAACCCTCAGTTCGAAGCTGCCTACCAAGAGAGCAAAGACTTGAAAATGCCAAATGAGATTTTGGCGAAACGTCGTCAAGAATGTGAAAATTCCTTCAACGAACGGTTGACTCCCGGAAGAAAAATTGTATATATATATATATATATATATATATATATATATATATATATATATATATATATATATATATATATATATATATATATATATATATATATATATATATATATATATCTATATATAGATAGAGTTAATTGCATTATTATTCAGAGAAAAGGTAATTTTTTGCATTTGCAATATTCTCTCAATTCAGTGTTTGCAACAGCCCAACAGCCTGTCTAAGTAATTTTATTATTTTCCTATTTTTTAGCGCAATGTGTAAAACAATATAAAAATAAAGGCATATTTTCGATCATCAATTATAAATCTAATTAGATGTATAATATAGAACGATCCTAAAAGACTGCTAATTATTAATTAATTATACCCACGCTTTCGCTCTCTCCGTCATGGTTGCTTTGCGTCATGCTATGTCCCGATGGACCCCAATGGGCGATATTGTTTCTTTTTTATGTCTGTACTAGGAAATAATACACTGCCGCATCAAATATACTTAGTGTTAAAATGTGAGACTTACTTAAGTGTGTAAGTCTAAAAAAATGTTCACTGCATTCAATTGAGTTTGTTCTCATCTTAAAGTTGAACTGAAGAGGTTTCTCAAAATGTTTCTAAAGAAAATAACTTAATATTTTTTATTTTATTAATGGATTTTAGATGCGTCAAAATGCTAGTCAAATGTTTTAAAAGCTCGTTCAGATTTTTCAAATAACTGATACTGTGGACAGTATACTAACGTGTCTAAAGGCACTAATGTCCTGAGCTGTGGGTGATGTGTTTCCCAGGTTGGGTTAAAATTAAGTGACGAGTCCTAAGTGGCGCCACACAGATCTCTTAGTCTAACACTAGCCTTAATGTAATGTTAATCTTTAAAACGTTAAATGTTGTGGTGTCAAAAATGGGTGTTAGTGATTTCAACTTTGACATCGAACAACATTAATGTGTAATTTTTTTTTGTTTTGCAAACTGCCGAAACGTATTAGATTAAATGGCCATAAAAATATTACATTTAATTTTTACTTGTGTCCTTAAGAATTGCCGATTTTATCAATTGTAAGAAAATAATATAGTGTTTATCGCGAAAATGGCTACATGTTTAGGATATATATATAATATATATATATATATATATATATATATATATATATATATATATATATATATATATATATATATATATATATATATATATATATATATATATATATATATATATATATATATATATATATATATATATATATATATATATATATATATATATAAAATGGGCCCTGGTGGACCACGCGAAGTACAGTTAGAGGCGTTTGTTATTGTTAGCCTTCCTTTGCGCCCATACTAATTTCATTCTTTCGCTATGAGCTTTTTTTCTTTCGTCAGACCAAGTTGTTCCAGTCTTTCTACATTTTCCTCTCTGGCCAACCTTCCAAACGTTAATCTTGTATCTGAAACAGCTTTTTCACTTGCTATTTTTCAACAGCTATTACACTTTGTGTAATATTTGCTGATCTTGGGTCCTATTTAATTGCAGCATTCCATTTAATTATTTCTACTTTAGCTCTACTCCTATTTTCATAAAATTCGACTATTTGTCTAGTTAGCTTACTCGGATGCATCTCTTTTATGTGTACGTAAAACTTAAGTCTTCTTTTTCTCATATCGCTATGATTTCTTGGTTTTCTCGAGGTCGGTATGTTGTGCTATTTATTTGTTTAGGGCCTAATATTTTTCTTTCTTTCTTTTCAATGTCCTCGATGTCTCTCTTTATATTCAAAATGAGCGTTTCTGCCCCATATAGACATTCTGGTTTAATAACTGTGTTGTAATGTCTCAGTTTTGTGTTTTTAGATATGCATTTTTTTGTTGTAAATATTTTGTGTAAGTCTCAATGCCGTTTCCATTTTTTGACATCTACCCTTATTGGCCGCTTTTTCCAACCCATTTTCCATGATTATTTCACCCAAATATTTGAATTGAGAGACTCGTCTGATGTTACCATATTTTGTTTTTAGAAATGGTGTTCTTAGTCTGTTGCAGGTCAGGTCTGGTGCTGTTTCTTTTAGGATTTCAACTTGTTTTTGTGCCGTTAATATATCTTGAGCCAAAATTGCTAGATCATCAGCAAACGCTAGACAATCAATTTTATTGTTGGTTCTCTCCAGTTTAATGGACTGATCAATATTCAGGGCCAATTTTTTTTCGCGCTACCTCTGTATTACTTTTTCTAGAACACAGTTAAATAAGAGTGGCGAGAGTCCATCCCCTTGTTTCACTCCCGTTTTAATTTCGAAGGGCTCTGAGATGTCACCCATGAATTTAACTTTTGACCTTGTGTTAGTTAATGTTGCTTTGATAATTGCTAGCGTTTTCAGATCTAGTCCTTGTAGATCCTTCCTGGTAGTCCTTTCAAGATTTGGAATAAAGAGTCGCGGTCAATAGAACCATATGTTTTTTTGAAATCTTTGAATATATATAGAGAGAGAAAGAGAGTTGGTTACATTATGCTTGAGAGCAAAGGTCATTTTTTGCATTTGCAATATTCGCTATTGCATTACAAATATTATTAGTATGATTACATGATTAGTATGAAAACGCTTGGGATACGTCGAAATTACGCTCGGCGAGCGCCCGGTATATGACAGGTTTCATTTTACTATAAAAACACGCGCGATCAAGTCAATCGATCGACTACTTTTCGAGTTTTGCGAGTGCAAACATACGAGGCTGAATATATATATATATATATATATATATATATATATATATATATATATATATATATATATATATATATATATATATATATATATATATATATATATATATATATATCATCATCATCATCATCATCATCATCATAAGCCCGTATCGATCCACTGCAGGATGAAGGCCTCTTCAGCATGCTTCCAACCTTCACGGTCCTGGGCTTTCCTCTGGCACTCGGGTCCAATATACTTAACGATGTCATCAATCCATCGTGCTTTCGGTCTTCTTCGCGGACGTTTGCGATCAAGCGGTAACCACTCCAGGATTGCCTTGGTCCATCTGTCGTCCCATCGCCTCGCTATATGGCCTGCCGATCTCCATTTCAATTGTTTTACTCTTCCAATGATGTCACAGACTTTTGTTTGTTCCCTGATCCATGCGCAGGACTTTCTGTCTCGTCTTGTAATGCCAAGCATACATCTTTCCATTCCCCTCTGTGCCACCCGAAGTTTTTGAATTGATTGCGATGTGAGTGAGTGTCCCGGTTTCACTTCCGTATGTCATAACGGGTAGAACGCACTGATCGAATACTTTTCTTTTCAGGCAAAGTGGGAGTCTGCTCTTAAACACTATGTTGAGCCTACCAAATGCCTGCCAGCCACATTTAACACGCCGTTCCACCTCCCGGGCGGTATTCCCCTCCATTGAAATCCTCTGCCCAAGATATATAAAGCTGTCCACAATCTCTAAATCCCTTCCTAAAACTAAAATTCTTCTGTCCTGAGCGAAGTTATTGAACATAACCTGACTCTTTTTCAGGTTTATTTTCAAGCCAAATGGTTCGCCAGCCCTTTGCAGTTCTTGTATGCGTCTTTGCAACTCCTCTGGGTCTTATGAAATGAGAATAATATCATCTGCAAATCTAAGATGGTTTAAGTTTGCATCATTGATCTTTACACCATCCTGTTCCCAATCCAGTTTACGGAATACTTCTTCAAGGCCAGCCGAGAAAAGAATAGGCGATATTGCGTCACCCTGCCGTACACCTCGTTCTATATTAATTCCCACTTCAAGATCATCAAGGTGAATTGTGGCTGTAGCTCCATCATATATCGATTCTAATCTCTACACCTTGGCTTCTTCTCTACACCTTGGCTAAGCAGTGCATCCATTATCGCATGCTTTGAGATGGAATCAAATGCTTTTTCGTAGTCGATAAAAGCCAAGCACAGTGGCATGGTGTATTCGTTGTGCCTTTCTATGACCTGCTGTACAACCTGGATGTGATCCATTGTACTGAATCCACTTCTGAATCCTGTTTGTTCTCTTGGTTGTGCGTCATTCAGTTTTTTTAATATTCTTTTAGAAATTATCGTAGTGAAAACTTTGTACATCACTGATAGGAGGCTTATTGGACGGTAGTTCTTTAAATCTTCCTGTGCTCCTTTTTTATGTAAAAGGATCACTTCTGCATTTTTCCATAAGTCAGGTACTTTTTGTTCTTTGAGGCATTTGGAATATAATTTTGCCAGTGTTCTATGTAACGTCCGACCACCAGCTTTTAGCATTTCAACAGTTACACTATCCTTTCCTGGAGCCTTGCCGTTCTTCATCAATTCTATAGCATTTGTTACTTCCTCCACTAGGATATCTGGCATTATATATTGTTCTTCCGTGGGTATTGCTGTCCCTGACTGGCTCTGAACTTCATATAACTGGGAATAAAACCTTCTGACAATCTCTAACATTTGGGTACGCGCCCTGCACACTGTGCCATCCTCACGCTTTAAAGCATATATTTGCGTTCTTTTGTTTCTCAGCTTCTGTTTAGCTTTGATAATTTCTTTGTTTTCTTCCAGGGTTTTTTGCACTAGCTGCATATTGAATCGGCGCGTGTCCTCTCTGATACGTTTTCTTATAGTTTTGCAGAGCTCAGTGTACTCGACCCTGCCAAAAGGACTACCTGCATTTCTCATTGCTCGCCGTTTCTTCATTAAATCAATGGTCTCACTGAAGATTTTTGTTTGTTTGAGACATTTTTCTTCTGGTGCTATTGAAGCAGCCGTTTGAAGTACATTGTTGGCGATTTCTTCATATTGAACTGATATTTCCACCTCCTCTGGATCTTGTAACGCAGCAAACCGGTTTGACAAAGCAATCTCAAAATCGCTTTCTCTCTCCAGCAGTTTTCCAGAATCCACCTTGCCCTTCTTTGATCTTACCATTCTTTCGTGCTCTTTTCGACAGTCAATCCGAACCCTTGCTCGTACCATTCGGTGGTCACTTCCAACATTAAAATTGTTAAGGACAGTACAATTGGTAAATATTGTTTTATCGTTGGTCATGATGTAGGCAATTTCGCTTGTGAGCCCAGATGGAATTTTCCATGTCCATTTTCTGCTGATATTTTTCTTATAGAATGAATTCATAATATAAAGTTCTTGTCCTTCAGCAAAATCAACTAATCTGTCACCTCTATTGTCTCGCTCACCAGTTCCATATAGGCCAGTTGCATTTTCGTCTGTTCTTGTTGTTCCAATTCTGGCATTAAAATCACCCATCAGGATTTTGTACCTACATTTCTCCTTGTATAAAAGCTGGGCCACATCATCATAAAATTCCTCAATTTCCTCATCTTTATGGCTTATAGTTGGTGCATAAGCTTGGACGATTTGAAGCCTAAACTTTTTATTCAGCTGAATGACGCATTGGGCTAATCGGTCGGATGTACTTTCAAGTTTTACCACACTGTCCTTCAGCTTTCGATTGATGAGGAATCCAATTCCGCCACATCGGCCATTTTCCGTACCTCGAGTGTAGAGTACGTGTCCAGTTGGTTCCAGTTTGATTAACTCTTCACCCTTTCTTCGTGTTTCACAGATCCCAATAATATCCCAATGTATGTTGTCAAGTTCGATTAACAGTTCTTGCAATCGTGCCTCTATTTTCATAGTCCATATATGTAACGTTGCAATGTCGAAAGTCCAATGGCAGCACCACCTTAGCACCCTCTGCCTTGGGGCAGGTCTTCCCGCTGCCGTAGGTAGTTGCCCCTTGGCCTCCGGGGAATGAGGGCCGTGTTTGAGGTTGTACTGTCATATTTCAACATATTGAAATACCATGTTGAAGGTATGGACCGTAATCTGCCACGCTGGTCCAATGCGGGTTGGCAGATTTTGGATCATGTTAGCCTGAGGCCTCCGCCTTGACCTGTCCGCCAGGGGTGACCCTCCCAGGAGCATAGACTCCAGACGGCATAGCTCAAAGCTTCATTGCCCTACTCAAACCCGTTTACCAACGTCAAGGTCTGATCCATATATATATATATATATATATATATATATATATATATATATATATATATATATATATATATATATATATATATATATATATATATATGAAGTGTTTTGTGATTGACGCATTTTTTTGGTACATAGTGTATGTGAAGTAGTTAAAGAAATATTAAGTACATTAATTTTTTCGATCATCCATTATGAATCTGATTAGATGGGTAATATTAGAGCGATCCTAAAAGAGAGTTAATTAACAATTAATTCCACCCACGCCCTATTTCTCTTCGTCATGCTTGCTTTGCGTTATTCTATGTCCTAATGGACCTCAATGGGCGATATTGTTTATTTTTTGTCCATACTTGAAAAAAAAAAACATAAAACATTTGGGTTGGGTAATTGTGAGAATTACGATGACTGTTGTACCTTATTTTCTAATTGATACATATCAGAATTAAAGTAATTTCGACGGTCGGTACTTGTAGCTTGAGTTGAAAAATTTTGTTTGATCTGAAAATATCTTGTTTGATCTTGGTTATTGTTATTGTTCTAAATTTATTTCGTCATTAAAGGAATATCCGAAACATTATATCATAACTGAAATTATATTATTATTATTCACGTATGGGCCCTGGTGGACCACGTGAAGTACAATTAGAGGCGCTTGTTATTGTTAGCCTTCCTTTACGCCCATACTAATTTCATTCTTTCGCTATGAGCTTTTTTCCTTTCGTCAGACCAAGTTGTTCCAGTCTTCCTACATTTTTCTCTCTGGCCAAACTTCCAAACGTGGAAAACACAAACCTTGTGTCTGAAACAGCCTCTATCCTGAATTTCACTTTGTGTAATATTTGCTGATCTTAGGTCCTCTTTAATTGCAGCAATCCATTTAATTATTTCCACTTTAGCTCTACTCCTATTTTCATAAAATTCGACTATTTGTCTAGTTAGCCTACTCGGATTCATCCGTTTTATGTGCCCGTAAAACGTAAGTCTTCTTTTTCTCATATCGCTATGTATATCTGTGTATTGTTTGATTTCTTGGTTTTCTCGAAGCCGGTATGTTGTGTTATTTATTTGTTTATGATTTTATATATTTTATATATTATATATTTATATATTTTATAATTTTATATATTTTATATATTATATATTTTATTTATTTTCTTATGATTTTTCTTTCCTTCTTTTCAAAATTCAAAATGAGCGTTTCTGCAGCATATGGGCATTTTGGCTTAATAACTGTGTTGTAATGTCTTAGTTTTGTGTTTTTAGATAGGCATTTTTTGTTGTAAATATTTTGTGTAAGTCTCAATGCCGTTTCCGTTTTTTGACATCTACCCTTATTGGCCGCTGTTTCCAACCCATTTTCCATGATTATTTCACCCAAATATTTGAATTGAGAGACTCGTCTGATGTTTGGAGGAAAGGAAATTTGGAGTCCTATCTGCTGTTTCTTTTAGAATTTCAATCTGTTTCTGTGCCGTTAATACATCTTGAGCTAAAATTGCTAGATCATCAGCAAAAATCAACAAAAATTATAATTGTATATAGAAAAATTAAATGTTACAAAGTAAATAAATTCATTTTCAACTCTTGTATTAAAAACTTCTGGTCTTAAGTTTTTTTTCGATATTTTGACGCTCGTTTTGTTAACCAAGTTAGCATCATCAGTTTGTGATTTAATCTGCAGAAATATAGTTTAGGATATAATTAAAGGAAATGATTTACGGTTAGAGGCGTATCAGCATCTAAGGCTATTTAGCGACTGGGCCTACAGCTTAACGTGGGTTCCAAACCACGGTTATCAGCTACCAACAAACCGAGGCCAGCACCCCCCTCAGGCTATCAATCCTTGGTTATGTGCCTCCTACCCATAAGTCTGCCAAGAAGCCTACCGACGGGCGAGTGACCAACGTAGAACACTTGTCAGAAGGCATCCTCCGGCCTTACCCAGCCTTTAACCGGCGTGACTGAGGGGTAATTCGTTGTCGGATTTTACACTCCTTTGCCTAGAAACAATCACAGACATTTAGGTGTGGATATGTGTGGGCGCGTGTATGTGTATATGAGAGTATATAATTGTGTGTGTAGGGTAGGAAGTAAGACGGACAGAAGAACTAAAGAAAAACACTTATCGGAGCGCTGGAATCGAACCAGCTACCTTTGGATTGCCAGCCAGGTGACTAACCCACCACACAACCGCGACCGGCTAGGTATATAATTAAATCTCTGCTTTAATGTTTGCTGACATTCTCAGTGAAATGATCGCCGAGAGACTGCAATGTTCTTAAGTTAAAAATCATTTTATAAATAAATATTCGTTCTTCATTATTAAAGTGATTACACTGCGCAATATTCAGTAGACGGTTTTTAACAAAAACATTAATATGATTTATATATGTCGCGAAATTAGGGCAAATTTAAGACATCATTTAAAAAAACGCTTCTGCGCCTTGTGAGGTTTGCAAAGTTTGAGGGGAAAATGCCGTATCAATCCGCACAACTCCGCTCTGATTTTGAGGGATGGAGGGGCGCGGAGTTCTGTGAGGGTGGGAGAGGTCTTGAATATAGGGGAAGATCAGGTCGTCTACGGCCACTTGATGCCAACGCTTTAAGAGTGTACTCATCGTGGTACCGACGAGGAATAAAATTTTTGCCTATATTTCAGGGAATAACCTCCAGGTATAATTTTTTATAACAGTGAATAACAAGTACCTCAAAAATGTACACAATTTTGCTATACCCTAGTAGAACAAGATTAATACATTTAAAAATTCATTGGTCCGAAATATAAAAATCGTAATCAAAACAAAAAAAAACGGATATAGCGGATATTTGTTTTTTTTTTCGGAAATTAGAAGATTTTTTCATTCTATTAATTATTAATTACTTATTATTTAATCGCCCTCATTATCAATAATTTCGTCAGGATCTGTAGAACGAAGGAGCTTTTTGACTTGAAAGTTTATTTTTGACTACTTTTATATTTCACAATTTTTCTTAAACAAATATGAATATCTGAATAAATGATAAATGCATAGATGATACTCCAAAGGAACAACATCGGGTGAATAAGGTGCTTAAAAAAGGGCTTTTTGCCTGTTTTTTGTTTGGACGGAAGAAAGGATAATACGATAATAATATTTAGTGAAGTTATTACGCATATATTTAAGTATAATACAAAAAATATCAAAAAGTATTTCAATTTTTTCTTACAAAAAGCACGTTCAATTTGTGAAAAAGGTAAAAAATGGTTCATTTAAAGTATGCGCCATCACTACCTGCAAATTTTTCCCATCTCTCTGGCAATTTGTGGATGCCCTCCCAGAAAAACCGCACATTTTTGAGGTGGTCCAGCCATCAAGCCATTTTTCGATATCTCCGTAATTGTTGAAGTGTTTCATAGAAAGTGCGTGAAATATCGATGAAAACAAGTGGTAGTCGGAAGGCGCCAAGTCTGGTGAGTACGGCGGGTGGGGCAAGAATTCCCAGCCAAGTGCAGAAATAGTGTATGTGACCGCTTTCGAGCTGTGTGGGACGTTGTTGAAGTGTAAAATCACTTTTCCGTGTCTTATAGCCCAGTCTGGTCGCTTTTCGATCAATGCATGGTTCCAATTGATTATTTGTGGACGGTAGCGAACGGTATGAACTGTTTCACCTGGTTCCAGAAGTTCATGGTACACGTCACCCTTCTGATCCCACCAAATACACACATTGCCTTCTTTCCAAAGCGATTCGGTCTTGTAGTCGATGTTGATGGTTGTCCTGGGTCAACCCATGATTTTCCACATTTTTGGGTTTTGGAAATATATCCATTTTTCGTCTCCAGTCACGATCCCATGCAAAAAGTCTTTCTTTTATGCCGAGAAAACAAAACTTTGCATACCGTTTTTCGCTTTTCTATCTGTCTGTCATTCAGCTGATGTGTAGTCCATTTTCCTGCCTTCTGCATTTTTCCCATGGCATGCAGATGGTCACAAATTGTTCGATGACCAACATTTAACCTCTTTGTCATTTGTTGTTGAATTTGCATATAGTCTTGTTCCAACAATGCTTGCAATTCGATATCTTCCATTTTTTCGGTTAACCTGGGTGTACTTTGTCTTTCAAGTAGAAATAACCACTTTTGAATCGTCTGGAATATGGAATATAGTCAGCGTAAGTTTCCACAAGTATACGATTGTTTTCGCTCACCTTTTTCTTCAAGAATGGCAGTACTTACCCCGCAAATGCTCTTTATTTTTCTCGAAATTTGACATTGTTTACCACACGAAATGACGTCAATGATGTTTTGAAAGGTACTGTCTGAGCAGTTGATTTTGTAGCACGAAAATGATTCTGAACCGACCATTGTTTTCATCTCTTAATCAAAATAAGAATTATTAAGAGCCACACCTTTGTTGAACTACATTCACATTACGACTAACAAAAAAAAAACCTTTTATATCAGCTTGTGATTTTTTTGTCCCTTGTCTATTAAAGCTCAGTCTAAAAGATAAAGACGTTTTTGATGTTTTTAGAAATAGAGTAAAAAAGTTTACCCAACAGGGTAAATTCTAGATTTATGTCCGATCAAGTAATCTTAATTGTTCGCTTGAACCAGATTAGGCCCATAGACCACACAATTTCAATTAACCTTTTTCCCCCTACTCCAACTACAGTATAAAACCGTGGTTTCAATTATGTATTCCGTTTTGTTCTCTTCGGTCTTCCCGCTCCTCTTCCGTATGATAGAAAGAGATAAAAAAATGCGTCTCAACAAAGGTTAAGACGATGAATCAGTCGGCGACCTTAATTCGAAACGGTTACAAGGACGATATTAAATAAACTTCGTTCACTTTATTCGAGAATCATTTTTTTACGTTTAGTTGTTTATAGTTTGGATTGAAGGCAAAGTCGAATAAAAATCCATTAGAAGTGAAATGCAAATTCAAAGCGTTGCATAGTATGAATCTCTAACGTGTTTTATACATAAAAACATTTTTATGTGTAAAATTTATTTTATTTTTTGATATTCGATACATTTGCAACGTTTTTCTGTCGTCATCATTAAAGACCAGATTATATGCAACCAAAAACGTTAAGAATATGCGCATATATATGCACATATTTTTTTTAATTTATGCAGGATTTATGCAAAAAATCCGTAAATATGCAGTGAATATGCAACTAAATTTTGATTTCCTAAATTACATTTTCATTTAATTAGGTGATTGAGTATTGAATAAAGATAAATTCAAGTTATAATATAATATACTTTATTAATTCAGTTAACTCCTAATACAATGTGTTATATGAAACTTATACTGAATATTAATATTAACTAGAAAAATTATAAAACGCACTAGTTATAATGTGTGCTTCAAGGTTCTGAACTAGAAAATTCACTAAGGAAATGTTTATACAAAGAAAACGATCTTTCTACATCTACTGATGTTATAGGGCAAAATTTTAATTTCGGAACTAAGGCAGGCTCAATAGCTAAATTATTTACAGTTTTCCCTGACATTATGTCTACGACCCGCCTTAAAATCTTGAAACCTGTGTTTTTTCTATCAAATTTTCTAATTTTGCCACTACTGTTTTCCCTACCTCACCTCGTATATTTTTGCAATTTTGTACACATGTCTTTATTATATCCATCGACTCTGGTAAACTTGTACACGATTCCTCTAGTTGCAAAATACTGTCTTCTATAAATACATAGTTATACTTAATATGCATTAACTGTTGTTCCACTACAGTACTTTGAAATATTTCTTTCGATTTTTGGATGCACTGTGAATCATCACCAGACATTTGTGAGATTAAGTCCTTCAATTTTTGAAAATTATCTGCATAAAATAATGCCGCACGAATCCAGGTGCCCCATCTGGTCACGACAGGCTCAGGTGGTAATGGTACTCCGGGCAAATTCTCTTTGTAAAACTGCATTTTGGGGCCTTAATGAATATCTTTTTGACATTTGCTATTAAGTCATTGACCAACGGAAAAGAAACTCTAATAGTTTCCGTAACCCTATTTAATCCGTGAGCTAGACAAGTTACATGAATCAAATTTTCATAAAATATTTTTAAATTCTTTCCTGTCTTTATTATATACGGCGCAGCATCGGACAACAGGACAAGAATTTTATCTGTAGGAACTGAGTTCGGCAAAAAGAAATGCGTTAAGGTTTCTTGAATAAAACGTGTAACTGTAAGATTGTTTGTTTTTTTCCACTTCTTTTACGGATATAAGGTAAGCTTTTCCAGGTTCGTCTTCTGTGAGTTTTCCGATCACTAAATTAACTATGTAACGACCACACGAATCAGTTGTTTCGTCGACAACAATAGTTACCTCCAATTTCTTTTTTTATTTCATCTATCACGGTACCAAATACCTTTCCAACAACGTTTTTTCTTAATGTTGATTCATCTGGAGCATTAAATTTTGTATATTTTTGCAGAAAGGCCTTAACTTGCGGGTTGGTTAACTTGTTTAAAGGAATATTAGCGGCCAAGAACGTTTTACATAGATCTACGTTAAATTCTGACTGGTCATGGTTTCCGTTTTTAAAAATCTCAAATGACTGCTTCAGCGTTGGCTGTATGGGCCCAGACTTCTTCACTTTTCTAATCTTAGCTACGTGGGACGGCGTCTTAATATGTTGGTCTATTTGAAATTTCTTTGAGCAGGAAACAATTTTTGAACAAGATTTGCAAAAAACCTGGTCGTCGTCCAAAGCCAGCCAAAGTTCTGGGTAAGGCTTAATCCAAGAAGTACATAGTATTTTCGACATAATCACTGCTTTCACTTTCACTTTGTTTACACTTACTAACTGCACAATAATAACTGCGACTACAACAAACGACAACCTGAATAATACTGACAAACAGCAAAGTTTGCAGAATAAATATAAGTTAAGTCACTAGGCGTCGGTACTTCGAGCAACGAATTTTGCAAACAGTAACAAATATGAGAAAATAAATAAAAATATAAGTTTTTGTACTTATTTTATTTTATTGTCCCATTAAGGAAAACCCAATCTGCAGACCAGGACCGCCCAGACAGGGCGCCGTGCGACCATAAAACGTAAGAAAAGAATACAGAAATCCCAAAACATGCTTAGATATGCAATAGTTCCTAAAATATGCATTTTTCCTTTAAAATCACAAAATATGCAGAATTTGCATATATATGTAAAATGCATAAAATCCGGTCTTTAGTCATCATCATCATCACGATCTATACTCGTTTACCGGCCATTGCCAGTGTCGAGTTTCTTAATCGCCTGTCACTCTTACAATCAATTGATTTTTAAGTTGGTTTAACTATATTTGATATCTGCAAGAAGTTTCATATAGTTTCCCTTGTTCACCAATAAATTATAGGATATTTTACAATTGTTAAAATTGCCACATAATTATAGTAAAATTTATCGAACAAAGAATTTACGTAAAGTTTTGTCTAAAAAAAACGAAATGCCAACTGCCGATGCAGTAAAAAAGTTAAGATAATGTGTGGTTTACAATTGCACTTGAAGACCTTCTACATTAATCAATGAATAAACCATTACCAAAATCAAGGATCTTGTACGAGGGTAATCTGAAAAGTTTCCGGGCTCAACATGAAGACGGCGTTAGGCCCCGTATACACGATACAGTTTCAGTTTTGTCGTTTCGTTTTCAGTAAGCTATATATTTTGTTTTAAACGTTCACACGTTAAGATCGAAAACTGAATCGTGTGAACACAGCTTTCGGTTGACACCGAAACGATTGTAAAACCGAAATCGTATCGTGTGAACGAGGCCTTACTCGTCAAAAATATTCTGGTAATATAATTACGCATGCGTTGAAAGATAACCTTAAAAATGCCATCCATGTTAGATTCCCAGTTGTTATTTAACAGTAATTTATGTCAGTCAATCTTAGTGTTTCTGTAAAGATGGAAACAATTGAATATCGAGCAGTCGTGAAATTTTTGCATTTGAAAGGTAACAGGTCTATGCAAATTAAAGCCGAGATGGATATTTTTTACGGGGAGTCTACACCATCATTTGCCACCGTGAAATTTTGGACAGCTGACTTTAAACGTGGTCATATCAGCTGGGTTAGCGAGTGAACGGCGACGGGGCGGCCAAAAACAATCACTACACATGCGATACACTGACGCTCTGAGTGACAACTTTCTAATCGACAGTGCAGTGTTGCCAACATGGCCGACGTACGTTCCAATTCAAAGTTTAGGTAAAGGCAGTGTAGTTTTTCTATTACCATTGCGTCTCATATTAGGGTAGGGTTCCATATTAGGCTCCTTTACAATATTTTGTGTTTTATTTAAAAAATCCTTTTACTTTTTGATCATAGTTTATACCATATCTTTTACATATAAAGTGTACAATCTAATGGATCTATCAGATTGTATTTAGAGATTGTAACTTTAGATCATTTCTATCGGCAATTTGATGCCTTTTACGTGATTTGTTTTGGTGGAGATTATCATCATAAATGTAGCTTTTTTTACAGCGTTATGTCTGAAATTTCGCAATTACATTGATATAAAAAGACTACTCTCTAAGAAATAAAGAAAAGTTAATCTGCCAGAATCAGATATGTGTAGCATGTATGTAAGTAAGCATAAAGTGGAACTAAGCGTGATCAATTTAAATTTAGGGCAAAATTAAATACTGTAAATCTTATATAAATAAATCTAATATACAAACTTTTATTACAAACATTTTTTCACAATACATCAAAACACTATTTTTATATTCTGGACGCAGGTTTCGCTAACCATGTTAGCATCATCAGCAGATGATTAAAACTAAATTCTTATTCTAAAAACTCCTTACTTTATATAATGCTCGCTTAGCATTGTGGGCGGGGCGACAATGCTACTCAAGCGACCAATAGCAAGTGAGGACCTAGAGGAGTAGGAACAGAGAACTCGAACGAATAGGACCGTTGTATCTGTTCATACTACTGGTACATTTACTGATTTTTATACTCATACTTATAAGCGTCTAATTGTCTATTCTTTGTTACATGTTTTATTAATCTTAAATTATTGATATCTATGCAATGATCATTCTCAAAAATATGTTGAGCAACACAAGATTTATCGGGCCTATTGTATCTTAATTGAGCTATGTGTTCTTTGAACCTTCTTCCAATTGATATTCTCGTTTGCCCAACATACCTTTGATCGCAATCCTTACAAGAAATTTCATAAATACCCGACCTTTCCATTGGAGGAGTTTTATCTTTAGAATTACCTAATAAATGTCGTAAGTTTAAACCAGCACTATATACCAGTTTTAGATTGACATTCTTAAAAACATTTTTTAAGCCACGCGTTAAATTATAATGAAAAGGTAATGAAACAAATCTTGAGGTGTCTCTTTGCGATTGAAAAGTCGAGTTGTCACGAACTAAAACCTTATATATATATATATATATATATATATATATATATATATATATATATATATATATATATAACGAGGGAGCAAATCCATTACACTCGGCTACATTCCTAATATAATTCCTCTCTATTTCATATCTTTCGTTATTAAGCGGAAAATTGAGTAGTCTATGAATACAATGATAAGAATCGTTAGGAATATTAGGAATATATCTAAGTTTAGTGGTATTTTTTCTATATATGTCAAAGTCTAGGCAATTATCCTTATTTTTAATAATCAATACATCTAGAAATGGTAATCTGTCATTGTTTTCAATTTCAAATGTAAATTTGAAAATTGTAAAATTGAGAAAGCAATTCAACTCCTCTCACTTAGCATAAAATTTTGCGAACAATGTGGCATGTCTGCAAGAGTACTGCACATTGTCCTACTATGGCAATCGATATCGAGATACCAACGTTCTTCAAATTTTTTGAAAAATTCTTACTTATTAGGCCTTCGGCGGGCATAACCAAAGGCACTATCTCTACCTTATGCAGTTTCCACTGGTTTTTAAAATCGTACGCAAGGTTTTCATACTTAGTGGTTTTCTCCAACTCGGTTTTCCTGATATTATGAGAGAGTGGCATTGCAATGTCAATTATAAAAGCCCTTTTCTCCTTTTTTACTAATTAGAACAATGTCTGGTCTATTATAATCGACCGTTCGATCTGTTGTGATTGGTCTGTCCCAGTATAGGATTGAATCAGATGATTCCAATACGGGAGAAGGTGAGTACTTATAATATGGAGCAGGTGCGTTATCTAATAGCGAATACTTTAATGCAATTTGCCGATATATAATTTTCTCCAACTGATTATGTCTTCCTAAATAAGCATTAGGGGCTAGAACTGCACACCCCCCGATAAGGTGTTCAATCGTTTCCCCCACTATACCGCACTTCCTACATTGGTCGACAACATCCATGTGTAGTATATGCTTTTCATAGTTCCGTGTTCTTATTACCTTATCTTGAATAGATGTCGCAAAACCTTCTGTTTCTGGGTACAACAGCCCATCGGTCAGCCATTTTAGAGACAATGGCATCATCCTCGAGTGACTTTGGATACCGTCCATGCAGTGTCTGTTCTTTCCATTCACGGGCACAATCCGTAAGTGTTGTACCATCAACATGATTCAATTTATCTAGGTTCAGCGGGGTGAAACCCCGGTCCACCTTAGCAACCAACTTCATTAGCGTGCTGCTTGAATTAATGAAGCGTTCTCTCATCTTACTCTTCTGGTTCAGAGGTTCTTAATGTTTACGAGACCTCTACCTCCCAACTTTCTTGGAATGTACAGTCGCTTTATAGATGCATTTGGATGCAGACATCGGAATTTTGTCAATGTTCGACGTGTTAATCTATCCAGTCCATCAAGGTCTGTTTTTGACCATTTAACAATACCAAAGGAATAGGTCAGAGTTGGCACTGCCCATCCATTGATCGCTCTGATCAGGTTTCCACTGTTCAGTTTGGTATTTAAATGTCGAAGATGCTTTCAATAATTTTGTGAACTTATGTTTTCTAATTAATTTGTCTACAACGTTCTTATTATAACCATTCACTTCAGATACCTCCCTAATTAATTTAAATTCTTTGTTATAATTATCTTTATTTAAAGGAAAATTAATTAACCTATTTACCATAAAATTTAAACTAGCCATCTTATTTTGGAAGCTATGATTTGAATCATTAGGAATGTATCTCGAAGTGGTGGTGGTTTTTCTGAAAATATCAAAATCTAACCTATTTTTATTATTTCTACTGACTAACACATCCAGAAATGGTAAACTATCGTTGTTTTCGAGTTCATGCGTGAATACTATATTTTGCGATTTACTCTTTAGGTTCTTAATAAAATCATCTAAATTTTCATTTTTCGAATCGAAAATGGCAAAAATGTCATCCACATATCTTAGCCATACCTTCGGAAAGTAACTGAATTTATCTTTTGCCTCGGTTTCAAATTTACTCATAAATAAGTTGGCTAAGAACGGTGACAGAGGATTGCCCATTGCCGTTCCTTCTTGTTGTTCATAAAACCTATTATTAAGCTGAAAACAATTTTGCTTCATACATAATCTTGTTAAGGAGATGTACTCAGAAACAATTTTGTTATTAAAACCGTTTAACTCGAGTAGCTCCCTTAGATATTTCAAGGTATGTGGAATCGGGATACTCGGAAACAACGATGAAAAGTCAAAGGAAACCAAAACCTCACCTTCCTGTAGATGTGTATTTTTGACTTTCTATGAATTTGGATGAATTTATCATAAAACAGGAAGGTAGTTGGTTTGGTAGATTTTCAAATTCTTTTGTTAACCACTTTGCTAAGTTGTATGCTACTGAATCAATGGCTGATACAATTGGTCTCATTGATTTTCCTGGTTTATGAATTTTTGGTAGAGCATACAATCTTGGCACTTTTGGATTAGAAACATGTAATTTGCTTTTTAGAGAAGGTGAAATAAGGCTGTTACAAGATTTCAATGTATCTCTAACTTCGTTAATCATTTTTGACAATGGATTCCTAGGTAATCGTTTGTAAGGACCGTCTCGAATTAATTTTTCAACGCGTTCAAAGTAATCAGGTTTGTCCATTACTACAACCTTATTTCCCTTATCAGCAAAACAATCCTTCTCTCGCAGACGCTTGACAATCTTAGAAATATTTGGCATTTTTTGAATTTTATTTGAAAATTTTGTTGCAATTTTGCTTTTACATGACTCTCTGACGAAAGCCTTGGAAGACTCCGGTAAGTGTTTAATACCAGTTTCAATACCGGCTACCATATCCTCCAAAGCACTGCGTTTATTGGTTTGTGTATTTTGAATTTATTAGTACAATAAAAATAAATAAATAAATGTATCTATTAGTACAATAAAAATTATAACTTAAATTTAATTATACGTTTAATTCGGTTACTCTCACTGTCACTTTGATCTACATTAATAATAAGTGGTTCTATATTATGCAAATGATGCATAGAATACTTCTATTTTAATATCAAGGTTAATCGAATTTATCCAACATTCTTTCGGAATACTATCTACAACCATCCTAATCAATGTTGCAGCAGTTAGAGTCGGATAATTTTTTTTCTGCTCTTAACATTGGATTTTACCTGATGCCACATATGCTCAATTCGATTAAAAATGCGGGGGAAGGCATAAAACCGTATGTTCTATATCGGCAGCAATGATCCATATTCCTTTTTAATATTAAATGTCTAATAGTTCTAGAAGATCACAATTCTGAATTTCCAATTTAGTGTTATTTGCATTAGGAACTTTATTTTTTGACATTTATGATAATTAGCATTGTCCGTACAATTACGCTTTCCTTAGGCACATTAAGCAAAAGGCTATTTATAAACCAAGCTTCAAAAAGTTCTCCTGTGGTGTCGTCATGGTAGTCCAAAAATGAATGTTTAATATTTTTGGAGGACGTAAACAATTTGGAACGCGTCCATCCTCGGAACCAGCATGTAAAATTGTTGGTTCCGAGTGTTTGGCATTTTCTTGATGTATCTACCCATCATTTTGCTGGCGTCTCATGCGTATCGAACCATGTTTCATTAAGGTAGATAATGGGACGATTTTCTAATCTGTATATTTTTATAGAGTTTAAGTATCAAACCGCCAATCGTTGTGATTCCATTAATATTTGTCTTTTATTAATGGTCCGATATTCAAAACCGTAAATAGATTAGTACCATTAGAGATAATATTCTCTGAAGGCTAGTTATGTTTCAAAGAATGTTGGTTTCATCCTTAGTCGCTGTTGCAATGAATGCAATGCAGGCACAGTTTGCTCTTCATACATAGCATACATTTTGCTTTGAATTAAGTCTTTGTCGCTTTCGTCAACAGATTTGCTTTCACCAGAATCACTACAAACTTTTTTGACTTTAATTGGCTTCGTCACAATATCTTTAACTGTAGACAACAGCGTTTTTGTTAATGAAGACGTTTCTGCTGCGGCTACATTTACATTTAGCCCCTTATTCAATAAAAAAACATGCACTTTAACAATTTGCTTAGCATCGGACGATAAATGTTTTCTTTTCAAATTAGCACTATCGGATGCACAATGATCATTATCTTGCCAAGAACGCCACATTTTTAGCACATTTGGAATAATAAAAATACGATTGAAATTATAGAACGGCACTTTTTAAGAAAAGAATGCGAACTAAACTAAAACATTTCGAAACTACTAAACCAGATATAAAATTAATTTTATCTGTTAACTTGTATTTGATTAGGCCCAGCCATGTTTTTGCCGGGTTTCGTTACGACAGGGATTGTTAACAGTTTATTGCAGCCATTCGGGCAACGATATATCTTGAACCACACTATAATTGAGGAAGACCTTTCCTATTGGCTGTAACTGTTCTACAGGAATATATATTTCTTTCCACCAACTCCTCAAGAAATTTTACTGAGATGAAATAATTGTCGAAATAGATGTGATAGTTTTTTCAAATAAGAGTGTCTGTAAGTTTTTTTACAACGGTTGCTCCCAAGTTTTCAGTTTCTGTATCTCCATCTTTACCTGTGTTGAATTTGGCCATTGTTTTATCAACTGCCTGAATTGTTGATATTTTTTCCGTTGTTGATAAATGGTCGCATTTCGAACGTAAAAATATAATATATTCACATATTAAAAATTAAAAAAAAAAACAATAGCAAATGATTTTTTAAAACAAAGCCGTTGCGTGTAGTTTTCCTCTCATCCATCCAATGTGGATTATCGTGTGCCCTATTGCAATAATTCTGTCGAATTAATTATTTTAAAAACTCAGTAACAAAAAAGTTGTTAGGTCCATATTAATTTCGTCCAGAGATTTTAAAATTTTCCGTGTAAAGCGGTTATCAATGAGGTGATGGTGCAAGTATTGGAGGAGATGAAAATCTGGAGAATGCCAGTTTGACAAGATCGGGAGTAACTCAAGACACGACGTCGAGCTGATTCCACCATATACAAAGCAACACCTTTTCACGTGGACACCATATTTGGTTTAGTGGTACTGGTCGACGGCTTACCAGGATTAACTTACGATTTTCGCTTCTTTGGCTGATCGTAGAGTATTGAATTTTCATCACAGGCCACAGTCTTATTATATAGGAAGTTTTATTTCTTGAATCTCGGGAGCACTGAGACAAGCATCATTATTTATTATAAAATTAGAACGTTATTGATGTAAATGTATAACGTAAATTTGAATATATTGAAAAATGTAAAAAATTCTTTAAAATCATGTACTTTCTCTCTCAGGCAAACACAAGTCAGATCTTCCACAAATTAATTTTGGGCATCTCAGTACCTTTGTATACGGAAAGTAAAGCAAATGAAACAAATACATCAGAGAGACAATTTTGATTTATTTTATTGTGTATTAGAAGTTACTGTTGAATTCATACATTTTGCCAAAATTCAGACGAAAAATATAGGTCTTCCATGACATTGAATTACGCTGAAATAACAGTTTTCCCACTACCGCAGGATGCATTTTCGTATTTCCCTTATTCCTTTTTTCGTTCCTGGAAAGTCGAATAAATCTGTTCGGTGGAGAGTATTTTTCTTCGATGAAAAATCGAGCCAAATCTGCCGACCTTGACACGACGCGTCGCTTTTTGAAACAAACGTAAACAAGATTTTTATTGAAAGCCGCTTGGAAACTGAAATTTGCCCAGAAAGAAAAGAAAATGTAATTAAAAAGCTTTTAAATTCGTCATCTTAATTTTTTTTCGATTATTGGATTACCAATAAGCTTGACTCTCGATGAGGGTTTCAGAATATTTTAGTCGATATTAACTAATCCATTAATTACGTCACGCAAATTTCGTGGATTTTTGCCCAAAACCATCTTCCCCTTTCTGTCATTATAGGTTGTCATATCGAAGAACTTCCTCTCCTGTTGTGATATTTTGTAACTTACTGTCAGTTTCGATTAAAACATCGTTGAGATTATTTTTATATTTTAACTATGGAGTGGTGGCATCCTATGATAACATAGTGCTGAGTCTGATGGACTCAATATAAATACAATTTCAAAAAAATCGACAATTATGTACGTGAGTTATTTAAATTGAAATAACAATTTTTCTAAATCGGATTTTTATTGTTTATAATTGATTATAAAATTAAAATTATTCACTTTTTCAACTGAAAATTACATATATATTATATTTGACTAACTTTTAGAAAAGTTTGCGCTTATTCAAATTACAAAAAAAAATACAGATTTACTATACTTAGTTTTTAACTATGTATATTTTTTCAACCGTTAATGCATTTTGATTTGATAATACGTTTCAATTTAAATAACTTACGATCCTTACGCAGTTTTAAAAAATGTAACAATGAAATTTTATAGGAAATGGAATGATATACAAAAAAGGTGGAATAACATTTTTCTATAAAATTGATAGTTTCGTCGAAAAAAGTTGAAAAAATATAAAAATGTATGTTTCTAAATCATTCCGGGTGTCGATCCGTTGATTCTGTGAAGAGTCACGACGTTTCGCCAAAATTTCATTTGGCATTTTCAAGTGTTGTCAGTCAAGTGGTTAGTTTGGTTTTAAGTTGTTTTTATGTTCTTGTATTCTGGCCGATATTCGTCTGTTTGTTTGTCCTAAGTAAGTTCTATTGCAGTCGGAACAAGATATACTGTACATTCCATGATTTTCCAGTCTAACTTTGTCCATGGGGTTTATTTTAAATGTTTGCGATAGTTTTGTGCGGCTTGTAGGCTGTTCTGATCTTATGTTTCCTTAGTAGTCTGCCTATCCTATCTGTGATTCCTTTTACGTATGGTAGCAGGACCTTTGGTGTATTTGGTTCATGATCCTCTATTGTTCTTCGTGTTTGGGTTTCCTGACGACGAATGGCCTTCCTGATACAATTTTCTGAATATCCATTTTGTCTAAGTGCTGCGGAAATGCTTGGTAGTTCTTCCACAGCTGATCATGTCTTCCTCATTCAGCATGTTTCCAAGTTTCACGGTCCTTGGCTTTCCTCTGCCACTCTGGTCCAATATACTTAACGATGTCATAAATTCATCGTGCTTTCGGTCTTCTTCGCGGACGTTTGCGATCAAGCGGCATCCACTCCAAAATTTTCCTGGTCCATCTGTCATCCCATCGCCTCGCTATATGGCCTACCCATCTCCATTTCAATCGCTTTACTCTTCCAATGATGTCACAGATTTTCGTTTGTTCCCTGATCCATGCGCAGGACTTTCCTTCTCATCTTGTAATACCAAGCATACATCTTTCCATTCCCCTCTGTGCTACC
This sequence comes from Cosmopolites sordidus, assembly GCA_031761425.1. Lineage (NCBI taxonomy): Eukaryota > Metazoa > Arthropoda > Insecta > Coleoptera > Curculionidae > Cosmopolites > Cosmopolites sordidus. The sequence continues at coordinate 396,213 of JARFXV010001053.1, read as the reverse complement.
CGAAGTTTTTGAATTGATTGGGATGTGATTGTCCAGGTTTCACTTCCGTATGTCATAATGGGCAGAACGCACTGATCGAAGACTTTTTCTTTCAGGCAAAGTGGGAGTCTGCCCTAAACACAATGTTGAGCCCGCCAGCCACATTTAACGTGCCGTTGCACCTCCCGGGCGGTATTCCACTCCATTGAAATCTTCTGCCCAAGATAAATAAAGCTCCACAATCTCCAAATCCCGTCCTAAAACTGAAATTCTTTTGTCCTGAGTGAAGTTATTGAACATAACTTGACTCTTTTTCAGGTTTATTTTCAAGCCAAATGGTTCGCCAGCCCTTTGCAGTTCTTGTATGCGTCTTTGCAGCTCCTCTGGGTCTTGTGAAAGGAGAACGATATCATCTGCAAATCTAAACTGGTTTAAGTTTGCACCATTGATCCTTACACCATCCTGTTCCCAATGCAGTTTACGGAATACTTCTTCAAGGCCAGCCGAGAAAAAAATAGGCGATATTGCGTCACCATGCTGTACACCTCGTTCTACATTAATTCCCACTTCAAGATCATCAAGGTGAATTGTGGCTGTAGCTCCATCATATATCGATCCTAATAGGTTTACATATGCTTTATATACCCCTTGGCTAAGCAGTGCATCCATTATTGCATGCTTTGAGATGGCTTCAAATGCTTTTTCTTAGTCGATAAAAGCCAAGCACAGTGGCATGGTGTATTTGTTGGGCCTTTCTATGGCCTGCTGTACAACCATTTTAAGTATAATTTTGCCAGTGTTTTATGTAACGTCCGACGACCAGCTTTTAGCATTTCGACAGTTACACTGTCCTTTCCTGGAGCCATTTTTCATCCATTCTATAGCATTTGTTACTTCCTCCACTAGGATATCTGGCATTTGTTCTTCCGTGGGTATTGTTGTCTTTGATTGGTTCTGATCTTCATATAACTTGGAACAAAATTTTCTGACAACCTCTAACATTTACGTACGCGCCATGCATACTGTGCCATCCTCACGCCTTAAAGCATATATTTGCGTTCTTTTGTTTTTCAGCTTCTGTTTAGCCTTGTTAATTCCTTTGTTTTCATCCTGGGTTTATTTGCACTAACTGCATGTTGAATCGGCGCGTGTCATTTCTGATACGTTTTCTTATAGTTTTGCAGAGCTCAGTGAACTCGACCCTGCCAAAAGGACTACCTGCATTTCTCATTGCTCGCCGTTTCTTCATTAATTCAATGGTCTCACTGGAGATTTTTGTTTGTTTGAGACATTTTTCTTCTGGTGCTATTGAAGCAGCCGTTTGAAGCACATTGTTGGCGATTTCTTCATATTGAACTGATAGTTCCACTTCCTCCGGATCAAACCGATTTGACAAAGCAATCTCAAAATCGCTTCCTCTCTCCAGCAGCTTCCCAGAGTCCACTTTGCCCTTCTTTGATCTTACCATTCTTTCGCGTTCTCTTCGACAGTTAATCCTAACTTTTGCTCGTACCATTCGGTGGTCACTTCGAACATTAAAATTGTTAAGGACAGTACAATTGGTAAATATTGTTTTATCCGTTGGTCATGATGTAGTCAAGTTCACTTGTGAGTCCAGATGGACTTTTCCATGTCCATTTTCTGGTGATATTTTTCTTATAGAACGAATTCATAATATATAGTTCTTGTCCTTCAGTAAAATCAACCAATCAGTCACCTCTATTATCTCGCTCACCAGTTCCATATGGGCCAATTGCATTTTCGTCAGTTCTTGTTCCAATTCTGGCATTAAAATCATCCATAAGGATTTTGTATCTACATTTCTCCTTGGGCTGGGCCACTTCATCATAAAATTCCTTAATTTCCTCATCCCGATGGCTTATAGTTGGTGCATAAGCTCGGACGATTTGAAGCCTAAATTTTTATTCAGCTCAATGACGCATTGGGCTAGTCGGTCTGATGTACCTTCAAATTTTACTACACTGTCCTTCAGCTTTCCATTGATGAGGAATCCAATTCCGCCACATCGGCCATTTTCCGTACCTCGAGTGTAAAGTACGCGTCCAATTAGTTCCAGTTTGATTAACTCTCGTGTTTCACAGAGCCCAATAATATCCCAATGTATGTTGTCAAGTTCGATTAACAGTTCTTGCAGCCGGGTCTCCGTTTTTATAGTCCGTATATGTGTGTGTATATATATATATATATATATATATATATATATATATATATATATATATATATATATATATATATATATATATATATATATATATATATATATATATATATATATATATATATATATATATATATATATATATATATATATATATATATATATATATATATATATATATATATATATATATATATATATATATATATATATATATATATATAAGAAAGTAAATCTAAAATTGTTTCAATTTTTTTAATGCCTCTATCTTTTTATCGCTCTACGAAGTAGTAAAAAAAATAAATATTTTTAAGTTTAGGAACTCGAACTCGCTAACCAACTCATGCAAAGTAACTCTCCTTGAAGCAAAATTGACGAAGTTGTAACGACATGCAACAGTTAATATTTAGTACACGTTTCCGATTAAGGGATGACATTTGCATTAGTTTACAGTTCTAAAATAAAAGAAATGTTTTGAAAACCACCGAGACTGTCAATCGTATTGTTGCAGGGTGTAGGTAAAGAAAGAAAACAAATCGATGATGTGACGTATATATTAGTTTTAATTTGACGAAAATAAGCTTTTGGTATAATGCAATTATTAGGTACAAATTGGTTTAGCCTGGTTATTACAGTCTCGTTCTGTAACGAAGTTGTTTCTGGTGGCCCCGCAGCCTTTGTAAATAGCCCTTTCACATCCTTTGAGTTGATCGTTCCAATGATAGATAAAGACCGACGGCATACCAACGCACCTCATCCATTTGTTCTCGTATGGTTTGGCACAATCTGAAAATAAAAATATTTTGAAAACAATCAAGATATTTATCGGGAGCTCCGATTTAGAACCCTTATTGAGTAGATTGATTGATTGATCGAGCAATCATAAAGTACTTTTAGAGAGGTTTTACTCCGAGGGACATTTCAACATAGTTAGATTCTATTTGAAAGAGTCCTTCTAGTTTTCGACCTTAAAAAGGGACAAATAATTATACTTAATTGTATAATTTTATTAGTATAACGTTATTCGGTATTTAAGAAGATTTTGTAAACATAGGCAAAATAGATAAATAACCTATTTTATCACCTCGTCACAAAAACACGATGGAACAAAGAGCTAATATTAAATAAGAATCTTTGTATTCGCCTGATTTATCTCCATGTGACTATTTCCGGTTGCTACAAGTCCAAGAAACCGCGCGACGGGGCTCGTTGAAGCAATTCCGAAAAACAACAAAAAATCTATGCTAGCATTGGTTTCGTTTATCTGTGCACAAATACATATTGTTACGCAAGGGATATAATTTTGGGCAAATAACTAATTGTTTTTTTTTATTTAAACCTTTTCGTTACTTTTCCACCATATTGCGTATTTTTCATAAATATATATATATATATATATATATATATATATATATATATATATATATATATATATATATATATATATATATATATATATATATATATATAGTTTTTTTCTTGAGGAAATTGGTTGTTTTCGGGCTAGCGGTCAGCAGTAAAACAAGTGTTTAATCGTCCCAATATTTCGTCATTTTTTTGATGACTTCATCAGGAGACTAATTAATGACTATGGTTTAAAACGTGTGTATCTAAATAACGTTCTTGAACGATGTTATTTAGATACACACGTTTTAAACCATAGTCATTAATTAGTCTCCTGATGAAGTCATCAAAAAAATGACGAAATATTGAGACGATTAAACACTTGTTTTACTGCTGACCGCTAGCCCGAAAACAACCAATTTCCCCAAGAAAAAAACTATAAATTGCACGGTCGAGAAACATATCAAATTATATATATATATATATATATATATATATATATATATATATATATATATATATATATATATATATATATATATTATTACATATATTTTCGTGACCGTTTAGTATTATTATTTTTTTTTTTATTGGGACTTTCGGTCAGTATAAATAAGTTTTATTTATGAATTTTTTTTTAAACGTAAATAAAACAATAAAAAAACTTATTTACACTGACCGAAAGTCCCAACAAATAAAAAAAATTATAAATTCGGATTGTTAAAATTTAAAATAACCATCGTATCGATGTTAAGATGCCTATAAAAAAGTGTAAGGGGTCTCCTCCTGGTGATTCTGGCAGTAACATATGCTGAGCACTTTTGGTCTATCTTGTCCACACTCTTTTTAGTATGATTATTATCTACATTCATGACAAATTTATAACAAATACACTTAAATAAAATATAAACTATGAAATGAAAAATTATTGATTGATTTGTCCGTTATTTTGTGATAGGTCAGTCAGTTTTTAAAAAGAATAAAACAATTTTTTTTTATTTTGTTATCTATCACTTATATTTTTAAACAAAATTTGTGTGACTATAGTTTTAAAGTAGTGTTTGAGTATGTAAAATCGTTTACGAAACTATAGTCACACAAATTTTGTTTAAAAATAAAAGTGATAGGTAACAAAGTATAAAAAATGTTTTATTCCTTTTTTCTGAAATGAAAGTACGAAAAAGATATTGATATCAGTTGCCCACATATTAATTGGAGTGTATTTCTGCGTATATGAACAGAACACTATCGCTACTTGTTATTAATCCAGAAAACTAAAATCTACTTGTTTATTCATAAAAACTAGAAGCTGTAATGGTGTAACTGGCACTGGCCTCGTTTATCGTAGTAACCGCCGGAATTCGCTTGCGCGTCTACTCCTAGCAGCTGTGCGCGTGTTTACGCCATTTGCAGTCATATCACTGTCTGTATACTGAGCTGTAGAAGTTCATAATGTTTAAGAAAATTGAGTCTCCCGCCGACGGTGAGATACGATCTGTAATTCGATTCTTGAGTGAATTTCCACAGGTTTCCAGATCAGTTTGGTATGCCATTATTTCGGAGAAACTGAATTATCGAAAATTATGTTCTCTGTGGATTTCAAGACTGCTTTCCAACTATCACAAAATAAATAGATTGGACTGTGCTTTATGTTTTCTCTACAAACACATAGTCTAATCAGGTCTTTTGGATGGGAAGAACTGGATTATTCACTGTACAGTCCAGACCTTGCACCCAGTGATTTTCACTTGTTTCGGTATTTAAAGGAGTTCCTTGGTGGTCAACGGTTCAACGACGACGAAGAAGCTAAAACTGCAGTCATAGATTGGGCTTTTTCACAGGAGGCAGATTTCTTTGACGTCGGAATTAAAAAACTTGTTGAACGGTATGACAAATGACTATCGATGTAGAATATGGAAAAAATATATTTTAGTGATATTTATGGTATTGTTCTTCTTACTGAAACGCGGACCTTATTTAAAAAATATTCCTCTTATATTGAAGATACTGAATGCTCAAGGCGCCCAACCGCTATGATCGACAACATTATCCTAGAAATTAACAATATCATATTAAATGATCGCTGACTGAAGGTACACACGTCTCGAAAAACGGGTCCACAACATCACCGCTTCGAATAAACACTATAAAAGTATCAAAAAAAAAACATTTTTTCCGAACTGCACGTAAAAAACGTCAAGTGTTTCTCGAGACTGGTTTCTAACCTTAAGTCGTTATCAGTCGGGTTCGACCTGAACACTCGAATGTAACTGAAGAATTGACCAATTGATATAGGCTGCAATTAAACGCCGGTCACGGCGTCCTGTGATCTTCTCAATAACATTTAGATTTATATAACCACAATATGTCTTCGACCGTTTATATGATTCGACCTTTTATATAAAGAAATCGATAACAATCCCATCTTCAGGAAATCACGGCTATGGCTTTCTGGGATTCTCGGTGGTGTGCTATTGGGACTAAACGTTCTCATCGAGTCTAAAAAGTGCTTTTTGGGCGCGATAATGGGCCATCGGACATGCATTCTCGGGTGGTTGCTCTAAAACTCCATGATATATCGTTCGAAATGTTTCCACATACGCCGCATTCACAGGATTTGGTCTCCAGTGATTGCTTTTTTCCCAAACATGAAGAAATGACTTCCTAGTGGAAGATTCACTTTAGATGATGGTGTCCAACCTGAGACAACCTCGTATTTTGCAGAATGGAACAACTCGCTTTACACTGAGGATATTAAAAAGTTGGCCTATATGTATTAAATTACAAGATGATCATTTAGTCGCCTGATATTAAGGGATTTTTTCTAATGCGAATTAAGAAAAAAATACAGGAACTATAGGAAGGCGTGGTGTGAATTTTGTGCTCGATGCCCTAAACTGAAATAGTTACGGTAAAGTTGCGAATTTTTGACAGTGAAACAACAAAGTTAGGACGCTAAAATAACTACCATAGTTTATGTGGGTTTCGGACGAATAATACTATTCAAAACAATTTCGACGGTCCAAACATCAATTCAAAATGACATAGTGCCTCGAAAAAGCGAATGGTGGAGGATGGGAGACTAAAATATTTGGATTGGGTGAGTTTGGTAAGTATTCGAAACTTGAACAGGACAAATTTTTACAGAAGCGATAATTTAAAAGAAAAACGGTAATATTGAATTGATTTGTCCGATAAGTAATTTCTGTTTTCGGAAATAGATGGATTTGTGTGTATATACAGGGTGTTAATGAAATACACTGCCCAACTTTTTTGGCAAATTCTACGTCACAAAATGTCACACGAACATGGGTCCGGAAATCCTTCGTCTTCGAGATACAGGAGTTGAAAATTTCATTTTTTTTTTCTTTTTTAATTTATATCTTCCGCATAAAGATATTGTAACCAAATTTAATACAGATCATCAGCCTTCCGGTTGCTATAATCTGAGAGAATATAAAGTGCTACAAGCAGCCAGTGGCGGAGTTATTAGATTTTGCTACTAATTAATTTTAAAATTAATTAGTGCGGTCCTGTTCAAAATTAAACTTAAATTCATTTTTCAACAAAGAATTCTCTACAAAAAGTGTATCTTCACATCTGTCTGAATTTCGTTCCAGTTAATCGTTTCTCTGTGTTTTGAAAGGGGAAGAAGTCGGAGGGGGGCTAAGCCCCCGGGGGCGTGTGTATCCGTAAGTATTCCTATATAGAAGACTTCAATTTTCCTTGAACATTGAGTTTTATATTTTTTATATAGTTTGAATGAAATTCAATTGCATAAAAGTTGAGATTATGGAATTCAAAAAGCATGTGACACATTACATACTGATAACAGTGAGTAATATAAAAATTGTTAATTGACTGAATAATGTTTTATCGTTAGTCACTTTATAGGCCAATATTTATCATATTATCACTAATAAATAAAGAAAACATAATTTCGAACAAAAAAATTAATTATATGTAGTAAAAAATAAAAATTATATTCAAAAGACATTTTTTTGAGTATTCTACGTTATGTTCACATATTTTTAATATCGTATTATCCAAATAAAAGCAAAATAAACAAAGAGAGACGAAATAGGCAGCTTCATTATTGAATTTAAAGATCCAGGTTTTTATTGATTTTACCAAAGTTTAAAAAATTGTAGAAAATCACAGAAGTTCTGCCCAAGAAAATTCCTTCGAGAGATTATTCTAGACATAGAACACTATGTCTGCCTAAATTTGTGTTCAATTCGGAGTTGATATAAATGCCTATTGGAGGGTCAAAATTCGCAATTTTTCAAAAATCACCAAGTTTGAAAGGGAAAATCACCGAACCTTGCATGCAAATAATTTTGTTTGTATCACTTGCTTGAAGAGCCTATATCCACGAAAAAAAGCTATGGTGAGAGCAGATCGGTTGCAGATTGAATGTTTGGTGGCCATTTGAAATTGGTTATTTTACGGAAATTTTGATTTTTCTCTACTACATTCTAAAAAAAGGCTAAATGGTCTAGGGGTCCAAAATATTTTTTATACATATTAGAAGATATAACAAACAAAATCTGATACAAATAATTCGATTCCTTCTTACAGTTTTTGAGAAATGAATTTTTGAAAATTCAGCAAACTCGATTGACCCCTCCCGAGAAATCATTCGAAATATAATGGAATTACTAGATTTTGTCTACTCATCTCATGTGTTTGTCACTCTCATCTCTCTGTTTCTTTGATCTTTATATGGGCACCAGTTTTCGATGACATAGTTACGCCTATTGTCTGAGAGCCTTTAGTTGTGTCCTGCGAATTTCAATTTATCTGGCCATATATTCTACTATGTTTCTAACTTTTGTCGTTTGTCGTATCCACATATTTTTTGTGTGTTCTTGTAGAATTATATTCAGCATTCTTCGCCCCCTAGCTCTCTGTATCTTCGTCAGTTTGTCAAAATTGGATTTAGTGACGGTCCAAGATTGAGCTCCATATGTAAGCACAGGGAGTATGAATGAGTTGAATATTTGGGTTTTATGTTTATATGAAACCTTCTTTTGGTATGTAAGCCACTTAAGAGTCCCGAAATGTAAATAATTTGAGATTCCATAATAGTCCTTCAACTTTCCTTCATATAAGTATCTAACTTTTTACTTTACCCCCATTGAACACCTTTGCCCCCTCCGAAGACAGAACAAAACTGTCTTATGGTGGATATTGGCTTTTAGCACCGATTGGTTGGTTGATTAAGGTCAACTTATGACTTTTCACACTTAAGATTATCATAAGGTACACACTAAACTTGAACATGGTTAGCGAAACTGGCGTCGAGCAGTTCAAAAAAGCGTTTTGGTGTTTATTGGTAAATCTCTTCAAGTTTAGTATTTCACACCAAAGATTCCAACAGAAGAATTGATAAGGTACACAGTCTATTGCCTGTAATAGTTTTGCGCCTTTTTTTCGGAACTTTCAAATTAAAGTGAGTGTCACTCCGTCGATTTTGATTATCCTTTGGCTTTCTTCTGGATCTTGCGCATGCTTCTTCTTGGTTGTCATGTAACGCCCAAGCTGCTTTGCAAGTTCTATTTCAGTTTACTGCTTCATATCTCTTTTTCCAGCGATGCTTACGTTCGTCCGTTTCGATCTTTATTATATATAAGAATATCTTTATATTTTTATATTACTGTTATCCTAAATATTCTTTATTTTTTGAGGTTATGCAGATCAAGCGTATGCCATTTTAAATAGTAACGTTTCAACGTTTTAAAACCGCAAAAAGGCGGAAACATAAATAAGATATAAATATGGGGTTTAACTATGTTGCTTACCTTATATGTGGACTAGCCCTGGTATTCTGTTTTGAACAATAATATTTAGAGAAGACGTTCAGATTTGGTTTTGTTTCTGACGCACGTGCACTTTTCAAATTTCCAATGAATCATGTTTAATTTTAAATGAAGTAAGAGGAAAGTAAGAAAAACGCATAAAAAAGACATGAAAGAAGTTATTTATCTTAAACGTCAGAGAGCAGTGAAAATCAAGACAACCAAGGAAAACAAATGACTGTAATTAAGAGTTTACTTGATGTTTTAGAGTGGCACTTTATTGTTCTTATCCGATATTAATTTTTGTCAAACTTTAGGGCTGAAAAAAAATCATAAACTTTATGAATTTTGTGGCAGGTGTAAGAATATGTTTTAAAGCATTTGGTTTTGGTTATTTTATAATTATAAAAACATATGTCGACTGTGGTTGAGGTGATTTGAACATTGCAATTACAGTGTTGTTTTTAACTTGGTAACGATTGGAAATATTTAATAATGGTTCATTGTTTGGTGTATTACGAAGGTCGTTCGAAAAATTCTCGACTTGAGACATATTTAGCGACTGAGACATATTTAGGCCTTCCCGTATCTTTGGAATGTGACATCTGGAGATCACAGGAACCGCAATAAAAGGATTGGCGATTGAGCATCTCGCCCAAAAGAACCAGATGTCACATTCTGAAATGGAAAAGAAATTCCATAATTTATAGTGGCGATCCAGGCGAGAACATGAAACCTTTGGTGAATCTAAAAAAAAGTAGTTTCTCACCTAAAAAGTGCAGTTGGTTTGGTTACCGGGCGTTACTTTTTTTGTTGCAAGGAGCAGAATCGAGAGGTAGTCGAGACACAGATCGTGATAAGAGACCGAAATGGTTTCTCTAAATTCAGTGCTCCTTGTTTAAATCGGTATCTATGCCATCTTTTAGTTTTAATTGTCCGAAAAGATTCATAGAACGAAGCAGCTGAAAAGTTTGGTCTACATATCAATGTACATAAGACACAGATCATGATATTAACAAATGACGAGGAACATTGCAAGGAGGTAACAATAACCTTAAACAACATGGAAATTAAACACACTCAAAGTATAACTACTTAGGTACTATTATTAATAATAGGGGAAACCAGGACGACGAACTGAACAACAAGCTGGCGAAAGCAGCCAGCCATAAAGCCTTAACAGAGGCTTCTTAAACTATAAACAAATATATAAAAAAAAACAAAATTAACAATATATATAACGATATATATCCCCACACTAACATATGGATGCGAAAATTGGGTCTTGAATGAACGGCAAAAGAGTAGAGTTCAAGCGGCAGAAATGAGATATCTTCGTAAGGTACAGGGAATAAAAATAATAGACAAGATCAGTAATAACATGGAAATATCAGCACTGATATTTCTAAAATAGAAGAGCAAAAACTGAGATGGTTCGGTCATCTAAACAGAATGGATCAGACAAACCAAGAAAGTTTGAGAAGCTTGAGCTATCGGAAAGAACAAAACGGAAGGCCGTGCAAGACATGGAACAAGGCTATCACAGAAACAATTTAAAGAAGAGGTAGGAAACAGTTAACCTGGCCAAGGACTGTAAATTATGGAGAAACTTCATTAACACATGAAATGTAATTTCACCTCGAAACCTCCGGGTGTTAAGAGGAATGATTAAGTAAGTATTTTTAACGTACGTCCAACATTCCATTAATTGAATGAATAGGTACATGAGACTGTTCACAAAGAACGGCAAGGACACAGCACCGTTATCGTGCCGTTCAGCAGGCGTTCCTTGTAACTGCAATGGGGGGCGACCGAGTCGTTCTGTAACGACAAAAAAATTACAAAACTTTTTGTTTTTATTATCTTATGATTTTTTAATGTACGGCCAAAATCATTGTGTATGAAAGGAAGGTGAGAAAGTGGGCTACTGAATTTAAACGTCGTCGTACATCCATTGAAGAAAATAAATCGACAAAGTTGTAATACAAATCCACAATGTTGTATGAAAAATAACTACACTCTTCAATTCAAATATAACTACTGGCGTAATCTATTGAAACAATTTATTTTGTGAAAGCTGTGTATCTCTTGTATACCAGGGTTGCTATTTATGTATCCGGAATTGGTAACAATGGTGTTTCTAGGCGCCATCTGATATATACATCGCAAAGTTTGGCATTGTGACCGTTATTTGTGTTGTTTAGTGACTTGAAAATTTCATCTCAGTCAAAAAGTTGGATTAACTCGTGAGAATTTTCGTACGATGATTTACTACGATTTTCGACATGGATTATCCCAACAGTGCATCGATCGACTCATTTCAATTTTTGGCCACGAAGAAGTATCTAAAACCACTGAATATCACTGGTTTAGTGAATTCAATCATAGCCGTCGTTCACGAATGAATTTAGAAAAAGTCGTCCAAAATCGGTTGTTGTGCTAGAAAATATCGATACTGTGCGGTAACTAACTAAAGCATTATCGTCACGTGACATATCGTGAGATTGAAGTGTCCCTGGGCATTAGAATGACAAACATACACCAGATTTTACATGAACATTTAGCTGTGAAAGAGATATGTGCCGTTAGATTCCTCATAAATTGACAATCGCTAAAAAAGCACTCGTGTCGATTGATGCAAAGAAATGCTCACAAAATACAATTGTGGTGCATCAAAAGTCGTGTATAACATCTACACAGGTATGAGACCGAGAGCAAACAGCAGTTGACTATCTAATAAAAGTTGTTCGCGCAACAAGCAGTTTCTGTGGGGTTCTTATGGAATAAATGAGCATGTGTCACTAGAGAATTGTAGAACGGTCAATTCGGAATGGTACACAACAATTTGTTTACCAGAAGTCTTTGATGAAACAAGAAAAAACAAAACACTCACACAGCGGACACCACTACTCGATATTTGACCTGATAAACCATCGAATTGGTGGGTCATCCGCCGTACAGTCTTGATTTGTCACCCTATGATTTATTTTCGTTCCCATCCGTAAAGAATAAACTACATGGTCGACAATTTTCGACGCCAGGAGAAACGATTGATGTGTTCAAAATGCATGTTTCGGAAATATCTCAATCGAAATGAAAAAGGTGCTATGAAAATTGATTCAAACGTATGCAAAAGTGTATCGATCATCGCCGAGAATATACTGAAAAACAAGAGAACCATTTTCAATAATAAATATTTGTTTTTATTTATTATTCCAGATACATAAATAGCAACCCTCGTAAAAGGAAATATCTCCTGTATAAAATCGCTCCAACAAAGAGCTAATATCAAATTTTATATTATTGTATTAAGTTTTATTTCGAGTTCGGTAAAACTTTTACAGAAACTATTGAATTAGTGAAAAAACTTTATCGTGATGATTGCTTATCCTGTACACGTGTGTTCGAGTGGTATATGAGATTCGAGGATGGTTGTGATGATTTCAAAGATGACCCAAATTCAGACCGGTCAAAAATCAATAAAGGCGATGAATTGGTATGGCTTTTCGGGTAACCTTAGGGTTTGGAGCCTTGTTGGAAGGAATTTTTTGCTTTAAAATGATGTGAAGAATCGTTGGTTTATTTTTCTTTACACCCTGTATATTACCCAGTCTACAGCAGTAATGCATTCGTTTTGCAGGATAATACTTTGAATATAAATAGAATATCTTTTAATGAACTTTTAGCCTTCGTGTTTTTCAAAATACATCGATTGACAGTCGTGTTTTGTTGTAAATTATATTTTAAAGATAAGGCTTTTATATTTTGTTTTGGTTTGTTTGTGACGCACACATGTGTCGAAAAAAAGACCAAAATATCGAAAGATTTCCAATGAATCATATTTAATTTTAAATTCATCAAAAAAACTAAAACAAGTTGTTTTTCTTAAGTCACAAGGCCGCGAAGGTCATGACAAAGGACTAATTTTAATTAATGTTGAAGACTAGCCCTTTGAAAAAAAAAAGTGGTTTACCAAGCCAATATTTTGATTTTTTGGAATATTTTGAATATTCAATTATAAATTGACATTATGAATGTACAAAAATGGTGGATTATTTGGACTATGTTAAGTGTGATTTATTTAATAAATAAATAAATAAATAAAATCCCACTTTATTTAGCATATACAGCTAATAGTAACAAAACAAAGGTAATGGTAATACACAAGAAAAATTAAAGTAAGAAAAATTCTAAGAAAAATGTTAATTATTACAGTGTTAATTATTTCATTAACACTGTCCAAATAACAATAACATATAAACAATATAACTGTTTATTAAATACATGCACGTTAGGAGCGTTCCCTATATGGGCGGGCAAAGCATCGAAGAGACAAACACCTTCCCAAAACAATGTCTTCTGGAGAGCAGTAGTTCTCACAATGGGTACATCATAATTGTTCTTAGAACGGATATCGTAACTTTGCACCAAAAAAAAAGTATTTAGATAACGTGGCAACAAATTATGTTCCATTTTTTAATCATAACGGAAAACCAGTCCAATGACCTCAACATTGTCTCTATAGGTGTATATCTATTACAGTTCAACAGTACACTCATAGCCTTGTTCTGCTGTATTTGGAGTCTACCAATAAGTAAAATGCGACAAAATTACAGTATTACATACAAGTCTCTTTGACCAGAATGATAAATGTGACAATATACGACTAAAGAACCCTATTTTTTCCCTAATATTTCTGTTCTAGAAAGAAAATTCTACTCTATTTCTACATAGATATCTGACATGACTACAAAATGTTAGCTGAAGATCCAACAGTACTCCCAAATATTTAATTTCATTTATAACTTTAATATCTCAATTGTATATATTTATTTCTAATCCTAACTCATTAAATCTTTTGGGGTTTGCTTTTAACCCTATCACCATGCACCTTGTTTTCAGTTCGTTTAGTTTAAGTTTATTTTTACGTAGCCATCTAAATAATATTGCCAGTTCACTATTCAATGTTTTAACCATTTCAGGCAAATTATATTCAGACACAGATATTAGTGTATCATCCGCAAAAAGAATAATCACTTATCCAATATTGTAGAAATATCGTTGACATATATCAAAAACAGCAACGGGTCCAACACTACTTTGAGAAACTCCCCAAGCACTTTCCCTCTTTGCCGACACTTTTCCCCCAACACTCGTTCTATGGCTTTTTGCCAAAGGCTTTTATCTTACCCCATAACTTATAATTTCTACACAGTATATACCGGTCAATAGTTTCGAACGCTCGCTTTAAATCTATAAACACATTGAGCACAGTTTTCCCGTCGTTGATATCGTTTTTCCATGTTAAGCCGTCTTACAAGAATGTTTTGTCCTAAAGTCTGATGAGCAGAAAATAACAAATCATTGGTTTCGAAATAAGTTGTCAACTCTGCACATACAACAGTCTCGATGATTTTATTAACAACAGGATTTAAATTAATTGGTCTAAAGTCACTTGGTACACTAGGCTTCAGTATTTTCGAAATTGGTACAATGATGCTGGTTTTTAAGTCATCAGGAATTGTATTCGTTTCAAAACTTGTATTAATTAAGTACAATAAAAAATCATAAGGTTTTGGCGAAACTCCGTCAAGAATGTGAAAATTCCTTAAACGAATTGACGGATCGACACCCGGAAAAAAATGTTTCCAAAAAAATAACAATCGAAATTTTACAAAACATTTAAAACTAAATTAACAGGCTATCAACCCCAAAGTCTTTGCTTCCAAAAGGAAAACGGACAATTAGCTCTAAATAACCAAGACAATTGCAAAGAACTTGCGAAATATTTTGAACAATTGCTAAATTGTCCTGAACCCCTAAACAAATTAACAACACTAAATCCTAAACAAACAACCCAAATTCATTACCACCGAATGAAGATGAAATAATTAGGCAAATCAAGCGACCTAAAAATAACAAAGCTTCTGGTTAAGATGGAATCACTGCTGAAATTTTGAAATCCGCTGGACCAGGTACAATCAAGGAAATAACCAAAATTCTTGAAGAAGTTTGGCGAACCGAACGGGTTTCGGAAGATTGGATAGATGCTCTAATCCATCCACTACACAAGAAATGAGATAGAATAGATGTAAACAACTACAGAGGGATATCTCTTGTCCCAGTTTGTTACAAGATTATATCATAATGTCTACTAGACATTGCACAGGGACAGTTAGAACCTAAAATTGATGAATATCAAGCAGGTTTTCGACCGGACAGATTCTGCCCTGAACAGATCCTGAATCTAAAATTGATCCTAAGACATCAAAAACTGTACAATAAAAATCTCGTCTGTACATTTGTGGATTTTAAAAAAACATATGATTCTATTGACCGCGAATCTTTATTCCAAATCTTGAAAGAACAAGGACTAGATCTGAAAACGCTGGCAATTATTAAAACAACATTAACTTACAAGGTCAAAAGTAAAATTCATGGGTGACATCTCGGAGCCCTTCGAAATTAAAACTGGAGTAAGACAAGGGGATGGACTCTTATTTAACTGTGTTTTAGAAAAAGTAATATAGGTGTGGCGTGAAAAAAAGTCGGCCATGAATATTGACCAGCCCATTAAACTGAGGAGAGCCAACATCAAAATTGATTGTGTGGCGTTTGCTGATGATCTAGCAATTTTGTCTCAAGATATATTAATGGCACAAAAACAGATTGAAATCCTAAAAGAAACAGCAGAAAAGGTAGGACTCCAAATTTCCTTTGAAAAGACACAATACATGACTTGCAACAGACTAAGAACACCATTTTTAAAAACAAAATATGGTAACATCAGACGAGTCTCTCAATTCCAATATTTGGGTGAAATAATCATGGAAAACGGGATGGAAAAAGCGGGTAATAAGGATAAATGTCAAAAAATGGAAACGGCATTAAGTATTAAACAAAATCTTTACAAATACATATCTAATAATACAAAACTGAGACATTACAACATAGTTGTTAAGCCAGAATGTCTATGGGGAATGTCTATATATATATATATATATATATATATATATATATATATATATATATATATATATATATATATATATATATATATATATATGTATATTATGATTCTTATTATTTTCTTGGACCTTCCTGGTATATTTTTTGGTAATTTTCTTGACTTGAATGGGCACAAGTACGACAAAAAAATAAAACCTCACTCTCAAATCATGCCAACGAAAAAAAAACCCACTTTTGACTTTGAGAGCACATCAATTCTGAAGACCGAAAGTCACACAAAAAAAGAGAATTTCTCGAAAGGATCGTAATTCAAAAAAAAAAAAAAGAATTGCATCAATTCAATGACTGACACGGAACAGCTCAATAAAATCTATTATAACATATTAAATCGGTGATAATAAAGCAATCGTCGAAATAAAATGATAAATAGGAAGAAAAATAAATAATCAAATAAAAAAAAATGTATACGCCCACCGTGGATCTAGAAATGTACAGTTGATAGTAGAAAACATTTTCAAACGACACGGACTTGATATCGGTCGAACTGCTGTCGCTAATACCTCTTAGTCTATACAAGAATAATAAACAAATTTACTACTAAATATTTGTTTAGCTCTTTTGGCTGTTTACGTGGAGTGTAATGTCGATTAGTGTTTATAAGGTTAAGCGTTATAAGTGTTTATAAAGTGATAAAAGCCTAGAAACAATAGTTTAAATATGACAAACATTAATTTTTTTAAATGTGACAAAAATATATATATATATATATATATATATATATATATATATATATATATATATATATATATATATATATATATATATATATATATATAGAAATAAAACTATATATGGTTACCTTCTCGTGTGAAATCTCTAAATGCTCCATAAGAACCATGAATTCTTCGGGTGACATCAGGTACTTGTTCCAAGGCAGCAGAATGTACTTGATAAAATACTGCAAACAATACAAGAGTTATCCAGAGTTTCATTCTGAAACAGGTTTTTTTATTCTTCAAATTTTAACACCACGACAGTTGTATCTAGAATATGCGAGAATGAGTCGTTGTGCTTCTTAAATATTGTAATTTACGGGTAAGCCCCTGATAACCTTCCTTTTCTGGGAACCAATAAACATTTTTTTTGATAAACATTAATCATTGCGATGTTTACCCAAGACACGATCATAATAATAATAACAGTAATCTTTATTTAGCACTTGGCTACGACATACAATATTAAAATTAATTTTCTAAATTTTTTGGCTCAAGAATCGATCTATGGGATTTTCAAGATATACATATATGTATTAGATTTTTTTTTCCTTTATTTGGGTTTTTCGCCACTATCTAAAAATCAAAAAATATCAAAAATACCTGTTCTTATTTAAAGAAAGAATCACTGGGTAAAAACAAAAAACCAAACGGAGACAAATTCCTCAGTGATTCTTTTTTGTAATAAATTTGCCTAACGAACAAAATTTTAAAGATATAAAAATGTTATCAAAATTTTTACAAACTTTTAACGTTAACGTTTCGGAGGGTACTCTCCCCCCGTTTTCAAAATTAAACTAAAAAATAAATTATATTAATTTGTAATATATAAAGTAACCAGTGAAAGTAAATATATTTTTTTGTATATGTCAACGATACTTACATTGACAACAATAGATTTTCATGACAGTGACATACTACCAAAAAATATATATGGGTAATGTTTACACTGTGATTGTTTATTGTACTGATTGTGTATTCAAATATTTAAATGTGTTTAATTTTATTCTTTAGAATCGGGAACCATATTGAATTTAAATCTACCGAAAGCATAGCAATACGGTTATTTTTATTTAAATTAATTATAGCGGTTTCTTTTAATCTTCTGTATTTTGTTACCGATTCTTTTAATACCGTTTTGGAATTATTCCAATTGATTTTATGACCCGATTCCCCCCATGCGTGTTGACAAATTCTAGATTTATTAAAATCGCCCTTTCTAAGAAGGTTTGTATACTCTTTTACTCGTAACATCTAATGGTCTAGATGTCTCACCTATATAGAATTTGCCACATTCGCAGGGAATTTTATAATCCACATTTTTGGTATTTTGTTGTATATTGTTTGGTTTAGCCTTTATTAATAGAGATCTAAGAGTATTTTTTGTTTTCAATGTCGTTCTTATGTTGTATTTATTTCCTACTCTTTTAATTGCGTCAGAAATACCGCGGATATAAGGAATTGTGAGGTTAATTGTTTGAGAGTTATTATTATTGTTATTAATAACTTGTCTGTTTTGTCTAGTATCAAAATTTTTAAGCGATTTATCTATAAAATTTTTTGGGTAATTGTTTTTTTATTAAAATGTCTTTTATGTGATTTGTTTCTTTTTGTAGCGTATCACTGTCGGTACAAACAAGTTTTGCTCTGTCATATAAACTTTTAATTACTCCTATTTTGACCGATTTTGAGTGATTTGAAAAGAAATTGAGATACCTATCTGTGTTTGTCGGTTTTCTATAAACTGTAGTTTTTAATGTGTTGTTTTATTTTATTATTAAAGTGTCCAAATAAAGGAAAAAAATATATGCACATTCATTCAGACATTACATATGTACATCCGGTTGTCGAGTTAGTCTCTGTCGGGACCTTGCAGACGTTTTACCTAAATCTCATTTGGCATCTTCGGGGCTTACTGTCGCGAGGTTCGTATATGAGAGAAGTTGTTTCTGAGAGAGATCGGTTTCCCGTATGATATTTATCTTTCTGATCTCGGTAGCGATTGGTTGGCACTGGCTCTGGCTCTGCCCGCGGCCCCTGAGGCATCTAGGCTAGGATGTCTTTGTTTCCAGTCCCGTGCTTTGTCTGGGTCTGCTGGTTCAAGAACGCTTTTCCACCTTGGTGGCAAGTGTAGAGCGTCGTCCCGCTTGCTTAGACTTCCTTGCTTTTCAATTTCTGTAGATCTCTGATCAGACGTGTCCGAAAATGGTTTGTTCTAGCATCTATCTAGAGGTACTAATCGAGATAAATTCAGCACATGTAAAATGCTTTGTTCAAAACCCTTCGACAACATTTTTTAATAACTTGAATGGTTATTAAAATTAGAATGAAGATTATATAATTACCAACGACATTTATTGATATATAATATGCAAATAGAAAACAGGAAAAAAAACAATGAAATATTTACATGCACTTATATTTTCATTAATCAGAATCTGAAAAATACTGGCTCAAATCACTGCTATCATCTGCAGTATTAATAATTAACGGAAGAACTTTTCGATCGATATGCTCTCTGTCATACCATTTCATTATTTTATTTTCAGTAGGCTTGATCCCATATGTTTATTATAGTAATTTTTACAATTCCCCATGTAAGTTCAATTTGCTTGAAAATGCAGTGGTATAGTGGAATACGTAAAACGTTATGCTTATAGTACTCTGCTAAGTTGCCTACTAAATTTTTTTATAAAATTTGCTTATGGTGCGTAATCTGATAAAATTCCAAATAGCTCAGTTAAAGCATATCGATTGAAAATGCTATATTATTATAGTTAGTCAATCTTGAATGGCAGCGTCAGTCCATGAACTGTTTGGTACCTTAGTTAATAACAGGCTATGATAAGAAGCATTATCCATAAAAAATAAAGATGGCTCACTTAAGCTTTTTTAATAATTGGTTTTCAAACCATTTTAATAAATTTTCCTGGTTCATTTCAACATGGTAATCAGTGTGCTCATTTGTTGACGAAAATATGGTCCCTGCATCCTGAATAAATCCATGTTCACTGCCAGCATGAAGTATGATGTATCTATCTAGAAAAATTTTCAATCAAAATTTTTCAAAATTTTTTGCATAGTTATGTAACTTACCTTTTACCATCAACCTAGCTTTTACCAAGAATTCAAGGTTTCATTTAAGAAGATACATTTGTACAAAGCTGTTTTTGTTCTTAACCTTAAGTTGCTCGCTGACTGCA
Source organism: Cosmopolites sordidus (assembly GCA_031761425.1). Classification (NCBI taxonomy): domain Eukaryota; kingdom Metazoa; phylum Arthropoda; class Insecta; order Coleoptera; family Curculionidae; genus Cosmopolites; species Cosmopolites sordidus. The sequence continues at coordinate 375,965 of JARFXV010001053.1, read as the reverse complement.
AAATAATTGTGACATTACATATTTTGAAAAGGAATAAAACAAATTTGAATGAATAAGTGGGAATGATTTCTATTACAATTCCTGAATGTTTTAATTTATGTTTATATTCTTTTATTCCAAATCCAAGTTGCGAAGGAACGAATTCCACTTTACCTTTGATGGATAGAACCTGATCTGACCTTATTAAGGGGTGGATACATTTCAAATGACTAGAGCCCTTTCACAGGATGAGGTGTACCGGTTTTTATGGTGTTATCGATTTTGGGGGAGGCAACTCGCCGTTCTGGCCGTAGTATAACTTTATTTCCTTTCCTTGAGGCGGCTGGAAAAAATATATTGTTATGGCACTCTCTCCTAGTGAGATCTTATTAACCTCAGGCGGGGCTTTATTGTTGCTCTTCGTCATTTGAATTTTCAAGGAATCTTAAATAAATAATGTTTAGATAAAAAGTTTTTTTATAGGTCAAGTTTATTCACATTGCCCGATTTACTGAGAAATATACGGGGAAAAGAAAAATTTACGTGATAAATGACTAAGGGAATAGTATATTTTTTTTCTTTTTTTTTAGGTTTTTCGCGACGATCTAAAACTCAAAAAAAAACAAAAATATCTGTTCTTATTTAAATAAAGAATCACTGGGTAAAAACAAAAAACCAAACGGAGACAAATTTCTCAGTGATTCTTTTCTGTAATAAATTTACCTAACGAACAAAGTGTTAAAAATATAAAAATGTTCTAAAAAAAATATACAAACTTTTAACGTTAACGTTTCGGACGGTCCTCTCCCCCCGGTTTCATAACTAATCTAAAAAATAAATTATATTAATTTGTGATATATAAAGTAAAGAGTGAAAGTAAATATATTTGGTAGTATGTCACTGTCATAAAAATCTATTGTTATCAATGTAAGTATTGTTGACATACACAAAAAAATATATTTACTTCCACTCTTTACTTTATGTATTGGAAATTAATATAATTTATTTTTGAGATTAGTTTTGAAAACGGGGGGAGAGGACCCTCCGAAACGCTAGCGTTAAAAGTTTGTATATTTTTTAGAACATTTTTCAAATTTTGTTCGTTTTATTTTTTTTATTAGGCAAATTTACTACAGAAAATAATCACTGAAAAATTTGTCTCCGTTTGGTTTTTTGTTTTTTTGTTTTTACCCAGTGATTCTTTATTTAAATAAGAACAGATATTTTTGATAATTTTTGAGTTTTAGATCGTGGCGAAAAACCTAAAAAAAGAAAAAAATATATGAACACGCCACAATCATTCAGACATTACTAAGGGAATAGTAATAAAATTATCAAAAATAACTGTACATTATAGCCAATATCTTAGGCATTCATCAAATAATAAATTTATGGAACAGAGTATTGTGCATTATTCGAATATAAAGTAGTTGAATAACGAATAATTTTCTTATTCGTAATTCGTTTTTTCTCCAAGTTAATTGTTGGAAATCTATTTCGAATATTTTTTGTTTAGCGGACGTTTAACGATGTCAGATATTCAACAAGAACGCTTTCAGTCTCCGTTTTGTCCACAAGGAGTCTATTTTATGAATAAATGATAAAAACTATAAATAAATAGTTTTCTATTTTATTTTGCATCAGTCATCTTTTGAACAGACTGTGTATTTAAAAAATTACATTTTATGACGCTCTAAAAAACCAAACGAGCTTATTTGCCAACCCAATATTGTTACCTTCAACAAAAGAGTGGTTTTTAATTTATTTCTGATTTTCGTTCTAGTATTATGTTCCAACGTTAAAGTCAGCACTTACACTAACTCAGTGTCGAGCCTTAAAACGAGTTTTCACACAATTTCCTACCACTTAGGTGCTCGGTTGTACAAGCAAGGCGTTAAATTGCTTGTCAAATATTGATAGGAAGATGTCTTTATAGGTAACATGATATTTTCGCTGTACAGTATGTCGCAGGACTAGACAACGTTAGATTTTATCTGAAACTAAAGCACTTTAATGTTGAAAACATGAAGAAAAGTTATTTAAAAGTATTAATTATATTCGCAACTTTTATTAATCAATAGAAAAACTTTTTGAATTAACATTGTTAATTAGGTTTGGCGCGTATTGTGGGTAGTAAGACATTTTCGTAGTTCATTTTCTAGAGTTCAGTATTTACAAAGTTGATAATACGACATGTCACTTCATTTTGATCTAAAATGAGAAAAATAAGTAATAACTACAATTGTTTTATTAACTTTAAGTTTCCACAATTATACTTTTAAATATGGTGTAAATCAAAGCCGATGATGTAGTCTGCGTTTAGCTCGATACAGTTCGTTCAACGATTTTTCAGCTCTTTTTTGCCTTCCAAGAAATGCAAAATAGTCCTCTGTTTCGGCCATGATTTCTTCATTCGAGGTGAATTTCTTCCAAGCCAGCTATTTCCTCACGTTTTGAAAGTGAAATTAGCTGGAACCCCTTCCACACCAAGTCCAGAGAACGTTTTTTATGAACTCTTGGTAAAATTCGACCCATAATGCACCATAATACTCTACGTCTTTCGTTTTTTCAAATAGTTGATGGAGATAATGCCTTTCAAATCCTAGAAAACAGTGGCCATGAATTTTGTACGTCGTGAATCCTTTGCAGTAATGATGTAGTTGAGGAGGGGCTGTAATCATTCAGCTATGTGTTGCTAGAATGGCTGTATTATCTGCAAATGTGGCTGTGTGCGTGTGATCATCAGTTGGTAAGTTTCTGTTTACAGCTTTTGTACATTTACTGAAGAAATATGTAAAGTAATTTAATAATTTATATATATATATATATATATATATATATATATATATATATATATATATATATATATATATATATATATATATATATATACATATATATATATATATATAACTACCGTCCAATAAGCCTCCTATCAGTAATGTACAAAGTTTTTACTAAGATAATTTCTAAAAGAATATTAAAAAAACTGAATGACGCACAACCAAGAGAACAAGCACGATTCCGAAGTGGATTCAGTACAATGGATCACATCCAGGTTGTACAGCAGACTATAGAAAGGTACAACGAATACACCATGCCACTGTGCTTGACTTTTATCGACTAGGAAAAAGCATTTGACTCCATCTCAACGCATGCAATAATGGATGCACTGCTTAGCCAATGGGTAGATAAAGCATATGTCAACCTATCAGATTCAATATATGATGGAGCTACAGCCACAATTCACCTTGATGATCTTGAAGTGGGAATTAATGTAGAACGAGGTGTACGGCAGAGTGACGCAATATCGCCTATTCTTTTCTCTGCTGGCCTTGAAGAAGTATTCCGTAAACTGAATTGGGAACAGGATGGTGTAAAGATCAATGGTGCAAACTTAAACCATCTTAGCTTTGCAGATTATATCGTTCTCTTTTCACAAGACCCAGACGAGCTGCGAAAACGCATACAAGAACTGCAAAGGGCTGGGGAACCATTTGGCTTGAAAATAAACCTGAAAAAGAGTCAGAAAAATTTCTGTTTTAGGAAGGGATTTGGAGATTGTGGACAGCGTTATATATCTTGGGCAGAGGATTTCAATGGAGGGGAATACCGCCCGGGAAGTGGAACGGCGGGTTAAATGTGGCTGGCAGGCTCAACATTGTGTTTAAGAGCACAACCTGGACAGAGGGGAATGGAAAGATGTATGCTTGGCATTACAAGACGAAACAGAAAGTCCTGCCCATGGATCAGCGAATAAACGAAAGTCTGGGGCATCATTGGAAATGTAAAGCGATTGAAGTGGAGATGGGCCGGCCATATAGCGAGGCGATGGGATGACAGATGGACTAAAGCAATCCTGGAGTGGATACCGCTTGATAGCAAACGTCCGCGAAGAAGGCAGAGAGCACGATGGATTGATAACATCGTTAAGTATGTTGCACCAGAGTGGCAGAGGAAAGCCCATGATGATGATTATATATATATATATATATATATATATATATATATATATATATATATATATATATATATATATATATATCATCATCATTCAGAAAAATCGAAATATCTCTTGACATGTTAGAGATATCGATTTCGGGTTTTCACTGGATTCCTCTTTAAATTACCTTTCTAGCCATGTAATAAAAGCTGTACTATTCCATTTGAAAAAACTGAACAAAACCTCAAAAAAACTATTGTTGAATGTAACGCCACCTCGCGGTTTCATTTATAAACTAAATAATGTATCTCCCAGATTATCTCATTGTCCCAGCAATTGCCTTTTAAATGAATCCAAATTGAGGAAAATCGGTTAAGGCAAACGGACATTAGACGAGTTTTTATCTCAATAGGTAAAACTCCCCCCCGCCCTCTATTAGTGAAATTACGACAAAATGTCATAAAACAAAGTTGTAGGAGACAGTTTGCTAATTATAACTGAGAATTTTTCTTACTCGGTTAACACTTGAAAATACACACAAAAAAAAAAGATTTTTAAAAATGTTTAGCTCGTCACGCCCTCTTGCGGTGGTTTTAGAAGCTTTAAAATATTTTTGGTGAATTTCTCATGATCATTTTTAGTACAATTTTTTTTCCTCAAAGCTGTGGGATAAATAGTTTTCAAGATACGGCCGCGATTCATCCTTAATGGGACAGCTGGTACATGATGAATACACTCTTTTTTATGTACTCTAAAATTTTCGTACGGATATCTATCCATTATGCCTTTGTAGGTTTTACTGTCATCATCCATAACATAGTTTGCGTATTTGAGGCCGTGCAAAGTTTCGGGGCGTACGAGCATCACGATGACTGGGCAGAACTGCACAATTATGCACAACTTCTGGACATTTTGAGCAAGCGATAACTGTTTTGAAGCCTAAGCCTGGAGGATTTATTTCATGAAACGTGATGTTTGAATCGCCAGTTTTACACTTTACATGTTGCGAAATAACAGAGAAAACGACAAAAAAAATTATAATTCAACTGACGATTTCATATTTAATATCTAAATCTTTATACGAAACTCTTAATTTTGCAGAAACACTGACTCCTTTCGAATGAATCGCTCTCAACCTCAAATCTATTCAACGGTCGTCTCGATGACGTATTACTCCGACACCGAATTGGATACGATTTTCTTTATACCTTTCCTGCCTTTGTACACTTTTGTGTGACTCATTGTAACTTATAAGCACTCTGAGATTACAAATAAACTGTTAAATATCAGCCATTCACATAAAAACCGTTATTTCAAGCGAGGAAATTGTCTTTTTTGTACATGTATTGGCATTATACTAACGTACTTTTGTTTGTAAATGCTTCTGACTAAATATAAACATCTTTTAACGACATCTGTTGTGTATTAGAGAAGTTAGGAATCATCAGGTAAAACATTCGGCTATATAGTCCGTTTCAAGATATTTCGTTGCACCTTCGGCAAAATGTTAATTGCCCAATAAATCTCAATAAAATTATTGATTGATTTACTTTGTGATAGTTCATTTTTTGAAAAAGGAATAAAACAATTTTTGACTTTGTTATCTATCACTTTTATTTTTAAACAAAATTTATGTGACTAAGGTTTTACAGCTGTTTATCTATTCTATGTACTTAATTTTATAACTTTATTGGGGTTAATTTGAAAATTTTACATACAGTGCCCAAAACTAAAAAATTAAACATTTTAGAAGCTATTGAAATTTATAAATATAATACAGATCCGTCTAGACGTCTATTAAACCATCAGATGGATCTCCGAAATTCCCCACTATTTAAAATATTGTAAAAAATTAACCCAAATAAAATTATAAAATTAGGTACATGAAATAGATAAACAGCTGTAAAACCGTAGTTTTATAGTAGTGTTTGAGAATGTGAAATCATTTTACGAAACTATAGTCACACAAATTTTGTTTAAAAATAAAAGTGATAGATAACAAATTAAAAAATCGTTTTATTCCTCAATATAATTATTTAGCCTAGTTTCTTAAAAGGCATCTGAGTCGGAGTGCTTTAATTTCTGAATAATTTTGGGAAAAATAAAATATTAAATTATTATTATGTATGACTAAAATATTGTTTATTGATTTGTGTATTTTTTATTATTAGTAGATAGTAGTAGTAGTAGTAGTAGTACATTTATTAGTATTTTGAATTATTTGAGTTTTCGTTAATGAAGACTCTATTCAATAAAGAAACATACACATTTGTAAAAATTTGCTTAGTATCGGGTAATAGTGTGTTATTTTTTTAATTGGCACCCCCGGAGGCACAATGATCATTATCTTTCCTAAACTGTAACTTTCCAACAGGTATTTATTTGACGAAGGTGTCGTTTCGAAGTAGTCGACCTGCTTAGGATAGAGCGCGAAATTTCTAAAACTTTTTTCTACTCCATATTCAAAAAGGTTCAAAGAATTTTTGAAGCTAATTAAAAAAAACGATTTTTTGAACAATATATAGTGGTGTTAGGAGGAATAACTAATGGAATAACTAATTAAAGGAATAACTTAAAGGAATAACTAATGGAAAATCACAACGAGCTTTCCGGACAAACCAGTATTAATAAATTTTACGATATCCGGTGAAAATAAATCCTGGCAATTTACACGCGCCTGGTTTCACACTATGTGAACAGTCAAGGAAACGTGACAGAAGTGACAGCAGGTTATGTAAAACCAAATATTTCGGGTGCGCATTCAAGTTGCACAATGACGCGAATAAAAACAAGCAAATCGGAGTCAACTTAATTTATCAATGAAATATTGTTTTTTCCCTTCTTTCCTTTAAATTAAATATCCTTTAGCCCCATAAGGGAATTTTAATTGAAAGGGGGGACAGTATATTGGATTAATTCATGAAAAATATATGTATATTAACGACAGGTTTTCCTTTTTTGTTTCAGGTGGAAGTAGGAGATGTGATACTAAAAGTAAACGAGACGGACGTTATTAAATATAGTACCAGAGAAGGTAAGTAGGTTCGTTGGCTTTTCTTTTTTTCCTTTTTGCTTTATCGTGATTAATACATGTTGATTAATATTTTTTTGGGAGCTTGGGGAATCATATTAGTGGTCTGTGACTGAATATCATTGTAGATTGTTCTTTTTAATAAAAAAAAACATGTTTCCCTCAGCGTTATAAGCGTGTCAGTAAGAAATCCACACAATTAATCGTAACGTATATTATGAAAAACGGTTATGACATGTATGTACAAGGTATGTACAAAATCTTTTTTTTTATTTAAAATAGTCTCCCTTGCGTGTCAATACAACGTTTTGCACGGTCAGTCAGATTGACGAATTAATTTTTGAGCTCTGCCAAAGGTATGTTCTTCAGGATGACGGTCGACGCCTTTTGAATTTCTTCAATTTCGGTATAACATTGATGGTTAAAATGCAATTTTTGGTGAAAAAATTAGTGATGAGCGTCGAGCGATAAGATGGCGCATTGTCGCGCAACAAGCTCCAGCTTGAGCAGCCCACGACAACAGACACACCAAGATAAAACACATCATTGATCGTTTGATCAAGTGGAACGAACTCTTTGAGCACAATTGTCTTCGGATCGTAGAAACAAATTAGCACTGATTTGATTTTTAACTTCTCCAGACGGCTTTTCTTCGGATTTGGGTAGCTGGGGTGCTTCCATTCGACACTTTGACGCTTGGTTTCTGGATAATATTGAAAACATCACGTATTGAAAACAACATCATCGCCAGTAACAATGCTGTACTTGAAGTTTTCGTCCTATTTCGACTCTTTAATCAAGTCCTTGCAGTGTTGGATTCGAAGCAATCCGGGTTCAGTCAATTTGGGTGGAACAAGCAACAAACGAAGCCCCAAATGATAGGTCAGAATACGATGAATTGAATCTTTGGACATGTTAAATTCCATTTCGGTGTATCGCAACGAAGATTTTGGCTGATCGTCGTCCTTGATGTTCTCACGGCCTTTGAAATATTTAAACCACTTGTAGACTCTGCCACGAGATAAATATTCCTCACCATGCACTTGTTTCCTAAAGTGAAACGTTTCGAAGAATGTTTTGCCAAGTTTAAGACAAAACTTAATATTCACTCTTTGTTCCAAGTTAATTTTTTGACCGATGGTATAAACACACTGACGCTTTAAGCACGATGAAGCCTTTTCAACGCCTATACACCATCAAAAGTAGGCGCCACTAGAAATAGTTATTTTTCAATTTATTTATTTTATTATTTAATTCATATACAGCTCATTCAGGAAAACAATGATTGCACGTCATCAAAATCTATGATGCACTCGCGTTACAATGCTGCCACATCAACACCAAAATACCCAGACTTTGGCATTTGTGTGATCGATAAAACTGCAAATGAAAAAGTAACTCGAAAAGTTTTTTCTTTAAAAGTTTTAATCAAAAATCTGTTTCGAAACTTCTGCTTGTCAGCCTAGGGGCTTTTCATTTAGTTCACACAAAGTTTAATTATTCAGTGTCACCAAAACAACTTTCAGGATCTGAATCGCTGTTCATGTAAATTATTAAAGGATTAACTCCTAATCTATCAAATACTCTTTTACGATTCGACCATCTTTGAATGTCTTCTTCTGTATGTCTGATGCTGTAAAACTGTAAATGAAAAAGTAACTCGAAAAGTTTTTTCTTTAAAAGTTTTAATCAAAAGATGTTTCGAAACATCTGCTTGTCAACATAGGGGCTTTTCATTTAGTTCACACAAAGTTTAATTATTCTGTGTCACTAAAACAACGTTCAGCATCTGAATCGATGTTCAAGTCATTTATTAAAGCATTAACTTCTAGTCTATCAAATACTCTTTCGCGATTCGACCATCTTTGAATCTTTTCTTCTGTATGTCTGATGCTGTTCATTCAGATCTGTAGTGTAACTGTTGACAAAGCTTCTTTCCACATATCCAAACAGTTATCAATCGTTCTTCCATCTCGACCTGTATGACGATTGTAATAATTTTTGGTCACCCCCTATATCAACTCTATAGGATTGAATATGCAATGATAAGGGGGAAGACGTAATATTTTGTGGCCATACGCACATGAAGATGATCTAGATTAGTTACTCGTTTTGAATGTTGACGCTTTTTCTTCAGTGATTTTAACATTTCGTTATTCCTCAACTTTTTCGAAATTGCACTAACTGTACCAATACTAATATTTAGTGCAGCTGAAACTCGCTAAAAAAATCCAATTAACCATGAGACCTACTAAGACCACAGCGTTTAATGGCAAAAGAGGAGCCCCATTATCTCGTTCCTGTTCAAAATAACTGATAAGTGACGAGACAATCTGCTTACACTGATCGCTTAACGGTTTTGGCAATTTTTTGCAATTATAATCGCAGATTTTTTACTACATAACTCACAAAAACAGAAACTAAACCGGAAAATAGCTAAAACAACAAAGAATACAGTAAAAATAATTCAGAAACGTTTGAAGGCACAACTCAAAAACGATCAAAACATCAAAATGACAGATTCTACGAAAAACTTGTGTAACGTCGGCAACACTGTTCAGAACCACAAACCTAAATGTTATCTTGACAGCGAATTCACAGAATGTAATCCGCCGGCTCACCGTATTTTTATCCTATTCTAATAGGATTAGAGGGAGAAGGAAACAGAGTGCTTTGAACTTTAAATGATTTTTTCTTTCTTATAGATTTAAATTGGCAATAGATTTGTCTAGATTGATGACGTGCAACTATTGTTTCTTTGAATGAGCTATATGTTTTTAGCAAAGTGTAGAATTTTGTAGTAGTGTGTTAATTCCAGTACAGAGGAGAAATGTTTCAACATGTTCAGTTGGAGAAATGTTTTTCAACTTTTTTCCATTCTGGAAAAAAACAACATTAAGATTATTTTAAAAAATTACATATTCTCTTCCAAATTAGCAAGAGTTGTATAACAATAAACCTTCTCTTTTAAAATTGAATTGTCCTGATCACTTCTTCGTGTTCTTCTTTACAATATAGAATCTAATTTCGTTGGCATACTTTTCGGCCTACTTCCCGTCAGCGTTTTCGATTTCTGGCTTCCTTGGTTGCATATTGTAGAGAGATTACCAATTAGGTTTGGTCTCTCCATCGTTTTGTAGGTCCATCTCGTAATCTGGAATCCTCCAGATCTCCATCCGTCGCTGTATCGCCAGTTTTTCTAGTTTTCAATAAGGTCAAAGAATCTTAGTATTTGTTTATGGATAATTTGGGATAACCTAGTGTATTTATTAATTTCTTGAATAATGGACTGTTTATTCGCCTGGCAGTCCATCAAACGCGAAGAACCCATCTCAAGCACCAGCAAGTTAAAAAAAATTAATGCGCTTGAACTTATTTTTTGGCGGTCCATATTTCCGTCGAATATAATATGTATAAAACTTTGCTCCCGCCGTTTTTTTATCAAAATTCAAGGCTCTATTATAAAAAACCGATTATATATTTATAATTCAAAGTTTTGTCCATCGTTGGCCACTACTTTCCCCTATCTTTCAGGCAGCATTCGAATCCCGCGAAAAAACTGCTCATCTTTTGAAGCGATCCACTAATCGATCCAATTTTTGACTTCCTCATAAGACCGGAAATGCTGATCGGCCCATTGATCGAAACAGGTGATAGTCAGAGGGAGCAACGTCTGGAAAATCCGGCGGGTGGGGTAGGACCTCCTATTTCAACGTTTCCAAGTATGTTTTGACCACATTTGCAACTTGGAGTGAGCATTGTCATACTGCAAAATCACTTTATCGTATCTTTTGCTGTATCGCGGCCGTTTGTCTTTCAATGCTCGGCCCAAACACATTAATTGCGTTCAATCCACTGTGATTATTTCAGACCGTTTTAGCAGCTCATAATACACTACATCGAGCTGGTCCCACCAAATACATAGCATGACCTTGGAGCGGTGAATATCCGGTTTGGCCGTCGGCGTGGAAGCGTGGCCGGGATATCCCCATGATTTTCGACTCTTGGGGTTATATTAATAAATCCATTTTACGTCCCCGGTCATAATACCCGCAAAAATCTCTTCCGTTTTTGCCTTTCGAGCAACTGTTCACAAGGGAACAAACGGCTTTCAACATCTCTCTGTTTCAACTCGTATGTCACCCAATATCCTTGCTTCTGGGTCATTGTCAGGCCTTTGAGACATTTTGAAATGGCTTGTTGAGTCACTCCTAATCATCTTGTCAACTATTCTTGACTTTGACACGTATCTTCATTAAGCAATAGCTCTAATTCTTCATCTTCCAAAACTTTCGCCCTTCCACCACTATGCCGGTCTTCGACGGGAAAATCACCGCGCTTGAAGCGTTGAAACCAGTCACGACACGTTTTTTAAGCAGTTTTTTTAGCATTCGGTGAGCCTCAGCCGCAGATTTCTTCATATTAGAGAAATAAATTAACGCCTTTGGTTCATAAACTGATATTTTTAGTCACGAATAACTGTATGATGTTAACACAAATCGACGAATACTGGTGCTATGGGGTACGTTTATAAGATGCCCAAAGGTATTGCATGCCGTCTATCATATGTTGGTTTCGACGGTTACTTAGCACTAACGCCATCTATAGGAAAACGGCGAGAGCAAAGTTTTTAGAAATACTGGAAAACTAAGGTTTTCCTCCTGATCCATATCTTGCAGATCTACTGCAAATTTTGCATCTTCTGATTTCACGAGTGTTTGATGTTAAAGCTCTAAGCTCGCTTCAACACACGTTTTTACGACCATGAGAATTGAACAACTAAACTAATTTTTTTGGTAAATAAAGAATGTTGTAAATGTTTCAAATTTTTAAAAATATATATTTCCAAAGATAAAAACTATAGATAAAAGCACATCTAGACAAATTTCTTGGTCTAAAATTTCGTTTAAACATACTGCTTTTTAAAAACTGCTTACTGTCTTTAACAGTCCACTGTAGAATGATGATCATATTTGATCATTCTATATATTTGATTATTCTATACATTTTTATTTTACTATGTTTTTTTTTTATATGACAACCATACCTAATGAAGATTATAAATGTAAAATTCAAGAACCATAATGTTAATCAACATTATACCGTCAACTTTTTGAATTATTAATGTAACGCTTGGATAACTTCACGGTTTATGATTTTTAAACGGTTAATTAGGTCGGTTTGCCATATAAATAGAACATAGTTTAGTTTTAGACTTAGATTGAATCATCTCTTGATGATGCTAATATGGTTATCGAAACACGCGTCGAGGAATTAAAGACAAGTGTGTGGCAAATCTTGCAATAAAATAATTGATTCGTTATAGTTGATGCTTGTGAGGATTTCTTACTTGACACCCACTTTTTCTTTTAAATCTGAGGTTATAAGATGTTTATTAACAACAGGTCCACTAAGATCATATCCAGCTCTTTGCTAAGCCACCTAATATCAATATAACATCCATTTTTTACCTTTTCAGTTCTAAAATGTCTACGATTGTCATCAGACCCTGTAACACTAAAAATTAAACGTGGTAAGCTATCATTTTCACCATCACGTTTTTAGCTTTTAGGCTTTTGTTTTTATTTTTTTATCGAACTTATTAGGCAATTAACAAATAATAATTAGGTGTATGTAATTTTTTTTTTGAATTTTGTAATGTTTTATTAAGTTTCATATAAACTGTTACAGGAATATATGTATTAAGTCTACCGATAAGCAGTGTCGTTTTTTTTTTTTTTTGATACTGTATACGATTTTATTTTATACACAGTGTGTCCATTAAGTATCAGTACTTAAGATATATCTCAGCAACCAGTCACGGCGTCGTTTCAAAGCTTGAACATTCTTGGACCTAACGAAACCTGTTTTACCACTATCGGTTGACATTTGTTGATTTTATGACGCTTGGTTTACAAGCTAAAAAAGTTTGATGTACAAATACAATCATGGAACAAAGAGCTGTTATTAAATTTAATGCAAAACTCGGAAAAACTACGTTGGAAACATGTCGGTTGATGCATTAAGTGTACGGCCGTCATTTAAGCAGAACAAATGTGTGGTATAAACGGTTGTTGGATGGTGGAGTATCGCTAGATGGATGATACATATGACGGGACACCAATTTCAATCGCACACCCGAAATAATCAAACAAGTCCGCGATTTTGAAACAAATGACCGCAATGATTTACTAATAATGATGGAAGACGCTCTGAATAAGGGCAGAGAAACGATTCGACTCATTCTTCACAAGGATTTGGGCAATGATAATACGCCAAGTCACACATCGATAATTGTGCGTCACTTTTTGGTCCGAAACCAAGCCTATGTGATCAACCACCCACCGTGATCACCAGATTTAGCCCCTTGTTCTTCTTGTTCCCAAAGTTGAAAGACTGTTTTTTTAAGACATTCTGACCATTCTAATAGCTTCGAAGTGTTCTTTGTAGGCTATTCCATAAAATGAGCTGGAGCAGGCATTTGCAGGCAATTAATAAAAAATGCCAGGTATTTGATCTTAATCACATTTTCCCGGACCAATATTGATACTTAATAAAAGGACTGTGTATTAGAGTGAATACAGTTTTCTGCAAGATAATCTCTACTGTTATTGACAAACTTGGCCCATCTCGCTCATAAATTTGTTACTCCATTTGTGATTTTTGCAGTTTTATTTTTTTTTCCAAAAAGAAAATGTTCTGAAAAGGTGGTGGTAATCTGACGGTGCAGTATCAGGAGAATAAGGTAGTTGAGGAAGTACCTTCTACCAATTTGTTTGATTTTTTCTTGGGTAATTCTCATACTATGAGCTTATTTTTATCGTATTGTATTTGTATTTGGCGGGTATTGTGTTTCATCTAATCTTATAGAATGCCAACGAAACTCAACGTCAACTCAACGCATTAGAATAAGTCTAAACCCTCTTGAAAAGTGTTCAGTGCCACTATCTTTACGATAGACTACACCAAGTTGTTCCTCTGACATCGCTTCCTTAGACTTTCTTATTGAAAATCTTCTTATCATCATATAGAACATTTTCCCTGTTTGAAACTAGTTATTTTTATTCCAAGTCATTTGGAACTGCGCGTAAATATATTCAGAAATTTTCCTTCTGGAAATATCTTCCCTGAAACAATTTCTTTTTTTAAGTGGGGCCATCGGTTTGTCAATGATGTTTTTGATTACAATGAAGCTTATCGTATGATGCATGCAAGTTTCTGCATTTTTTTAATACGATTCCAAAGATTCAGGCTTAGTAAAAGTACAACGGAAAGGTACGTCATGGTAAAAATAGCATGTTCGGATAATGCACTTCAATAATCACATTCATAGCTATTTCTCAATTATTGACACACTACAATTGGTTTCGCTGATACACTATCATCCTTATTTAACTGATTTACCATCAGCAGACTTTATATATTTCCTAGGGTAATATTAAGCAATGAAAGTCACGAAAAACGACTTCTCCCCCTCTTTACAATCGTTATAGGACGTGTATTGGATTGTGGAAGGGACTTAGGCAAAAGTTTAAATATAAAATAGTAATGTCTGATATTTTATCATCCTAGTATGGGAATTTTTAATTACACTGTGTGGAAAACTATTAGTTTTGTAACATTATTTTTTCTAAAATACATATTAAAATGATTTTAATTAGATCTGATATTTAGGGATTATGTAAAAAATGTTTATCGATTAAATGTTTTGATATAGATCCAAAAATCAAATCCACCGTTCGAAAACATTTACAGTCAACGACAGGCGGTGGAACAGCCCCCCGCGATCGTTCACCTCCTGGAGGCGGAAGGTCCCGCCCTGAACCGGCTGTACATCGAACCCACCATGGGCGACACTTGGCCGCAGCCACAAATGGACGTCTACCGCCTGAGCACGAACCCCTTCTGGTTGAGCATGAACGTTTGCAGGGCGACCTAGCGACAACTAAGGGGGGCGCACCCAAATTCGAGGCCTATATGATGACCGGAGAACATATATTGAATATATCCAGGGTGACTCAGGCGGGCAGTATCGTGCCCAAACAACAGAAAAAGGTTAGTTATTAGCAGAGACCGGATTTTTTATAAGAGATAAGTGAGTAAATCTTTTTATGCAATGGTGTGCGTCATCACTTCAATTTATAAAAATATCTGTATCGCCGAAAGTTTTATAAATTCATTTCATTTATTTGTTGTGAGTACTGAACTTATCTTGCTTAACTCTCGACTTCGCGTCTCTTGTGGCTAGCCACTCCTTCCTTTGAGCTGAATCGAGTAAGTACTTCGAGAGTCAATCCCATAGATTAAGTATGTCGGAGTATTGTCGCAACGCCGCAGTCCAACCTCTCATCGAAGTTGCTAATTTTGGAACTTCGCAAAGCAAACTCTTCATATACGTTATAAATGTCTCGATGATCGCTCCCTGGTTATACCCGAACTAAAACTGAAAATGATGAACAATATAATGATATGCAAAGTAAGAAGAAATTGGAATATTGACAGTCTGCAACAAGGAAACAAGCAGGAACAATTTAAAGAAACAACTGAAGCAAACTTGAAGAGGAAGGATCAAACTCAGAACAGAGCAGGAATGGAAGACCATAAAAGATATCGTAATAACGACCGCAGATGAGATACTGGGGCGGAGAAGAAACAAAATTAATGAATAGGATATGATAAGGACTGTGAATAACTGGTGAAAAAGAAAGGAGAAGCTAGAAGGGCATGGACCGGAATGGAAGAAGCAGAAGATCAAATAATATATAGAGAAAAAGATCCGAATGTACCTTAAAACTCAAAAATGATAAATTGAACAGCTGAAAAGTGGAGGAAATAGAACACGATAATATGTACAACAGGAAGCTATTTAACTTGATGAAGAAACAAACCTTGAACAAGCAAACAACGTCAAACATTGAGAAAGAACGATGAGAGGGACATTTCGAAGGACTACTAACCACAGTGGATACAAGGGAAAAAGTTGCTACAAGTAAACGAAGTACAGATAAACATTTCAAAATCGAGGAGGGGTATGCGCGCGTAAGATATATTTTTGACCGATTGGGTGCAATAAACTCTTAACAACCCCTGCCGTAACGGAACCCGACAAAGTTGCAAGAAACGTAAACAGGGTCGGACCTAATATTCATAACTGATAAATGTTTACATTTGGCATTTAATATTTTGACATTTAATATTAAAAAGCAATATGCATGTGATACCATTGCTACCGATATGGGACATACGGTTTTACGCTTTCCCTTGTATTACTGTATTTTTAATACAATTGAGCATATGTGGCATTAGGTAAAATCCAATGTTAGAGCAGAAAACATTTCTCCGATTCTAAGTGCAAGTGCTGAAACATTAATTAGGACGGTTGTAGATGGTACTCCCAAAGAAAGTTGGATAAATTCGATTAACAATGTTATTAAAATAGAAGGTTTCTATGTATCATTTACTAATAATATAGAACCACTTATTATTAATGTAGATCAAAGTGACAATGAGAACGAAACCAAATTAAATGTATAATTAAATTTAAGTTATAATTTTTATTGTACTAACATATATATATATATATATATATATATATATATATATATATATATATATATATATATATATACGTATTTATTTATTTTTAATAATAAGGATAATTTAATTATAATTTTAAAATATTTTATTTTTCCCAAAATTATTCAGTTAAAGTTAAATCACTCCGGCTCTGGCGCCTTTTAGGAAAATGGAAATATTTTTATTGAGATTTATTGGAGCAATTAATATTTTGCCGAAGGGCAACGAAATATCTTGAAACGGACTATAGATCGCTAATATTAAAATTATTTTAAGGAAATTTTCTGAACCACTTACACTACTTACAGCACGTGGAATTGTCAACGGCGTCTTCACCTTACATACCGCATCTCCGAATACTTCCGTGAAACATTTTTGCTTTTTGAAATAGAAAAGCATATGTCGGAAATGCTCCTTATTTTCTGCCATTTTGTATGCTTGCCATTTTTTACAAACACAATAAAAATAACCCAATTATTTCTTAAGTACCTGCTGAAATTCCTTCTGTTAAAACACATCAAAACTTTACACCTGTGAAGTACAGAACACTTCGGATTTTGTAATGCAATACCATCTAGTGTCAAAAAGAGACGCATCAGCTCAATATTTGTGTCCTTGTCCTAATAGAAATCCTTGATTATTTGTTTTTATATCATTTATTTTTATATCTATATTTAATTTTTATTACTATTTTTGATATGTTATAGTGATTATTGCTAATACAATAAGATAATCATTTCAAAAGTTTAAAAATTATATATAAACGTATTTATTATATGTACTACAATTGTCTGCCTTTTTCAAATATGAACTATATTAAATTAATAGTAGAAAAGTAATTACAACTGTTTATCGACCTAATAATGCCAAAATATTGAGGTAGAATAGAATGGTTCACCCTTATTAAATTTATATTGCACATCTAGACATAAAAAAAATTGACTTCCCCACATTAGGATGTGGGGAATACCCCAAATTAGGATTTGGGGTATTATTATATCGATAGACAGTTTAGGTCGTAGCTACTTTTCTTACTGTTGGTTTAATGTAGTTGGTATTCTTAAAACGTTTTAAATATAGTGGAAATTTAGGTATACATCTTTCGAATCCTAGTGTTGTTTAATCGCGTTGCCATAGTCAGAAAGTTTGGTGTTTAATGTGTGACAATCTCATCGGGTTAATATCACAAAATTGATAAGTTGTAACTTTTAAATAAATACCAATAAAAAAAGATACCAACAAAAGAATATATTGTTTTTCGTAGGCGGATCATTCCAGATATCACAACAGTCACGCGCATCATCTACGTCATCAGCCGGCTCAGTACAACTCAGTGCCAAATAGTCCGAACGAAATCGAGCTTGGCCGAAGCGGCCGTTCTTCGGGGCCGAATTCTGCGCATACGTCACCGGTCGGTACCAGCAGAAAGGACCACCCACCATTACAGGTAGTTATTAAAAGTTTTCCAATAAGAGTGTCAGAACTTTAAACCGTAATAGCGGCAACAATGTTTGAAAAGTAAATGTTATTCATAGTCTATATCGCGTAAAAATTGGAAGTTGAAAGGTGATTCTCACTTTGGGGAAAAGTAGTCTTTTCCGACGAACCGCACTGCTGACTTAGGGCCGATTCTACAATGCGAGTATATACCTGGTATAAGCTATACTTGGAATAAAGCCTTAAACGCCCCTTCTACGATCGCCGAACAAAGCTATTCTCGGTAGAAATCGACACATATAAGTTATCCGCTTGAATTTGGCCCGATATACTCCGAATATAGTTATTCTTGTTTTCTATTGGCCCGCTTCAGTTGTCAGTATTAATAAACATAACCTGTCCTTTATATTCCACAGTTTTATGAATTTTTAACTAAAACAGTGAAATAAATAATTGATATGGATCCCATAAATTTAAACATTTTTGATTCTGATGAAAGTGATTTTGAAGACGCAGTTTTAATTCGACGGCCAAAAATATTTAAACATCGGTATGAAAAAACAAATATATAGTTATACGATTTTTAATGTAAATTGCATTTTTAGGCCTGATTATTTCGTGGAGTTTTTTAAACGTTTTCCCTTACAAAAACGAACTTGTGCAATGTTGCTGAGTTTTATTAAAGATGAAATTAAATCTTCAACAAATCGTAATCGTGCGATAAAACCTGCAACAAAATTTTTTTGACTACCAATGTCTTAATAGTACCTTTACAACACCCAAATACTCCAGCGGAAATCCTTTTTGATGAATCCCATATCAACAAGAAACTGTGTAGAAAGATGTTATGGAGTTTGGAAACGCAAGTTTCCTGTTCTGTCTAATGGTATGCGTGTGCTAATGGAACATTCCAAGGCAATAATAGTTGTAACTGCTATTCTGCACAATCTTGCAATAGATGAACATGAAGAAGAGTCACCAGTCGAACAAGACTTACATGAGCTGTAAATTGAGCCTCCTATTGTTCAAAATCATGATGTCCGTGAAAACAACATAATGCAAACATCACTGATTCAAAACCATTTTTCTAATCTGATATAATTTAATACGGTTTAATTATGTTGTGTACTGAAAACATTGTATTGTTTGTTTTACTTTGTATTTTAGTATGTAACTTTGTTTCCTTATGTCTGTTTAGTTATGCAGCTATTTTGTTCGCTTAAAACAAATAAACATTTATCTATAAGAACGGTTACTTGGAAAATTGATGAAATAAATTTATATACCTAATTATGTTGTTAAACAACAAAATAAATTAAAAACGGATGTACATTTTTTAAGGTTTTATTTCAAGCCTCATGATAATACATCAATTTCTCAAAATAAATAAAACCCCTTAATGTTAACTATTTATTCCTTATCTATAATGCTAGCTAATTATGTAATATTAACATCTACTTATAAATCATAATTATAAACATAGAATGCCTGTGTGATTGGCCATACACTGTGACTGGCAAATAAAATTAATTAAGATGGCTGTTACTTTCGTCTCTTTTGAGTTGAGCATTCAATATTTTCATTTCCAACTGATGTTTTTTTTCCAAGCATTTTTCTTTCCTTTCTGATTCCTCCAGAAGTGCCATTTGAAAATCAATGAACTCAATCTTTTTTCTGGCCAACTCTTCATACACTTTCCCCCTGCCTCCTTGTTGCAATTTGGAAGAAACTGATTCGCTTTGGTCTATGTAGGTATTGCTTATTTCTTGAATAATGTTTACATATATAATTTGAGATTTGTAACACTTTGCTTTTAGGCTGTCTCAACTGGTGTGTTCCACGAACTCTAGTTACAATTTGCCTATAATTATTAATGACTTTTATTTTATTTCAAATCTTTTTCATTTTAGTATACATACAAATTCTATATTGGCACTAGAAGATTCATCTGTAGTACCTCCAACTGCCTTATATTTTCTTACACAAAAGCCTCAGTGATGGGGCTTGCAGTGTCTTTTGTAACTGGCAAATCTGTATTTACTATAAAATATATACCCAAGATAATATAACTGAGTGAATCAAAACATAAAATAATCCATACCAACATCAGAATAATACAATGCCGTTGCCCCAGCACTCTATTTCCAACACTATCTAACTTTGTTTCTCTCGTTGGGCCCCCACCTGTTTTGTACATATATTGTTTCTGTTCCGCATGTTCCTTCTTTATTGATTTTTTAATGAATCCTGCTAGGCAATGAATTTGCTAGCCAACATTTTGGCAGTTCTTGTACCACAAACTATTGAACCTTCCTTCAATGAGTCTCCATTCTATATCTTCGGTATTATTAGAAAGGGTGTCTATTTTTTTTTCCACTCTGGAATAGAATAATGCGAGGATCACCGGCACTATTACTACGTAAAACAACTTTATACGTACCGACAATTTCTTTACTTGCCTCAACCAAATCGACTAAAGAACAATTTCGTCAATCGTGAAATTATTGCACCGTTTTTTCTCCATTTTAGTAAGATGACACAAACAATTTTATACTCTGTTATCTATCACTTTTATTTTTAAATTGTGTAAGTATAGTTTCGTAAAACGATGTTATATTCTCAAACACTACTTTAAAACTAAAGTATAACAGCTGTTTATCCTATGTACTTAATTTTACACTTTTGTCATCACAAAGTAACGGACAAATCAATCAATTAATATTGTTATAATTTTCAAACCATTCACGTTAGGTTAGACTTATAAAATGCTATAATTACCCACGCCATCAACTGTCAACGATGGCGCACTTCCACCTACTATTTTGGCATATTAGAACTACTAGGGCGTTATTTTAGGTATAACTAAATGCGTTGTAGGCAACAGGCCAACACCAGATATACTGAGAATAATACCTGGTATAACTTATTCCGAGTATAACTGTTCGCCATTTATACTTGGTTTATACTTGCATTGTTTAATCGGCCCTTAGTGGGTTTGCGAACAAACATAACTACAGAATTTGGACCGATGAAAATCATCAAGTGATTCAGGAGTTAGTTACCTTTTTATCTTCAAAGAGTCATTTTTGATCGGTTTGATTTTTGGACTGAAGGAGTGATAGGACCTTATTATTTTGGAGACAATGACGCAGTCATGTTACAGTTAATGGTGAACGCTATAGGTATATATTAACGAAATATCTGACTTAAATTGATATATGTGGATATAAACAATGTTTTCGTTCAACAAAACTTGCCACACATCTGGCCAAACATCTCTGCTTTTGACAGCTGGCTTATGCATCTCGGCTAGAGCTCGTGATCCCAGTTCGATCATCTAGCTTGCACCGAAGCCATTGTCCCCACCGAGTCCTTTGCCTAGAGATATACTAGTAAACTAGTGGGGCTCCCCTCCCCCCTTGGTACCCATGTTTGATTAGTTAACCCCTGTTAGATTATTAGCTTAGTTAGCCTCATCAACATTGAATGGGTCAACGTCCAAGTCGTTATAGCGCGAGCTGTACTTTTCTTTGAATTCTATGGATGTATTGCAAGGAAAGTTTGCTGGACGCGTTATTTCGCGAAATGGTAAGGTCAACCGGCCACCAAGAGATACTACACGATATGTGCGAAGATAGATCAATCAAACGAAAACAAAAATAAAAATTTCCAGGTTATCACTTGTAGGTCATTAAAGTTCTGGCACTCTTATTGGATGACCCTGTAGTAAGTTTGTGCGACTACAAATTTCACCCCATGGTTCATAATTTTTCCAGCATTCTCCACAAGATGCCTACGCCGCTAATAGCTTCGTCAGAACGAGCCGAAGCGAGGACCAGCTGCAGCTTCAAAACAGTCTTGGTGGGGCTGTGAGTACCGCCAACTCCGAAGCGGATGAGGACGTTGCAAGTTCTCTCAACACGCTTTTGGATACCCGACCAGACTCTGCCAATAGCGATAGCGATCGGTTTGTATTCAGTTAGATATTTGGAAATTGCGTATAATAATTGAATACTAAATTTATTTCAATATTTTCAACAATTTTTTAAATGTTCTTATATTTTTCTTGGTACACTTCTTTCTTATTTCTAAAGTGAATCAATTTTTATTAATTTAGTTTATTATGAAATTAGCATCCTTCTTACCAAAGAATGTACTCATCTCTCCCACCTATATATGAAACAATAGTATTTCCTATACTCCCAGTTATACTCCAAGAATAAAAACTATTAATTGTAAATCTCCATATGTGCGCCACGTATAGTTATAATATTGAACATGTTCTCACACTCGCATTTTTTCATGTGATTCCTTCATATGAACAGCATGAGCTATATGATGGATATTTAGTACCTGAGATCGGACTTGTTAGAAAATATAAATTAATAAATAGTTTCTTCTAACGGCGCCATCACTTCTTCATTTATGAAAATATCTATATCGCCAAAATGTTTATAAATTAATTTCAATTATTTTTTTTGAGTACACTGGATTATATCGTTCGTTTATGTTGTATGATTAAAAAAATAACAATAAGAAGGAACACAACGATAAAGCTAAACTTAGTAATAATTAATATTTCTATAGAACGAAGTAGTAGTGTACGAGTAAGTAAACACACTGATCTCTGGAAAACATTTCGCTCTCAATTTATTACCATTGTAAAGCAACACCGCTTTTAATATATGTTTTGTAGAATTAACATATATAGTAGCCAGAGATGTACAAGATACCTCATAAAAAGTATCTGAATACTCACAATACTTATAAGTAATGTATTTGAGATATCAGATACAATATACTTTTATTGTATTTCAAATACCATTTCCAATTTTCCAATTTTGTATCGGATATCTCAAAAGTATCTTGTATTCAGATACTTTTTATGAGGTATCTTGTACATCTCTGACAGGAGCTCATCTATATAAATAAAAATTAATGTTGCTAAGCGCAAAACTCGAGAAAGGTTCGACCAATTCGGCTAATTTTTTTTTCGTATGTTCCTTGAGGCACACGGAAAGTTTTAATAATAAAAAAAATGCGTAGACAATAGTAAAAACAACACTTTTCTTTTCACATAAAAACTAGCTGTCAAACAGTTGACGTAAATTGTCAACGTCAGTTGTAACGTATTATAATAATAATGTAATGTATTAATTTAATGTAATTTAATTTAATGTAATTTAAAATTAATTCTTCTGTACGTGGCGATTCTTGGTTTTTTTATATTTTCACTTCTCTTAAAAACCAATTGTGTGTTCCGTGTGATTACGTTTAGACCCATGTCGCCAAAACGTGGGCGCAGTAATTTGGTTCGAAGAACTCGAAATGGTACAAACCAAGCAAACTTTCAATCTAATCGGATTACAGAACAACGTGAAGAGCCAAATGAAATTGAAAGGAAGAAATATTTTCTAAACAACTCATTGACCTTGGTAATGGCAAAATCACTGTTGATGATTCGACTGGCTGCATTACATTTTCTGTCGATTTTTCTCAGTTTACTGAAACAACAACCGAGCTCATACAAAAGGTGTTCCCAAACGTCGCTTAAAATTACAAAGATCATTTTTGGTTGAGCGAACGTGCTA
Organism: Cosmopolites sordidus; assembly: GCA_031761425.1. Classification (NCBI taxonomy): domain Eukaryota; kingdom Metazoa; phylum Arthropoda; class Insecta; order Coleoptera; family Curculionidae; genus Cosmopolites; species Cosmopolites sordidus. Next base: position 352,408 of record JARFXV010001053.1, on the reverse strand, counting down.
TATTAGCTGCCAAAAACACGGATGTAAATGAAATAAACTTCAAAATTCAAAATGAAATTGCCGGTGAATTAAGGACATACAAATCAGTTGATTGCGCAACTAATCAAGATGATATCGTCAACTATCAACCAGAATTTTTAAAATCATTGGATTTGCCAGGATTGCCACCCCATAATCTTCAATTGAAAGTAGGATCGGTAGTCATAATGTTACGAAATATTACCATCGATTAAGAAAAATTTACTTAATGTAATCGAAGCAACAATTCTAAAAGGAAAATATAAGGGAGAAGTGTTGATACCCCGCATTCCAATGATATCAACTGACGTACAATTTGAATTTAAACGACTGCAATTTCCAGTGCGGCTTGCTTTCGCAATGACCATAAATAAATCATAGGGTCAGTCTTTTAAGTATTTGCGGCGTTAATCTTGAAAGCCCATGCTTCTCTTATAGACAGTTGTATCTTCCCTGCTCTCGCGTTGGGCAACCGTCAGCTTTATTTGTTTACGCACCAAGTAACCAAACAAAAAATATTGTATATCATAAAGCATTAGAATGGATATCATCAAGTACAGGTTGTAGATGGCAATTAGTTTGGATCATGTTTGTGTAGCAATGCATCGAGTACATTATAAACATCTGAGTATATCAAATTTTCCTCTCGAAGAAAACAATGTGTGATGCTTTTTTGACATTTTCGGAAGGAAGTAAAGTTTACGTCATTTTGAAGAAAATTCCACCCTGTTAATTTGGATGCTAGAAGTTGTTATTGTTCTTTTGATTCGCAAAATATTCACGAACAACAACGGTCTGTGAGATGCAATATATACACATACAGTGCAATACACTGTGTGAGTGGCGAAAACTTGCATACACTTTTTACTTATAACCTAACTTCTACTATGATGACCTGGCAAAAAAGTCAAATTGAGATCGATATTATTTGGCAGAAATGTCAACTTTTAATAATAATAATAATAATAATAATTATACACGGTATAAATTAAAATTCATGTAAGAAATCTGGGCATAATTATCATAATTGTTAATAATTCTAAAGGTAATTATAAATTTTAATTTTATTTAATTTTTCCTATCATTGTCATCATGATTTATTAATGTATTAATAAGAAATAAGACCTTCGTCAAAGCGATAAGATTAAATTAAACAGAAACATTTCTATTTAGAAAATTTCATTTTGGTAAGTGTCGCAGTGTCGCATTTTTCTCCCTCTTCTTCTCGTTTCCAAATCGATGTAAGTGTGTATTTTTAATAGCGAACAAATTAGGATTTCACTAATTAAGGAACTTCTTCTTTGGCTGAAATCCAGAATAAACACATTTACTGTGGGATTCTATAAATAGCACTGGCATCCTGTAAATCATTACATTATATCATTTTTAATTATGTAAACTAATTTTATGGATGTTATAAGGTCTGTTTTTATTATAGCAGTCATCGTAGCTCTACATCATTTTAAGCAATATATTTTTTATATTGTTTCTGTTGATAATGATGTTGAGAGAAATATAGGTGAGGTTAGAACTTGATGTACTTCACATGTACCAAATTTATCATCATGTACAGTGGGGGAAAATATTTAAATGTACTGATTTTCTCAATTTCCTTTATTTTAACAGCTTTAAATTATTTAACGTATTAATACAAACTGCAACTGATTGTTAACAAAATTATAGCATAATTATAACAGAATATAAAGTTCTGTAAAATACCCAAAAAAAGTTTCTAAAAATTGGTAAAAAAACTTTCAGTATTTTGTACTGTATCCATTATCTATGACGGTTTGCAATCGTCTCGACATTGATTTTACTTTTTTTTATTATCTCATTTGATATTGGGTTGATGCAAAAGTTTGTCCCATTTTTTTTTAGAAAAATTGAAAAAATCTTATTTACTAAAAATTACGTTTAATCAGTACACGAGGTGTGACTATTAAATAACGAGACTGACGCTGTTATACATTTTATTTTGATTTCATACATATTTACTTATTATCACTTTGAATATACACCCCTCCTCGATCCCTACAACGCCCCATGCGAATCTTCCATTGTTCGAAACAGTGCTGGAAGTATTATTCTGTCAGCTCCTTTAGAATGCGTGCCATTTTCTTTTTCACAGCTTCAACGGACTCAAATATTGTTCCTTTTAATATAAATTTCACCTTAGGAAACAGATAAAAGTCGCATGGCACCAGATCAGGAGAATGCGGCGGATGGTCTAACACTGGGGTGCTGTACTTGGCTAGAAACTTCTTAACAGACAATGTTGAATAAGCAGACGCATTGTCTTGGTGGAGAACCTGTGCCTTGCCCTTCCACAATTCGGGTTGTTTTTTCCTTGTTCCTTCACGGAGTTCAGCAAAAACGTGAAAGTAGTAATGTTGATCGATAGTTTGACCTTCACAATTCGTTGCTCTATTGTTACACTTGAACATTTTTCCGGCGAAACAAAAAAACGACTCTAATGCGAATGAAGACTACAGTTATACGGATTTGTTTACAGAAGCGAGAGGTACTGCATTCGAAAGAGAAGGCTTCACGCTAAACAGCTGTTGATCGCTGGCGTTTGGCGCATGCGTACTTCTGTATAAGCGTCCGTCTGGTTATTTTATAGCCACACCTCGTATATGGTGTGCGTGTTAATACAGAATGACTTTTCTTAATTTTTCTGGTAGCTACATAATCCTACGCTCATAAAAGTTTTGAGATTTGTGGCTGAAACACTGATCCAGGTGATTGTTGCAGAGGGCGCAAGGTTTGGATAATGCGGTGGATGAACCAAAATATTCCAGCCAAGTTGTATCTGCCAATTGACACTGTTGATTGGTTGATTCCAAGCATTTCTCCGATCTTTCGAGTTTTATGCCAATATTTCGTTGCCGATCGTCCAGAACGTGGTTCATGGCATCGTGGTCAACGACCACGATCAATATATCGAAATTTTATTCAATATTTTGATCAATATATCGAAAATGCATCTTATTTTCTTCCATTTTTAATGTTTCACAAAATTTTATAAAATACATTTTACAAATTTTTTTTATTTTCTTACCTTTGAATCCACTGAATTTTCCTGAGCAGACGTTGGTCATTACGGACATTTGTTTAGACGCCTGCTTCAGGCCTGATGATGCGCGCAGACACGGAAGAATTTGAACCAATTCTCTCCTTGTAATTGCGTACAGTGGTCCAAAAAGAATTATTTTTTCAACACTTTTCACCTATATTGACAAAATGGTGGACTAACCAGCCTATATGCCTATATCAAATATTTCTGACAATTTCATGATAGAAAAATATCTCCTTAAATGCAAGAATTCTTTCTAATCCTCATTGTTACATATCACGACCTAGAGTTAAAATAATACTGATAAATACTTTCAAACACTAATTTATTGACGTAAAAAGTATACAATTGGGTACAAAAATGCACTGAATTTAAAGATAAACAATCCGCCTTCACGCAACAATAACAGAATACTCCTAAATAAATATTTACTTTTCATGGATTAATAATTGAAGCAGCTTCCTTTCAAGGTTTATAATGAGAGTAGTAGCAAATATTTATAATTCATAGGTTTGGGAAATAAATAATACATATTAATTTACTACCTCTCTACTCTTATCGAAAAGTGTATATAGAAAAATACAAGTAGTTTACTGTAATCTATTTTTCATTATTAGCTATAAATATTATGATCAGCCCCTATATCAAAATAGTTATTCTTAATATGCGTCATTGATGTACTTCGTCAATGTTAGCATTATATATGTGCAGAAAATTCGATCAAAATCATTACACAGTAAATTTTAACATTAAAAAAATATTCATGCGTAATAAAATTAATCTAGAGCAACAGGAAAATCAAAATGGCTAAGGCGACAGTACCACCAAAACCACCGTCTAAATAATATTTATTTACTTTTGATAATATAAAATAATTTTTCAATAGACTTTGCGTGATATCTATTACGGGTTTTGTTGGATTTGCTTTAGAATATTAATTTAAATAAATTATATGAAGTGTGCTAATTTTTTTTTTAGGATCGTGTGGACATATAACGCTCCTATATCCGAGCTTCACAAGCTGGGTCATACGCTCTCGAACGGCAGCAGTTCATCGCATAGTAATACGTCACCTTCCAGCAGCCCTCTACACACTGGTTCACCAAACTCACCCACCTCTGTGTCTTCCTCGGTGATGTCAAGCCAGTCAGGCTCGCGTCGTTTACCTTACTCACTGACCAACGGACCTCAACAGCAACAAACGTTCGACTTCAGTGTATCAGAAGGTAAGTCTACAGATATGAACTGATTTTAGTAGGTGTTTCGGTTAATAATATCGATTTTTTCGCAAAATTAGTTATTACTTTTTCCCAACTTTCTGTCGAAGAATTGATTCCACGCCAAAAGAACTTTAAAAGTAAAGTTTTGGGGTTAGAGGCGCAACAGCAACTGAGAATGCTATTTAGCGACTGGACCTACAGCTTAACGTGGGTTCCGAACCACGGTCATCAGCTACCGAAAACCCCGGTCAGCACCCCCCTCAGGCTATCAACCCTTTATCAGGAAACCTACCGACTGGCGAGTAACCAACGTAGAACACTTCTCAGAATCATGAAACCCGAAGTGAACCCAGTGAAATCCCGAAATCGATATCTCTGACATGTCATGAGATATTTCGATTTTTCTAAAAAAATCAGTTATTGTTTCACTACTACCTGCATTAAGTTAAAAAAATATTAACCTAATGTTTGCCTTCCTTCACACTTTACCCAGGCTTAGGACTGGTCCAAATTCTTCGTGCCATATTAATTTGGAGCGTGTTTAAAGGCCAACGGGCCAACAACGAAGATAATAATAATAACAGTCAAATAAAATTAACAGCACAACAGTCTAATAATTAACAGAATCTGAACTTTAACGCCTTTCTAAATGTTCAAAATGCCTTCCATCCTTAGAAATGCAAAGATTTATTTTTCGACGAGTACTAAAAACGGCAGCTTCAATTTCCGCTCTTGAAATGCTGGTTATTGAATTTTGAATTCTTTCAATCATGTTTTCTCGTGTGGTAGGACGAGTTTGAAAAACAAGGTCTTTTAGTATTCCCCACAAGTAAAAATCGAGGACTGTCAAATCCGGTGAGCCGGAAAATAAACTACCCCGTCCTATCCAACGATTTGGAAACGAAGCATCCAAGAAGTTTCGAACCACCTGCGAGAAGTGAGCAGGGCATCCATCATGCTGGTACCAAATTTGTCTTCTTGTTTCCAACGAAACATCTTCCATTAGTTCTGGCAGTCCATTTTGTTAAAAAATAAATATGTTTCACTATTCAAATGTCCATTAAAAATAAAGGGACCAATAATTTTGTCTCCCAAAACACCACACCATACGTTCACACTCCATCTATTTTGGTGGTTGATTTCTAACATCCAGTGAGGATTAGCAACTGCCCAGTAGTGCATATTATGTAAGTTAACGCCTCCATCACTGCTAAAAGTAGCTTCATCAGTCCATAGTATGCGTTTTAAGAATTGTTTATTTCCACTACACATATTTTTTAACCAGTGACAATAGTCTAACCGTCTGTCGAAATCGTTATCCAAAAGGGCTTGGTGTAAGACAACATGATAGGGGTGCAGCTTGTTATCTCTTAAGATTCGATGAACGGATGTCTTGCTAACACCTAATTCTTTAGATATTTGTTTGATACTTAAATGGGGGTTGGTTTCAACATAAGCCAGAACATTTACGACATTATCTCCATTACGAATCGAACGTAACCTGGTGCGGACTGGATCTGGATGTACAATTCCTGTTTCTCGTAAGCGTCTTGCTAGACGTTCTTTTTCGAATAATGCCTTCTTTCGGGATATTGACTTGCATATTGCCGCTCTGCAATATATGCATTTTCAAAACATTGGAAATACACCGCCAACATGTCATAGGCCTCGTTATTCGTAAAAGGCATTGTTAGATATTATTATAATAATTATTAATAATCAATAAATGCAATATTTTTTTTCTGATTTTTTTCAGAAAAATCGAAATATCTCTTGACATATATATATATATATATATATATATATATATATATATATATATATATATATATATATATATATATATATATATATATATATATATATATATATATATATATATATATATATATATATATATATATATATATATATATATATATATATATATATATATAATATATATAATATATATATATATATATATATATATATATATATATATATATATATATATATATATATATATATATATATATATAGACGAATATTGAATATATATATATCAACCTCACCTATATATATATTTTTTGGTAGTGTGTGATGGTAATTGTCAATGTAAGTATGATTGACATACACAAAAAATATATTTACTTCCTATCTTTTCAGAATTTATAAAAATTAATATAATTTATTTTTAAATTCGTTTTGAAAACACGAGGAGAATACTTCCCGAAACGTTAACGTTAAAAGTTTGTATATTTTTTTAGAACATTTTTATATTTTTTTAAATTTTGTTCGTTAGGCAAATTTATTACAAAAAAGAATCACCGAGAAATTTGTCTCCGTTTGGTTTTTTGTTTTTACCCAGTGATTCTTTACTTACATAAGAACTGATATTTTTTGCGTTTTAGATCGTGGCGAAAAATCCAAATAAAGAAAAAAAATATATGAACACGCCACAATCATTTAGACATTACTTAAAATGAAAGTCATTGAACCATCTAATTTGTTTCTGACTACACTAATTTGGTTCAGAACTAAGTTCTGACCTACTAAAAAAATCACCCTATATAACAGACTAATAGGTGATGCCCAAAATGTTAGTATTGTACTATAAATAGTTGAAAGTGGCGTTAAAAAATCATATAAAACTTATTAAAAGCACAGTGTACACGAGAAAACGTTAACATTTCTTTTAATGTACAACTTGAACATTTCTGTTTTCCTTTTAATGATGTAACGTTTGATATAACATTCTGTTGTAATAACGAGGATCTTTACCGAGTATACTTTTATTATCTTTTAGTTAGCATAATTCTCATACCAACTATATCTACTTCTCTGTTTTTTTCAATAAATGAACGAAATTATCGGTATAATGTCCACAGATCATATCTTCTCGTGAAGTTGAATTTGATTCTATTTGTTTGCTATAAACAAATATCGTTTTCGATAAAGACCTTCGTTTTCGGTTTTAGTTGTTTTGTTCTTGGTGATTGGAAGCAATGTGACAGTAGTAGCTGCATTGTATGCTTGATGCATATTAGTTGAGTTTAATGTGTAAACAGTTAGGAAAATCAGGTGAGAACATCACGCCTACTTGTTTCCTCATGTTATAAGTGACGAAATAATTGTGGCTTTTTCTAGAATTGTTGGTGCTAAGTCACAGTTTCTAAAATAACATTGAGTAGATACAAGGGTAGACTGAAAAGTAAGACACTTTTTAAATAACATATTGCTATTTGGATCGATTTATTTTACAACTTGTCGAACTTTGGAAAACAGTCATCTCTACATTTAATGTGAATTTCTTTCCAGCCTGCTATTTTTCATGTTTGAAAAGAAAACCAAGTCGGAGGGGCAAAGTCCAGAGAGTAGTGTGGATGCGGCATCAGTTCGGAGCGCAAATTGATTAATCTCGTTATCGCGGTGAAGCAACTCTTTGTTGTTCGCCAATCTCGTTATCGCGGTGAAGCAACTCTTTGTTGTTCGCCAAATGATGTTTTTTTTTGTCTTCTCTTCATCAAATTTTGATCAATCTGAAATTTGACCAATAATGTAACATAATACTCTCCTGCAATCGTCTTTCCAATTTTTTAAATAGCCGATAATGTTCACTGTTTTTACTGGTCTTAGGTTTCTGGCGCATAGTGATGAATCCAAGTTTCATCAACAGTCATGAATTACTGTGAAGTGATCGTACTGAGTAAACGCGGAACTTATCGAGCTGATCAATAGCGTTGTACGATATTCCGTATGTGTAGATGTTTATCATTTCAACAATCTATTTAATCTTCACTCTGCGATCCGCCAACATCATTGTGCAGGAAGTCTTAGGTTACAGAGTTCGCTGTTAGCAAAATGAACTTTGGTTCTTGACTTAATACGTATGTCAAGTCTGGTAAGTAAGTGGGTGGGGCAATAATTCTCAGCTAAGTGCAGCAATGGTGTCTCTGACCGCTTGCGCTGTGTAGGATGGGGCGTTGTCTTGCTGCAAAATCACTTTTCCGTGTCTTGTAGCCCAATCTGGTCGCTTGTCGAGCAAGGTATGGTTCAAATTGATCATTTGTCGACGGTAGCGAACTGTATTAACTGTTTCCCCTGGTTTCAGAAACTCATGGTGCGCGACACTTTTCTGATCCCATCAAAATGCACAACATTGATTTCTTTCCAAAGCGATTCGGTCATGCGATCGATGTTAATAGTTGCACGTCGTCCTCTTCCAACAATGCTTGCAATTCGGCATCTTTAATTTTTTTCGGTTACCATGGGCGTTATTTGTCTTTTTAACGCCCACAAGCGTCTTGCATTGGAACATTGTCACCGTAAATTTCCACAAGTATGCAACGGGTTTCACTCGCGTTTTTCTTTTGATTGAATCAGAAAAGTAGTACGTTCCGAAAATGTTCTTTATTTGGCTCGAAATTTGACATTTTTACCACGGGAATTAAAAAAAAACTAGAAAATCGTTTAAACATCAATGACTTTTCTTAAGTGCGTTAGTTCCTTGTTTTCTAGTGAACGAAATGAACTATCATGAAATTTATATCGATTATTGAAAAAAAGTTGGCCCTTCCAGTTCCCTGTTCCAGTTATTTTAATTATTTTTTTAAGTTGAATGAGTAACAAATATTCAGTGCCACGGTACATGCAGGATTATTTGAAAATAACAGTTATAACTTCTGTGTTGAGTTAGATTAAGCCGAGTTTATTGTATTTATGTTATTTCAATAGGCAAGCAAACTCATATCTGATAAGATTAGTAATTGAAAGACTCTAATCAATGAAAACATTTTATACGATGGTAGATTGAAAAGTTATCGGAATTTATACGGATTTTTTTTTTCAATTTTATTCCTTCGCCACATTTCGTTCAATGTTTCCTTGGCTTTCAGAAGCTAACTCCTTATCGGATATGGTAAAGGATTGTGTTAAAGCTACCTAAAAATAAAATTGATCAGTTTTTAAATCCCCCAAAGTTTCATTTCATTAAGAAATATATTGAGTTTTGCGAACTCATGGATATTATCAAATTTAGAGTTGTTTTAGCCCGTTTATTTTGTAATGTGATCTACTCATTCGGAAAATAACCCTGACCACGAAATCCAAAAACCCACTCGAATTGAAATTAGATTCCATGAATGTTTTACAGTCTGTCCAAAAATTACCAGAAATTGCTAGATAAAACACAAAATGTTTATTATTTATCCAAATTTATTGTATCGCACTTAAAGTAGGCGTCTTCCGAAATAATACTCTTATGTCAACGAATAATCCAATTGTCAAAACATTTTTAAACGTATTTTCCTAAATCGACTTCAGTTCTCATCGCGAATTCTCTTTTATGTCTTCTGTCGACTGAAGACGGGTGCTTTGAGGTAATTTGAGTTTTAGAAAGAGAAAGAAGTCGGCCGGAGCCATATCAGATGAATACGGTGGTTGTTCAATGGTGTTTGTTGAGTTTTTGGTCAGAAATTCGTTCACAATGTTCACCTAACCTAACTTTTGATCGACTTTGACGTGGTTTTTCCCGTTTCGGCTCCGTTGGAAGGCGCCATTTCGAAGCTTGTTGACTGGTTTGCATGTCAACTCGTATACCCACGTCTAATCACCAGTTACAATGCGTTTTTTGAATGTGGAGGTCAGAATTGACTCGTTCTAGCATGTCTTCAGATATCTTTACGCGATTGAGTGTTTGAAGAAAAATCAGATCTTTCGGTACTAGTCGGGCGGCACATGTATGTATAGTGTTCATCGAGGCCTCGCGGTACTCGGACGTGTTTTGCCGGTGCCGGGATCGACGCATACCAGGAATTCGTGAGTGATTTGCCTATTTATCGAGAAATAACAATAATTTATTATAATTATTATTATTTATATTATTATTATAATTTTGATAATAAACTGATAAAATATCGAGAGATAAGTGAGAAATAAAATATAAATATGTTCCCTTCGGGGAACCTATTAGGGTATAAAAAGGACGGTCAACCAGTTACTGAAACTACACAGAACCTACCAACCAACAATGTTAGACAGGGTGTACCAACCAACAATAACATACAGGGTGTACCAACACAATATACAACTCCTGCAACTAGATCGCAGAGCCAGTCAACACATAATAATAAGTACTATTACAGAATGTCATCAACTAGCGATGATGAGCTAGATGATCAAGAAAATATTGAGCATCCGTGGCAAAACGTGAAACATACCAAAAGGAGGAAAATAAACCCAAACAATCAACAAAGTGTCCCACTAAACAACAGATTCAATAGCTTACCTGTAGATAACGAAGTAAGTAACAATGAGAAGCAGCCAGAAAATATAATTCCAAAACCACCACCAATATTTATTTACGGGGTAACTAACTATCAAGAAATGAGAAACAAGTTGAGGGAAATAGTTGAAGATGAACAATACCGTACAAAAACGCTAGCAGATAATACAATAAAAATTAGTAGCAACGTTTCAGACACCTATAGAAAACTAATACATTTTCTGAGGGAAAACAAAATCATACACCATACATATCAACTCAAGGATGAGCGAGCATACAGAGTAGTAATTAAACACCTACATCATACAACTGATTTGAACGAAATCAAAGAAGAACTATCTCAGAAAGGACATAAAGTAAGGAACATATTAAACGGAAGAAAACGAATAACAAAAGAACCATTAAACCTATTATTTGTTGACTTGGAGCCAGCAGACAATAACAAGGATATTTATAAAATAAATACTTTTCAGAATAAAGTAATACAAGTAGAACCACCAAGAAAAACCAGAGGTATAGCTCAATGTATGCGATGCCAAAACTACGGACACACAAAAACATACCGCAATCGACCGTATGTATGTGTAAAATGTGGTGGACCACACTACATCCAGCTGCAAGAAAAGTAAAAACGTACCCGCAAAGTGTGCTCATTGTGGAGGCCCACATACAGCAAGCTACAGAGGATGTGAATTCTACCATAGAATTACAGAAAAACCAAATAATGCAAATAACAGACTCAACATCCAACATAATACAACCGAATCAACAGCTCACGTTCGACAAAATATCAGCTATGCAAATGTAACAGGCAATAGAAACATCAATCAAACTAACAACGAAGACAACTCAAATATAATCAGCAAATTCTTAGAGGAATTCAAGGCGATGTTTCAGCAACTCGTCCAACAAAATAGCATGGTACTTAACATGCTCACAACGGTGATAAGTAAAATTCACTACATTCTTAAGAATTGCCCATTGGAATGCTAATGGCCTTCCACAACGAAAACATGAAGTTGAATTATTTCTCCATCAAAATTCAATAGATATAATGCTGGTAAATGAAACGCATTTCACAGATAAAACATATTTTCATATTCCACGCTATATAACTTATATTACTAATCACCCAGATAACACTGCACATGCTGGAACAGCAGTAATTATCAAAAACACTATTAAACACCATGAAATGCCTAAATATAAAGAGAATTTTCTGCAAGCCACAGCAGTCAAAGTTAAACTGACGCCATATGAATTAACTATTGCTGCAGTCTATTGCCCACCGCGACACCAAATAAAAAAAGATAATTTTGGGAATTTGTTTGAAACATTAGGGCCGAAATTCATTGCAGGTGGAGACTACAATAGCAAACATACTCTGTGGGGATCACGGCTGACGACTACTAAAGGCAGATAATTATCAAATCTGATACAAAAACAGAATTACTCGTTCCTGTCAACAGGCACTCCTAAGTATTGGCCATCTGATAATAACAAAATACCAGACCTATTAGACTTCTTTATCACCAATGGAATTTCCTCAGAATACATGGACGTTGTATCAAGTTATGACTTATCATCAGATCACTCACCAATAATCGCAACAATTAGTAATTTTGTTATTAATAAATACACAATTCCTGGATTACACAACAAAAACACAAATTGGTCTAAATACCAAAATAAAATCGATGAGAAAATAGACCTAAAAGTATCCCTTAAAAATCCGAACGAAATCGATTCGGCATTAACAAGGCTAACCAGTATCCTAATAGAGGCAGAACAACATGCAACACCTCAATCTGACATGCCAAATCAAGGATATAATATACCGTTACAGATAAAAACACTTATAGCTATAAAACGGAAAGCGAGAGCCAAGTGGCATCGAAGCCAGGCTCCGTCAGATAAAACTTATATCTTAAATAGAGCGATTAATAATTTGAAATTAAAACTAAAAGAAGCTCGGGAGAGATCATTTCAAAAATATGTTACAAAGCTCAACAGTTTTGACAATACAATTTGGTAACCAATCAAACATAAGAGAAAACCTAAAATACAAGCTACACCCATTCGCAACGAAGAAATGCCAAATTGTAACTGGGCCAGAAGCGACGAAGAAAAAGCGACCGTGCTTGCTAAATATTTTGCTGAAGTATTTACTCCAAACGACGAGGAACTAGATGAGGAAATAGAAAGAGAATTGGCTACCATCATGACGGACATACCATCCATTCAGGTTGCTACTCCAAAAGAAGTCAAAAGAGAAATTAGTTTACTGAATACAAAAAAAGCTCCAGGTATCGATAAAATTACCCCTAAAATGTTAAAGGAACTTCCAAGAAAAGGGATAGTATTAATCACTTACATACTCAATGCTATGTTGAAATGCAATTACTGGCCTAAACAACTGAAAATTGCTCTAATAATCCCAATACTCAAAGTCGGAAAAGATCTGACAGAAGCTTCATCATACCGACCTATAAGTCTACTGACCGTTATGTCAAAACTTTTTGAAAGACTTATACTCTACAGAATAAATACTGACCCCGATACAGAAAACTGGATTCCTGCACACCAGTTTGGCTTTAGACAAAACCATTCAACTACGCAACAGACTCATCGCATAACCCATGAAATAAATAGAGCAATAGAAAACAAACAATACTGTACATCAGTGTTCCTAGATGTCAGTAAGGCCTTCGACAAGGTTTGGCATAATGGCCTACTATTCAAAATCAAAAAATCTCTTCCTATAACATATTACCATCTCTTAAAATCCTATCTCATTGAAAGGAAATTCAAAGTTAAAATAAACGATAGCACATCGGAAAAATATACCATTAGATCGGGAGTTCCACAAGGCAACGTTATCGGCCCCTTGCTCTACGTACTCTGTACGGCTGATCTCCCAATAACAAAATACACCACAATTGGTACATTTGCTGATGACACAGTCATACTTTCATCAAATATAAACCCAGTCGAAGCCTCAAACAAACTACAAACCCACCTGAACCTAATTCAAACCTGGTCTCGAAAGTGGAAAATTAAAATAAATGAGACAAAATCAGCGCAAGTCAACTTTACCCTCAGGAAAGGGCAGTGCCCTAGCTTACATTTTAATAACGTAGAAATCCCAACATTCACGAATACAAAATATTTAGGTATACACTTGGACAGTAAACTTACGTGGAAAACCCATATAGTCAAAAAAAGAAAACAAATTGACCTAAAAGTAAAAGAATTGAGCTGGTTAATCGGAAGAAAGTCTAACTTATCTTTAGATAACAAAATTCTATTATACAAGGCTATCATTAAGCCAATTTGGACTTATGGGATAGAACTTTGGGGATGTACCAGTAAATCAAATTTAGCCATTATCCAAAGATGTCAGTCCAAAATATTACGAATGATTGCCGACGCACCTTGGTACATATCAAACCACACTCTTCACGAAGATCTCCAGATACCCTATGTTAAGGACGTGATCAAGAGCAGCAGCATAAAATATCACCACAAACTGGAAAGCCATCCTAACACCCTACTACAGCCTGTTTTGAATCCAACAAATAATACAAGACTAAAAAGAAACTGGCCAACAGACCTGATAGAAGGATAATGGGGACTCGTCGTTGGGGAGTCAGCTCATCACGCCAATATAGGGAAGTCTAGCCCTCAAGCCATCACATTAGCTTATAGAATATTGTAATTCTGATTGCTAATATACGAAATAATAATAAAAAAAAACATGTATGTATGTATATATATATATATATATATATATATATATATATATATATATATATATATATATATATATATATATATATATATATATATATATATATATATATATATATATATATATATATGTATGTATGTATGTATATGTTTTCACGGTTGTGAAATGTAATGATAGTTTCTCGAGTATCGCGGGGTACCCGAAACTCAGCTAACATGGGATACCCGAGAAACCATCATTACATTGGCATTTTCAGGTGTTGTCCGCTTCGACTGGCCTCTTCAGCAGTTCTCAGTTGGACTCTTCAGTCGAAGCGGACAACACTTGAAAATGCCAAATGAGTGGGAACACTTGAAAATGCCAACGGGTTTCATGCCCAAACAATCGCTTAAAGTGGTACGAATTGATTCGTCAGACACAGAAAGATCAGCGGCTATCGCTTTCAAACTTAAATCACGATTTTCAGTCACCATTTCCTTCACTTTAGCGATATTAACTTCAGTTGAAGACGTTGATGGCCAACCAGAGCGAGGCAAATCTTCCACCACATCTCGACCACTCATATGCAAGTGCTTTTGATAAACTCGATTCACCGTAAGTTCAAGTGAAAAAAAATCTATTGGATAAGTTTGGTATTTGTACTAAATTGTATTCCAGGAAAATTCCAGAAACGTGTCAATTTACCCTTGTATGCTCATTAATACGATTATTTTACGATGTGCGCCTGGAAAGTTTTATAATTTAGTTTTATTTTATTGACAATTTTTTTCTTTGTTTTACTATATTAATTATGATAAGCTTTAAATATCACCACCTAAATATTCTTATCAATCGACACCTCCAGCCGTTACCTCCACGTATAAGCATAAAAGACAGAAAAAAAAAATTGCCCAATATACTTTAGATAAGAGATCCTCACGCTGTAAAAACGACCTCGGGAGCTCCGTTGCTTTTGAGTTTCGTTAAACTTTCACTACGTCTAGCTACAATTCAGTAATTGTGCTAATGGTATTGTTGTTTATCATCGAATGGACTTTTTCTCGACTTTAATCATTTTTTTTTGTTTGATTTGATGTTCAATTTTCAGCCATATCCAACATCTCCAGTCCGGATTACCACGACGATGACAGCGTGGGTATACGAGACTGCGTCATGGAAATCAGCGATCACAGCGACAGCGACAGCACCCTGCTTGGTCCTGAACCCAACAGGCTGCGTAGCAGGGCGAACGAGGGATCCGCTCAGGGCGATCACAGGATCGTTATTCAGGTACGGGGTCCTCAGGAAAAAAAGGGTCAAGTACAAGGCAACGGAGACATCGTTGGACAAAGTGGAGAGTTTCACTTTCAACAGGTTAGTTTGTTGAAATAATATAATCAGGTTGAAATGTATTTTTAAGTGTTTATAAAGTGACTTATTAGAGTATTTCGAAGTACAAGTACATGGTCTTCTTCATTCTTTCGGTTAACTGAAACGCTTTGCTTTTGTAGGATTCCGAAAAAGTTTAATTGATTTTCATCAAACTATAAAACAAGTATTACTAAATATTTCGTTTGTTAGACGTTAAAATGTTAGGCACACTTGTTTATATTTACTTTTTCTTAATCCTCTATGGCAGGGGTTCTTTTGTTATCTAAGGGCCAGACTTGGGTATCCCTGTCGACCAACTGACCGCAAAATAAAGATTATAAATGAGATTTAAAATTTAAGCTTATAAGTGTAGGTAGAAAATAAACGTAGTAACACATATTTTTTTAAAGACGTTTATTAGAAAAAAAAAACTAATCAGATTTCTTTGTTTTGTTCTTGTTTATTTTTACAAGTTGCTCAATGTCTAGTCTTTTCTTGGACGTAGCAATACGAATACTATTTTCAAGGAGCGAGTTCATTATTCTGGTCTGGTTGATTTGACATTTTTCATTCGAGAAAACAACTGCTCACATTCATAGATGCTTCCATACAGTGACATCATTTTCTGAGCATGAGGTCAAATACTATTTGGAGTAAAAATTAAAAAGGCTCAAGTTGTATTTTTCTTTTAATTCACTATTGCACTACATATTTATAAGTTCCATTTTCAAATTTCCTGGTAAATCAGTTATATATATATATATATATATATATATATATATATATATATATATATATATATATATATATATATATATATATATATATATATATGTTCTGCCATTCGAGTCCAATATACTCAATAATGTCATCAGTCCATCGTGTTTTCGGTCTTCTCCGTGGACGTTTGGATTAAGCGGTATCCAGTCCAGGACCGCCCTGGTCCATCTTTCGTCCCATCGCCTCGCTACATGGCCTGCCCACTTCCATTTCAATTACTTTATTCTTCCAATTATGTCACTCACTTTCATTTGTTCTCTGATCCACGTGCAGGTCTTTCTATCCCGTCTAGTAATGCCAACCATACATTCCATTCCCCTCTGTGCTACTCGAAGTTTTTGAACTGACTGATGTGAGTGTCCAGGTCTCACTTCATGTCATAACGGGCAGGACATGTCATAACGGGCAGGACACACTGATCAAAGACTTTTCTTTTCAGGCAAAGTGGTAGTTTGCTCTTAAACACTATGTTGAGCCTGCCAAATGCCTGCCAGCCACTTTTAACGCGTCGTTCCACCTCCCGGACGGTACCTGTATATATATATATATATATATATATATATATATATATATATATATATATATATATATATATATATATACCAGGGCGGTCCTGGACTGGATACCGCTTAATCCATATATAGTATATATATAGTATATATATATATATATATATATATATATATATATATATATATATATATATATATATATATATATATATATATATATATATATATACTATATATATATATATATATATATATATATATATATATATATATATATATATATATATATATATATATATATATATATATATATATATATATATATATATATATATATATATATATATATATATATATATTATATATTATATATATATATATTATATATTATATATATATATTATATATATATATATATATATATATATATATATATATATATATATATATATATATATATATATATATATATATATATATATATATATATATATATATATAGTGATCCACAACCAAATCCGTTCCCAAAATAGAAATCCTTTTGTCCGCAGCAAATTTATTGAACATGACCTGACTCTTCTTCTGGTTTATTTTTATCATCTGCGAATCTAATATAATTTAAGTATGCACCATTAATCCTTATTCCATCCTGTTCCTAACCCAGATTACGGAACACTTCTTCCAGGCAGGCTGAGAAAAGAAGAGGCGATATTGCGTCACCCTGCCGTACGCCCCGCTCTACATTTATTCCAACCTCAACATCGCCAAGGTGGACTATCACTGTAGCTTCATCATATATCGATCCTAGTAGATTCACATAGGCTTTCTCTACACCTTGATTAAGCAATGTATCCATTATGGCCCGCTTTGAGATTGAATCAAATGCCGTTTCATAATCGATCAAAGCCAAGCACAGTGGCATAGTGTATTCGTTGTGTCTTTCTATGACCTGCTGTAGGACCTGGATGTGATCCATTGTTCTGAATTCACTTCTGAATCCTGCTTGCTCCTTTGGTTGTGCGTCATTAAGTTTTCTTAGTATTCTTTTGGATATTATCTTGGTGAAAACTTTGTACCACTGATGGAGGCTTATTGGACGGTAGTTCTTTAAATCTTCCCGTGCTCCTTTCTTATGTAAAATAATCACTTCCGCATTGTAAACCTCCTCCTCCATATATTCTTTTATAAATTCGCCTTCCACGAAAGGCTTCGACTAGGAAGCAATTTTTTTCGATACAATATAGTTCACCTAAAAAAATATTTGGTAAAGATCTTCATTTTCGCAATAACAAAATATGACTTAATTTTGAATGGAGCTTAAACTGTAGGTATAGCACCGCCCATTTATGTGATAAAATGACTTTATATTGACTGCAACTGTAGATGTTTCTTCAAGTCTTCCCCTTTTTATCAACCCGCATTTGAGCGTCCTCAATTCTGTCAAATTTGGCAGCGGGCTTTGACTTATAATCTCTTTTTAAATTGTATTCTTTCATAATAACAACCTACTCACGACATACTAAACACACGGCCAGAATCTTCTCAAAGAAGCCGCGAAGTGTCCATCGAAACAGTGTAGTTTTGGTACGACCACTCGCTATTCGCTTGGAGCACCGTAACAATATCGGTAACACGCAAGCCGTTATTGATTATTATTGAATGTCCCCATTACAATTTGTTAATTTTTTATTTAAATTCATTAAAATACAATACTTTAAATGCTAACGACAACTACATGAGTGTAAACCACTTCAACTTTTGTAAAGAAAATTAAAAACTTGGGACTTAAGACTACTTACTTAGACTTAGACTAGTTTTTGCAACTCTTTTTTTCCAGATGTCAATACTTAAGCGGCAGTTTCACCCAGCAGTAGAGTGCGATCGCAGCGACTGCTTGGGGGGCGTGACTTTACTGTTAGTCGTTTATTTATGTGAATCATACATGCTTCGTTGGCAGTTAACTGTTATCCAAGTTACTGCGTTGACTAGAAATATTTCTACTTTTTATATAGCAGTTGTTAAATTTGAATAAGCAAGATGGCGAAATCTGTAAAACGCATTGCCTTCTCAGATGAGAAACTTTTTACTTTGATCGTATTATATAGGGAAAATGAATGTTTATGGTACATCAGGTCCCCAGCATACAAAAATACTATTAAACGGAAAGCTACATTTACAAATATAGCAGAAAAACTGGAGTTGGGCGAGGAAACCATAAAGAAGAAAATTGCTTCAATAAGAGCGACATATTTATTGGAGAAAAAGAAGATTACTGAGAATCAACGAACTGGAAGTAGTACAGATGACGTGTATATTCCAATAGTACCGTGGTTTGACCACATGAAATTTTTGAATGATGTGATAATCCCCCGAAAAACTATATCGAATTCGGACTCTCTGCAATCTCAATTAACACAGGTATGTATTTACTTTTTTATTGCTTACATTACTTTTGAATAAATGCTACAAATATTAATGTCATTATGCAAATATGATTATTAAATTTTTGACCACTGAAAATCTATACCCCCGAGAGTGACAAAATAATCTGCAAATTCTTCTCGAGTGTCACGAGCAAGGGTTGATGAAAAATTTCTTCCTTCGGGTCGAATATTTGGCAGTACATTAAATGATGCATTGCTTTCTGTATTTACAAATGTTCCTGGGCGCAAATAGTTATGTAATGCACAACAGGACATTATTATAAACTCAGTGGTCTTCAGATTTGTATCCATTGGTCTTCTAAATATTAAAAATCAGCTAGACAGGATCCCAAATGCATTTTCGACAACTTTTCTTGCCCTACATAATCGATAGTTAAAACATTTTTGCTTCACTGATAGATTTGCGGATCGTGGGTACGGTTTCATTAAATTATGGCTTAGTGCAAAGGCATCGTCGCCTATAATACAATAAGTAACCTTTCTATTCCTACCTGGTAATGGTTTAGGTGCAGGAATGTTTAGTGTACTGTTAACATTGATCGCTTCATATAAGGAGCTGTTTCTGTATATCCCACCGTCAGAAACTCTACCGTTACTTCCACAATCAACATAAATAAAATTATAATATGCATCTACGAGTGCCAAAAGTACTATGAAAACCTTTGTAGTTGTAATAACAGGAACCTTCGTTTGGGGGTGCTTGAATAGACACATGTTTTCCATCTAACGCTCCGATGATTTGTGGAAAATGCCATTTTATTTTAAACTCCAATGAAATTTTATTCCATTCTCCTTCCGTATTTTGAACCTACAAAAAAAAGTTGAAATATTATCAATCATCATTGAAATCATCTAAATTACATTTCATTCTAACCTAGCTGCTTAAGTGAGGATGCTATAGTCTCTTACATTATATTATTACATAATTAAATAAATATTTCCTTGTTACAGAGTGAAGAACCTAACGAAGTGAGTAGAAAGAACGATTTATCTTCCGCCACTAATTTCGAACTGACTAAATCTGCAGCACCTACAGTCACTCCTGCAATTCAATTCAAGAAAAAAAGGCAAACTTACGAGATCTTCATTCGGCAGAAAATGCTATTGATATTGCCATAAATAAACTAACTAAAATAAACGATCAAGATATGTTTGATAATTTTGGAAATCTTATAGCATCACAATTGAAAACAATCCCAATTTAGGATGCGTTACAGTTACAACAGAACATAAGTGAAATGGTAAACAATAGGTTGTTACAAGTACATCGACGTAGCTTCACTCCGCCATCTGATTCCTCCCGGCCGTCCTAGTCTTCATCACATATTGCAGATGTATACGAAGATATAAGGTCTCCATCCTCAGCAGTTTTACTGGATTTAAATAAATCTGAGACAGAAAACGAGTCTCATGATAGTACTACAGATATTATATCAAAAGCACTTCACGGTATTATGGAATAAAAATTTGAAACTCTTTTTGACTTAAACCGCTGGTACCTATTGCTTTGACTCGGCATATTATGTTGACATGTTAATAAGGCGTAAATACATTTAACATTGATTTAATTTTTTCTTAAGAAGGAAATAATTTGCCTCCACTAAGTTATTAGTAATAAAGTTTTTGATGATGTAACCTAAAAGTGTTTTATCTTTTAAAATTTGGGACTTACTTTCAAATAATCTTTTAAAGTTGCGACAATAGCATTACATACTTTTGGAACAAAGTTTCCTTTTGTTACGCGTGATACTCGGGTGAGAAATTCCAAAGACTTATAAGAACTGCCACTTGCCAAGTAGCGTAAAGTAATAGCCAGGCGGAGTCTAGAAGTTACAGAACATCTCATATGAGTCTCCTGTTTGGCATTAATGAAGATAAAAAAAATGTATTGCTCTGTTAAAGCATACATTCACTTATTCTGCGAACAAATAAACAATAAATGGAAAATATATTTTCACTTACCATTTCGTGTAATTATATAAATTTTTCATATGGTAGTTGTGTGAAATATTTTTAAAGTCTCCATCTGAGGCTAATAACTCGACTAACAGATTGTTTTCAATGTCAAAACTGGGTCTATTTAATAAAGCTGGTTTGACCCAATACCTTTTCTTATTAGAATGTCGTTTAGAGACCAATTTTTTCTTCAATAGTAAGTAAATAATCATACAGTTTGCAAGTTGCTTTTTCGTAGGCGCCATTCTATAACCATTAATTTCAACAAGTGTAAAATTTTATGTGGAACAATACGAAGCAGTAAAATTATCGCAGTCAATGTATCCCCCCACTACACAATTGAATTGTTATAGCAGTCTACTGCTGTGTGAAACTGCAGCTTTAGTTTGTTTTAGTTGCAAGCCGTAAAAAAAATTAAGGCTGGTCGTTTGTTGAAGACCCCTGCTTTATAGATTCTATCACGATTTATCAGTTTAGTTCAGTTATTCATCAGTTTAATTTTGTGCATTTGTGTAGAAAAAATTATAAATTTGCATTTCATTAATGCGCAAAACGCACGTCGGAAAGTTAAAAAAAAAAACAAGTGATTTGGGTTGTCGTGGTAAATTTTTTAGTTTAGTATTTTTTAGTAGGAGTTTAGTATTTGACACGGAAGATTCCAATAGAAGAATTGAATAAGGTTTTAACTTATTGAAGTTAATTAAAGTGTCTTGATAATTGTTTGGCTCTTAAACATGCATTTACCATTACACTGTTGACATGAAGCAGTAATCCAAAGGATATTAAAAAATTTTCATAATCTTGTATTTGTTTTGACATCTGGGCGTTATAATTGGACAGCTCCAATTCTTTTTGTTTAAATTCAGATTACAAATTTTTTTTTTATAAAAATAGAATTTAACGAATTTAATTTATTAATCCTTACTATTAGACATTATAGAGATCGGTTGTTTTGCAGGATTACGAGGAGGATAGGGAGGAAGAAAAAAAATCGTCACCGTTATCGTCGGAAGATGAAAGTGATGTGGAAAGTTTGCACAGTTTTCACTATTCGCCGAAAGCCGTTGACATGCCATCTGCGATCAGATTGGCCAAGAGACTGTACAGTTTAGACGGATTCAAGAAATCTGACGTTTCGAGGCATCTTAGCAAAAAGTACGTATTTTATACAGAGCCTTCATTTAATCCCGAAATACAACTTAAGTTGGTAATGATTATCATGATTTTATTTTAGACGCTTCAAAATGATTCATTTTTCAGAAATGTTTTTAAAGGTGATGAAATAATTGTATCACTTTAAAGTTTTAACATCATTTTATGTGATCTTTGAAGAGTATATTTTTTTACAAAATGGCGGCTCGGTAATGTTTTTTCCCACTTCACGTTTTTTTTTTTTTTGATCCAAAACAAAAAAAAAATGCCTTCTGTTTCTGACATATACACGGGAAGGGTAAAACATCTAAAAATGTATAAAAAGAGTATTAAACCAAAAATTAAGTAAGCTTTTAAAACAACATCTTCAAATTTTGTACTTTTTGTGACATTTTTGTCCCAAAAAGTGGTTTATTTACACGAAATTTTTTAAACGTTAACTGCTCATTGTTGAAGTATCATCATCTGTGACTAAACAACCCCTGTGGACCTTGACCAGCGTCGCAATCTTCATCCATCTGGACCTATCAGCTGCCACAGTTTTCCAATTTTGTATATGGTATGTTTTTGGCATTGCACTTGACATCGTCCTCTCTTCTGAGTCTAAGTCTTCCAGGTATTCTTCTACCATCTGGCCTCGTAGACAGTATTCTGCCAGGCATTCTATTAACATCCTGAGTATGATACTACACTAGAGTAAGATAATATATAAGAAGGTATTCCAGTCCTGCAAAGGACGATGGAAAATGTATCAAGCGGTGATGCCATCTCCAAGGCATCAATTTAAACTTTTTATGACGTGCCGACCCAACAGTTTGGGGTTCAAATCCTCACAATTGTTATATTTTTTTCTTGTTCAAAAATAATAGTAAAATTGTTCTGTTAACAATCAACATCCTTGCCGAAAAAACAATTAATTGAATATATTCATTTCTGAGCGGTTTTAGTTGAAGTTGGCATATATGCACTTTGAGAGCTCTAAACGATATTCTTAGTTAAATATATAACAGTACAATCAGGTAATCAGAATATCATCGTTTACAGCTTTCGAAGTGCATATTTATTTATTTATTTTTTTTAACAAGTATATGGATTCTTTTATGTTACTGTCTTTTTTATATTTTCTGAATAAATTATATAATTAGAATTATTGTAGGCTTTTTCAATTAAAAACCAAATGTTTATGTTGAATGAAGTACATTTTTTTATTTTACGAATTATTTAACATTCCAATAACAGCAATCCATGCTATTATAATTTAGAGAGTGTTTAACCGCGTGATAAATGGATGCAATTTATCCGGCAGCTATCTTATCTTAGGACTCGGAGGAAGACATTTCCGGTTTTGATAAAAACTTTTATATCAGCGATTCCATCCTGAGCACATGAGAAATCTTCATTGGTACAGCTGACAAAATGCTTTATAAGAATTATCCTTTACTTAGGGTAACCAGGAAAAGTTGCTTCCCATCTGGAATTGTATTTAGTCAGTCTTTTAGATTTTTTGGCGGGAACAACAGAACCACTTATCGAAATATCACTTTCATTAGCGTTTTCGTTGCTCATTTTGAGAGATAATTTGAGAAAATCCACGTTACAAAGCAATTGGTAACTTGTTTACTTAATTACACGTTTTTTCGCATCTTCAATCAAAGAAAGTAAAGTTTTGGGGTTAGAGGCGCATCAGCAACTGAAAAGGCTATTTAGCGACTGGACCTACAGCTTAACGTACACGGTCATCAGCTACTGAAAACCCCGGTCAGCACCCCCCTCGGGTTATCAACCCTTGGTTTTGTGCTTAACCGAAGGTATCTCGAGAAGCCTACCGACTACTACACATGGCTGCTGCACACGTAACCTATGAAATGCTTGAAGACGTATATAAACCAAATAAATATTCTGGTATAGTGCAAGTTTTAGGTAAAGATGAGAAAGTGCTATGAAAGTTACCAAAGCCAAGAAAATATTAGAAAAATTTTTTAATTTCTTCGAAAATAAAGAAAAAAATTATTAAAAAATCTTCAATATTAAAGTTTATTTATATAACACTATATATTTTGTTGTGTTTATGTAATAAATATAACTGTATTAATAAAAAGCTTGCTAATTACTCTTACCACACGCTCTGAAGCTCGATTTGTGAGTAACCAAAATGTTCGAAAATGTCTTTCTTTCCGTTGATACCACTTGCATTGTAATCTGAATGGTGATTTTTGTGAAATAAAAGGCATTTTTTTTCTGGTTCTCTGCAACTCTGTAAAAATTTAACTAGTTCATTATCTTATTATAATGTACCCACGGTATAATAAATACTAAGGTAAGATATTGCGCATGATGGGCGGAGCTTTGTTGGCGGGAATACGTCATCCATTGAGTAAAAAACGAACATCATAGTTTTGACATATAACAAGTTTACTAGAAGTTTATGTACGGCGTTTGTGTGGTGTTAATCTAAAATATTCAATAACAATTCGTTGTGATGTGAAGTTTTTTCATTTTCCCAAGAATGAAGTTGCGTGTAAGAAGTGGATCCATGCCACAAAAAGACAGGATACGTTTAACCTGAAAAGGGCTTGTATTTGTTCGAAACACTTTTTAAATAGCGATTTCAAGGAAAATCTTCAACATAAATTGTTAAATTACACACCAAAAAGTTACCGAGAATTGAAGGATGATGTTGTACCAACTCAAAATCTTGCATTTAGTTCTAAAAAACCAGTATCGAATAAACAATCTGCAAGAATTGAAAAAAGGGAAAGGAGACAAGTGGTCGCCGAGTTGTTGACCAGGTAATTATTACAAGAGAAAAAAAATTGAAATAGAAATTAAACTGAAAAACATTGAATCATGTTTATAAATTTGTTGTTTTAAAAAGTAGGGGGTTTTATTTATGGATGCTTGATTAGGTGTTGGGATGGTGGTAGAAATAGTAATGATAGTGATGGTAGTAATATTTGTAATATTACATGTTTATACCCCAGATTTGCCAACAAGTGGTTCAATGATCAAGAAATTCGATTCCATAAATGATCCACTTAAGCTGTATAGTGCTCATGAAGGAGATATTGGCGAGGATCTTCAAGAACTTGATTATGATGTTCTCGAATATTTAGCTGGATATATATGTTTCAAGATAAACGATTCCAGTTTAGAAAGACCCAGCACATCCATATATACCTAGACTGATTATTTAAGTGAAGGAGGTTTACATAAACCTTCTGAAGATTTTCTTTCACAACTGAAATAGCTTGAACAAATTTTTAAGTCTGTTAATGGAGAATCCTTGACCAAAAATTGTTTGAATAATTTGATGCTTAGAAGTAGCCACATTGAATGCCCAGAAAAAGCAAAGAAACTATTTTTTCGATCGCGAATGTAAGTGTAAAATTAGGTAAAAGAAAGATGATTAAAACTATTATATAATTACACTTATAGCTAATCCACAATGGACATAACCTTAAGAAATATGTACAATTTTAAATTTAGGAAACAAAATGTTGTCATTTTTAATACCATTATAAAATATGGCTCAATGTGTGTTGAATAATTAATATTTTATTTGTGACAAAATATATCGAATTTAGCTAGATATTAGATTTAAAAACCAATATTTACAAAACTTTCAATTTGGATATTGCAATTTTATATAACCAATGTATATTATTTTTTACATACATTTTTAAACTGAGAAACAAAATGATTTGTTTATATACATTTCAAATACTCGTAATAAATAATATTAATCTATAAAACGAAATGTTTTTGTCGATAAATATAAACTTTTCGAACTACTGAAGTTGTTTTGTTCTGTAAATAGTGTCTTAAATTTAAATAAAATTGTGCACGTGTCTGTTATATACAATTTTGTAGTCTGTTGCCCACACTGATAAAGTATTTGTCCTCAATATAAAGCATTAATTCCAATTATATGCATTATATTGAGCATTTATATTGTATTTCAAAGTCTAGAAACGAAGATATTTGAATTTTACTCAACGAGTGACGTCATGCGCAAACCGGACGCATTTTGGTATACGGCAATATCATGCCCTGTAATGTACCAATATGCCAAGTTTCATTTCATTCTGAACAGTAATTCTATAACCGACAATACTACCTTAACAGGAAAAATAATGATACGCGTATGTTTTTGTTTCAGCAATGATTTTAGTAAGGTTGTGGCGGAAGAATACTTAAAATACTTCAACTTCGAAAAAGATACCTTAGATATAGCTTTAAGAAAGTTCCTGAAACAGTTCTCTCTCACTGGCGAAACCCAGGAAAGAGAACGCGTATTAGTTCATTTTTCAAAGAGATATTTGGATTGCAACCAAGGATCGTTTAATTCTCAAGGTATTTTTCATAGAGTTTTCTACAGTTTGTCAGGTTTTTGATGTGGATTTTTCCTTGTAGATGCGGTACATACACTGACGTGTGCCATAATGTTACTGAACACTGATCTGCACGCGCAAAATGTCGGCAGGAAGATGACTTGCAACGAGTTCATTGAGAATCTGACTGATCTAAACGAAGGCGAGAATTTCCCCAGAGATGTACTGAAACATCTCTACCACGCCATCAAGAATCATCCTTTGGAATGGGCTCTGTATGTTTTATTTCTCACCAATTACCAATCTCTCAACCTAACAAATGTTCTTTTGTTGTTTAGTGATGATGAACAAGAAGATGGAGGTCTACAGTCTCACCTTAGAAATAGTGAAAACATCAATCTGACAGGAAATCCTTTCCTGGATGTGCCCAATTCCTCTAACGCAATCGAATACAAGAAAGGTTACGTGATGAGAAAATGCTGTTATGAAACTAACGCCAAGAGGAGTGAGTATCAACTTAGGATGATGATTTTTTTTTTATAATTTTTTTTATTAAAAAGCGCCAACTTTTTAACTTGTTTCAGATTTTAAAGTTGGTACTTTGAGGGTATTTTTAACTTTATTACTAAGTCACGCCTGCTTGGCAGCCTAACTAACACCATTATTCTTTTTCTTTTTTCAATATTATAGCAGAAAAGATGGTCTTGGTTATTGAGAGAATATACAGTGGTCGTCTAAAACGAAATCCAACTTTTGCTTTAGAAGTGGTACGTACCATTTAGGTACAACAACCAGAATTCTATATTTTGAATGTAATATTATTGAATTAGTTCATAACAATCTATAGTACGAGGGTGAATCATATATAAACCGGAATTTTACAATTACTTTTACAGTGTAGGCCATATTAGGAGTGGGGGAAATGCCCAGTGAGCTGTTTCACTCAGTTCTTTTGTCAGAACAGCCATGAGTAAACAACAGGTCCATCGTCCGTTACGCAACGGGTTATAATAACATTTTTAACTAAGGAAGGCGTTAAACCATCCGAAATATTAACTCGGTTGAAGGTTCAGTATGGGGATGGTACCTTGTCTAAGACCCAGCTGTTTAAGAGTGGATGAGAAAGTGTGATCAATTAACTCATCAACTCACTGCTGAAAATATTGGTGCAGTTCGCGACCTTATCGAAGGTGACCGTCGGCTCACTATTCATGAAATCGCTTTAAAGGTGCTCCAACAATCATCAGAAATAATCTTGGCTTCAATAGAATCTATGCACGATAGTCTCCGAAGTTGTTGACCGAAGATAAAAAAACATTGGATTGCAAATCAATAAGAGACCTTTTCAATCGATTTCGGTGGGAAGGAGAGACTTTCTTGAAGCGTATCGTGACATGTGATGAAACATGAGTGTATTATTACATTTGAGAATCGAAAATGGGAAAGGAAAGACTAAACCTGCTTTGTAAAGGCCAAAACCCGCCTTTCAGCGGGCAAGGTTCTCGCGATCGTTTTTTTTCGACTGGAAGGGAATTTTGCTGACTGATTTTCTACATGATCAACGTACGGTTAATGCTATCTACTACTGCCAGCTAATAGAGGAACAAAATCCACTTACATGAGCAAAAGACGCGGCGTTCCCATCAAAGTCGTCCTCCTTTTCCATGACAACTCCACGCCACACACAGCGGTTTGACGAAGGAAAAACTGGAAAATCTGCATTCAGAAACCCTTGAACACCCTCCACACAGTCCAGATTTGTCACCCTGCAGGATTATTTTTGGTTTGCGCTCTTGAAACATGCATTGGAGGGGTACGATTCGATAACGATCAAGATGTTGAGGACTTTGTGTGCGATTCGCTGATGACCCAAACTTTAAAATTTCTAAGAGCAGGAATTTACAAGCTTCCAAACCGCTGGAAAAAATGTGTAGAACTTGGAGGAGACTATGTGTGAATGATATGTGTGATATGGATGAGACTGTAAATGATCAATAGTTTTTTGTAATTCATAAAAAATAAATATGTATAAAACAATTCCGGTTTGTATTTGATTCACCCTGGTATTTGGTTGATGCTCGTCAACGTTTTTGGTTGATGCTCGTTAACGTCAGGTTCGTCACATTTTTGGCGATGGCATTGCATCGCAAAACCGATGTGTTATCTACTTCACACGGGTAAAGTATTGATGTTGACAAAGAATATCCGAAGAAATTCCAAATAAAAAATTGTCTTATTTGATTGTTTGTTGTTTATTTTTGTAATAGCTTTATTCTAGAGACGATTACAAATGGTTTCAAACTGTTTGAAATCGTCCGGAGTTTGCGCAGGCGAATGTACGCGAATGTTGCGTTCATCTGCGCAAACTCCGGATATTTTGGACCCGTTTGAAATCGTTGCTAGAACAAAGCTAGTATAGATATTACTAATGCACTTTAACGTACATTTAACAGGTTTAATAAATATAAATACTACAAAACAGGTTATCAAAGATATATATATATATATATATATATATATATATATATATATATATATATATATATATATATATATATATATATATATATATATATATATATATATATCAAAAAAATTAAAATTATATATTCCTACAAACCCCGCATAATTCGTGAAGCAATTGAGATCGAAAAACGTCCAGACTGCTTAAACAAGAGGGATGACGGTTTAAGAGTTCCAAATACATGGAAACCGCTTATTTCCAAATTGCTCATCCGAAACCCTTCCATTCAAACGTCCACCTCTCGTCTCGCCCAACCTTTCAACCGAGCGCCCCACCCACAGCCTCACCTATTAATGCAGAGGTCGCGCCGTCCACGTTCTTTTCTAGTTGTGAACTCTGGGGAGTAGGCAGATTGAGGCCTCGAAGTAAATCAACTAGATTCTCTTGAAAATGGCTTCAAAGTGGAAACCGAAATGTCGAAATTTTACAAATCTAAATCGTTCCTGGTGTCGATCCGTTCTTTCTGTGAAGAGTCACGAAGTTTTCCCAAAATCTCATTTGCCATTTTTTATTGTCCGCTTCGACTGAAGAATCCTACTGTAGATGTAACATATATATATATATATATATATATATATATATATATATATATATATATATATATATATATATATATATATATATATATATATATATATATATAGATATATATAAATATAAATATATATATATATATATATATATATATATATATATATATATATATATATATATATATATATAAAAGATAGGAAGTAAATATATTTTTTGTGTATGTCAATCGTACTTACATTGACAATTATCATCACACACTACCAAAAAAATATATATAGGTGAGGTTGATTGAAAAAAAAAAAAAATATATATATATATATATATATATATATATATATATATATATATATATATATATATATATGTCCTCTCACTTGTTTCCTCATTTGCTATACAGAATTATCTTTCCTTTTCTTACAATATTTTGCTACATGACCATATTTCTTGCAGCTAAAGCACAAATGTTTTCCATTTCTAATTGGCTTTCTTTCTATTTTGGGGAAACTTTCTGAGGTACTATCAAATTTTGGCTCTCCTTTCTGAATTGCCTTATTCCTGGTTGATACGATACCTCTGAGTCTGTCTAACCTGGCTCTTTCTACTTTGTCATACTTTTGCACATCAGTTAGCAATTAATCAGCATCATTATGGTTTTTGTACAGCAAGAATGTGCATAAGTTGCGGTCATACAATCCAATAAGCAACTGCTGCTTAGTTTCCTAAAAATGAAGGTCTAAACTTACTGCAGATATTGTATTTTTCATGGAAATATTCATTAATATCTCCTTTTCCTTGAATTCTTCCTTTTTCACCTACTGTGTAAATCTTCCACTTTAAAAAGGTTTTTCTAAAAGCAGTTTCAAAATCATGAAAGCAGTGGTTTGCAAAGGCAAAAGGAGCAATAGTTAGGTTAAATAATCATATTTATAAAAAGAAAGTTGATTTTTTTTTTCTTTCTGTAGCAAAAGTTCTTCCTCTTTTTAGACAACCTGTATATATATTCAATTGCATGGTAAGAAATATTACATGTACTCCCAGTTCTAATAATATCTGATCTGACTCTGACAATTATAACACTGGTAGTTCTTAAAAGAACTGTTGTAAGGTAAAAAAACAAAGTAAACGTTCAGATAGTGTATTTTGTATTATCTAAATATGGGATAACCTCCAAACGTGTCAATAAATATGCTGCCAACCGATTATTCATTACATTCATTTTCTATTTGATTATTTAAATGAGTATTAGCACTATATATACACATAAGTAATGCCGTTTTTTTAGTTTTATGAACATTGCCATTCCTTGACTATAATTTCACTTAATATATCTCTATTCTATTCTAAATACATTGACATTGAAGGAGAAACATATAAGAATAGATGAGCAAAGTATGGATAAGTTCCATATTAGCCATTCGATGCTTTATAATTCTAGAAACCTTAACAACGTTATTAATGCCGTTTACCTTGGCGCGCTGGACAGCAGAACATGTCAGCGTCGGTTTAAAAAAATTATTAATGGTGATTTTAGTCTTTTCGACGGTATAAACTCTGGTAGATCTGTTGATTTTGATAAGGATCTGTTGTTAGCTGATATTGAAGTCGATCCCAAACAAAGCATCCAGGAATTAACCACGAACCTTCATAGTCCACAATTTAACACTTTAAAATAACTGAATAAGGTGCATAGAAAAGGAATGTGGGAACCATACTTTCAGTGAAAAACAAAATTCAGCGTGTAACCTTATGTGGTTCACTTTTGTACTGGTTAGGTTTGGTTTTCTTCAAAGATCATTTTCTTCACCAAAACCTTTTGTTACTGAAGATGAAAAGTGTATTGTATACGGCAATTCACATAAGAAAAAAAATCAATAGTTCACGCCAGGTCAACCATCTTTGTCCACTTCAAAACGAGGTCTTCATCTTCAAATAGAAATACTGTCAGTACACTGGGATTTTACAAGAATTATTCAGTATGAAATTCTGAATCCTAATGAAACCATAAGTGCTGAATATTATTGTGATGAGCTTGAGACTAAACATAGCTTTGATTCGGAAATGTCGCAAGACTGATTAATTGAAAAGTTGCTATTCTGCAACGTGACAATACAAAAAAGTCCTATTACGACAGCTACCAAAGCGCACTTGAAAAATATTTTACTTCAAAATCAATGAAGTTAAAGCGAATAGAAAGTTTATTAAATATTTTGGACACTATCAAAAAGGACATTCCTTATAGATACATTTATTAATATTACATTATACATACATAGTTAACGGTTTGTGTCAAATTTTTTCGACAATCAATA
Organism: Cosmopolites sordidus; assembly: GCA_031761425.1. Lineage (NCBI taxonomy): Eukaryota > Metazoa > Arthropoda > Insecta > Coleoptera > Curculionidae > Cosmopolites > Cosmopolites sordidus. Next base: position 320,186 of record JARFXV010001053.1, on the reverse strand, counting down.
TGTGCAGAGATCATATTGGAATCGTGTTAGAAAATATCAGTGAGGAGATCGTGAAATAATATTTGAATTGAAAATTTTCGATTAATAAAAAATATTAGAACTGGAGTACTTGATTTTTTTATTGACCATTCATTGATATTTGAAGTAGCCCACTTTCTTTTACTTGCCATGAGCGTAAGAAAGTTAAAAAGAAAGATATATATATATATATATATATATATATATATATATATATATATATATATATATATATATATATATATATATATATATATATATAGATAGATACATACATACATACATACATACATACATACATACATACAGTGTGTCGCATTTAAGATGAAGGCACCCCCATATTTTCGCTATTGGAAGGAATACATATTTGAATATTTGCACAGTCATACAGAATGATGGGTCACATTTTTTAAGATACTCAACCGAAATCTGAACTTTAAACTCTGTCTACTACGAATTTACAAACAGCGCCAATTCTCGATATTTTGCTCCGCATTAGAGATATCGTAAAAAGTTATTAGAAAAAGTTGTCCAGAATATTATTTTAATCCCCCATACCGAGTTTCATGACAAAATTCGCATTTTTAACGTTTTCATTATTTTGGTCTATGCACACAATTATTACAAGTTTTTTTTTAATTTTATAATTAGTGTGCCATGGAAAGTAAACAATTAACACATTGTCAATTTTATAGTGTCATTTATTCAAATATTTTAGGAAGATAAATAGCACTTACAAAGGAATAATGATTTTATTCTTATGGGAAAACAATTTTTGGTAATTGATTGAATTTAGCAAAAGGTATAAAATAATAATTTTTATAATACAAATAATTAACTATCAATGTGATCTCTTCTCAACTAGTCCTCTGTCTATTCGAATACACTTTTTGATTCTTTTGCGATTCTGCTTAGATACTCGCCTAAGTTCAGAGATGCTGATTTCTTAACAGGCTTGTCTTATTCTGGCACAAAGTTCATTTCGATTTCTGGGCCTTGTTTTATAAACTTTATTTTTGACCATTCCCCAAAAATTAAAATCGAGGGATGTAATATCGGGACCTTGGAGGCCACAGTTTAAGAGGACTGTTTCTTCCTATCCAGCGCATAGGAATTTTTGGTTCAAGGAGTTTTTTGTTCATTGACAAACAATCCTTGAATTGTGGGTTGATGCACCATCTTGCTGCAAATACATATCCTGTCGCACATTAAAAGAAACATTTTCAATTGCATCCCAAAATTCCTTATCGAAGAAGTTAACTAAACGACCAGCATTCAATGATTCTCTGCTACTACGAGCAAAATCACCAAACAACTGGATTATTTCGATTTTTTTCTTTTAAAGTTAAAGGCATTTTAATTGTGATCACTTTGTGGTAACCCAATAAACTCAACGTTTAATCTGACTGACATTTAACACTAGTGTCAAATTATTTGTTTCCATGGCACATTAATTATTAAATTAAAAAATAAACTTGTAATTATTTTGTGTATAGACCAAAATAATGAAAAAAATAAAAATGCAAATTTTATCATGAAACTCGTATGTGAGATTAAAAATATTATTCTGAATAACTTTTCTAATAACTTTTTCGATATCTCAAACGCGAAGCAAAATATCCAGGATTGACCTTGTTTGTGAATTCGCAGTAGGCTGAGTTTAAAGTCATCCATCTGTATGACTGTATAAAAATTCAAATCTGTATTCCTTCAAATCTCGAAAATATGGGGGTGTCTTCATCTTAAATGCGACACACTGTGTGTGTGTGTGTCTATATATATATATATATATATATATATATATATATATATATATATATATATATATACATATATATATATATATATATATATATATATATATATATATATATATATATATATATATATATATATATACGCCTATGATGCGATAGCTTCTAGATTTTGCAAAGCATGTAGCAACACAATAGCACTGTCTCGAAGGCATCTGCTGCATTTTTCTAGCTCCGTTCCACAAGCGCAGCTGGAAGATGTTTTACTGCACGTTACGAGATCTCGTTCTCTACCTGCACAAAGACGAAAACGGTTTCCGCAAGAACCAAATGGGTGGGGACAATCTGCACAACGCCATCAGGATCCATCACGCGCTGGCAACCAAGGCGCAAGACTACACCAAAAAGCAGTACGTATATCGGCTGCAAACGGCCGACCAAGCAGAGTATCTTTTTCAAACAAGGTTTGTCAATTTCATTATCAGAGATGTAGATATGTTAACATTATTTTCTAGTGATTCAAAGGAGCTACAATCCTGGATAGATACGATCAATTTTGTGGCCGCGAGCTTCTCAGCTCCTCCACTGGAAGCTGCAGTCGGATCCCAGAAGAAGTTTCAGAGACCCCTCTTGTCATGTACCCATACAAAATTCAACTTGGTAACGAAGTTTTTCACTGATATTTCTTGAAATTATTTAGTTTGATTACCGATTTCCTTCGGTGATGGAAATTTCATTTTTTTTTTGTTTTAGCGTGAACAATTATTAGATCACGAGGAGAGAGTAATGAGACTGGAATCTATGTTGGACGAGCACAGGAAGTCTCCACCTGAAAAAGGTTGTAAATCTTTGACAGTGCAGAACTATAAGGAGAAGGAGGCTTATTTAACGTTTGAGGTAAATTTTAACATCTAAATTAATGAGATAATTAAAAATGTTCGTGTGGTTTTGAATGTACACATTAAACTATTTTGCAAAGTCCGGCAAGTTGTGCTTTTTGAAAAAAAATGTCCAAAGATCGTTCGGCGAAGTATTAAAAGGAGACTACGTTACAAAAGTAGGCTATAATAATAATTCGTGTTCTAGATCAAACGATATCGTACGTATTCCTACATACTGCGAACCAGAGCACCCCCACCACTGTCCGCGCAGACTATAGAGCCCGCCCCCGCGGTTCGATTGGCGGAGAACAGCATAGGAGAAGTCGACGAATCGGCAGCGACGGCAATCGGTCAAGTGATGGTCGTCGAAGGGAACCAGGCGGGCGGCTTGGTGCCGCCACCTATACCTGAACGCAAAACATCGCCCGTCATCAACAGGTACAGCTACAGACAGGCCATATACAGTGGTACTGGTAGAATGGACTGATACGCCTTACTGTAGAATATGGGCTTTGGTTTCGTCTTGTTTGGTGTGGGGAATTTATTTTTTTTGGTTTTATCGCTTCTAAAAGGGATGTATGGGTGTTTGCGAAAACTGAAGCTGGAGAATTTTTGGATGTTTTCATTCAGAATTACCAAAAATTCTCTTATATTATTGCAGTAAAATACAAAATAGTTTTTTTTCATTATTATGATTGAGAGAGAGAAAATGTTGCCATCAATGTTGACGATTTTTTTTTTAATTGCCAAAAACATGTATGTTATTATTGACCCATTTTTTCTTTATACCTATATATTGGGTGTACAAATTAGTAATAAAAAATTATGAATATCTATGTAAATGATTTGTAACGCTGGTGTTTTGTGTGACTGGTATAACATTCTTCCTCGAGACAAAAAGTTGTGGTCTGATTTTTTGAGAGATCCTTTCTCAAAGCTCCTTTCTTGAATATTTATTTTTCATCTGAGCTATATCTCTCGGTTTTACGATGTTGCTTTACGGGGCTTTACATAGATGTATATACAGTAGGGCCTCGTTAATCCGGAGAGGCAAAAACAAGACCCTTTCCGGATTATCGAGGCGTCCGGATTATAGCTGTATATAATGGTAATAAAACACATGTTTAACCTTAGTTTCTTTAATCAATTTTTAAATTAAAGCATAAAGCCAAAAATGTACATGTTCAAAATTACAACCATGTAAGAAAAACGGTAAGTTAAAATAAAACATTAGTTAATTCTTCTTGAAAAAGTCTGTAATACTCTTCTGTTTATAATTTTCGTACTTCATTTCAAAAGCCCGGTCTCTAAGTTGACGGAGAAACATAACTTCGTGGCTATCAACTCGTTATCTTCAGCCCATTTTAAAGCAGTGTTTAAAGCTCCTACTGCCTCTGAATTACCAACTTTTTCGGAGGCGAGAACTTCAACGCTATTGTCCTCATCTTGCTCATCGTCCTCACACATTGCCGCTCGCACAATCTTCTCTTCAGTTAACACTTCATATATTTGTAACTAGCTTTCGGCACCACCAGCAGCCCATTCTTGAGCTTCTCGCTTATTTGAGGATCATTGAGTCCCCTCAACCTATTAAAAAGCTTGGCTAAAGGAACATCATCTTCTGGTTCGTCATTATCAGTGAGAAATCCACGGTGCAGATTTGTTAATTAGGGATGCCTTAACATCGGTCCAGCAATTAGCCAATTAGCCAATGTCCTTTAAAGATATCGATTTTAATGAGTCCATGAAGTGCTCAGAACATAATGCAAGACAGTTAACCAAAAGTGATTTGCGGTAATTTAACTTCAGGTTTTGCATAACGTTCTGATCCATTGGTTGTATACACGCTGTGGTGTTAGGCGGCAGGAACATTGCAAAAATGTTGCCGTCTTCAGAGACAAGTTCATCTACTGATGGATGCCCAGGACAATTATCCAACAATAACAGTGCCTGAAGGGGCAAATTAACATTTAAGTCTTTCGTAACCCAAGCATTTTTTTATGCTCAATAAGAAACAGGAAGACGTGTTGATTTAAATGCTCGCGGGTTTTTGATTTTCCGACAACAAACAATTGAAGTTTATGGGTTCCAGCTGCATTTACACAAGGTATGAATGTCACTCTCATCTTCATCATTTTCCTTCCGGAAGCCGACTGCTCATTGCCAGAGACTAAAGTATGATCGGGCAATAATCGCCAATATAAACCAGATTCGTCAGCATTGTAAACCTGTTCCGCTGTTATATTTTTTTCTCTAATAACTTTCTGTAACTCTAATTGGAATTGTCCGAAAGCGGATTCATCATTTGACAGATTTTCATCGACCATTCTTAAACGTCTTATTCTGTGGCGTTTTTTAAATTTGTCTAACCATCCTCGGCTTGCATTAAACCCGATACTGGAGTTTGTAATCTGGCGATGAAAAATACAAGCTTTCTCACAAATCATATCACCACTTACAGGAACATGCAATCGCTTTTGTTGCAAAAATCACTTAAACAAAACATCTTCTAAAAACGGGATTTTCCGATATCTTTAGTATTTTTCGTACACCGGGACCACGTTCTGTTAGGCTAACAAACTTCAAGATTTTGTCTTTGTTCTTTTTTATGTTGCCTACAGTTGACTTCCGAGCAATGATAGGGTAGCTGTCACCTTTATCTAACATTTCTATAATCCGCAATTTGTATATATATTCCAGTATATATAGTTCCAGAAGCTACAAACGGTTTAATTTCTTAGGCTTTCTCCTTTTTAATCATAATCATTTTTTGATAAATTAATTATTTTGTTTGCAGTTATAATAGGAGTTTAACAGTCACTACAAATATATGCGTACTACTACAAACATTTATATCATTTGTAGTTTTTGAGTTAGGGTCATCCGACAACTTCGTTATTTTCGATTTTTTCTGAAATTTATCTGCATGAATATAGTAAAAAAAATCTTGTGACTACAATAAACTGTAAACAATTTAGCACCAATTTCAATCCTATTTTTCGTAGTATTATCAATATTTACTGCCTTGAAAAATATCTATTGTTTTTCCTGCATAATTACTGACACTTCAAAAAAATGAACTATACTAACTACATTTATTAGCATCGTTTGTAGGCAAAAATAAATCGAGTATTCTTTAATGCAGGTTCCAACGTGATAGAGCTAATTAACATAGCTATTTCATTTTAAAATAAGCTATAAATTATGAACTGTAAATGTATTTGTACGCCTAATACATATTGTGGTTTGTTGTGATTTTTGTATCCTAAAATTCATCACAATCTATAATATTTTAGTATATTGACAAATTTTCTTTTGCATTTCATCCCTTATTTATTATTATTTATGTGTCGTCTGACATTTTACAGTTTTTTATGGATGTTTTTATAAAGGTTAAGTCTAGGTAACTATCGTTCATTTGTTTTATTAAAATGTTCCCATTAAAATCAAGTCACTATTGTTTTTTTGTTTCCAAAAACATCAACGAACATTCTTCCAACTTTTTAAACATTTTTTAACCTAGACGACATATATTCAAACAGTTTTTAATGGGAACTTGACAATAGCTTCTACAATTTATCATTTTTTTTGGGCACAGTTTATTCACCTCGCAATTGAGCGTTGAATAATTTGAGGGCCTCAATATATATTCTGTACATAAAGAAGTAATTAATCTTAGGTTAGCGATCATAAAATGTTTAAAAATACCATCTAGAAGATTATATATCAAACTAAGTTTGTGTTTGCCATACCAAGAATTAGTTATTAGGGGCTGTGAACTGTTTATTGTTTTTAGGATTATTGGAAGGGGACACTAGCCTCATTTTTTCTAATTCGATAAAAAAATAGACTTTATGTTGACTAATAACACGAAGATTATAAAGTTTGCTGGTGGCATGACTTAGCAATAGCGAATTGGTTCTTTTTTTCAGTTTAGCTAGTGTTGAGATAGATAATAATCATTGTTATTCCTTTAAATAATAAAACAGAGGATGTGTTGTTGATTTTTTCGAATCTTGAATCAAGACATAATTAAACAACACATTCCAAAAGTTTGTTACGAACAATTATTCTTATGAAAACTTTTAGAATCCAATTTTTACAACAATGTAGGGAACTAGATTTCCCCATCGTAGAACTTTTAAACGTGTTTTAGGGATTTTATTAGTTTCTGTTTTTTTTTTACGAATACGAAGTGTGAAAATATAGTAATGAGACCTGTGACGTGGCGTTCGATCTGGCAAGATTGTTGGCTTGCCCTTTGGAGGGGAGACCATTCAGAATAAGTGCGAACACGCTAGAGTCACATGAGGGACCCTTAACTCGTAGATGATCATCCGTTTTTTTCGTGTACCGGATTTTTCCAGTGCGTTTTGAAATGAGTGATGAAGTTTTTGTCGCACTATACTCATATCTGAAACAAAACTTGAATGTGTACCGTGGGCCCCAGGAAAATCCGGTTCACGAAAAGAATTGCTACAGAGCACCAAATGACTCTAGGAAGTTCAGACTCGTTTTGAAGACACATCAAATTTTGGCCTGTCTCCCCGCCAAAGGGGAGACAACAGTGTTGTCAAGTCGAACGTTACGTCGCCGGTTCCATTATTTTAGTTGTGCACCTCGTATTACGTATTTTAAGGGTTATACTTCTTGGCTAATACGGATTGCCTTGATGACTTGACAACAGTGTAATACATGTCAAATTAGTGTTTTATATAGAGACTATATACTATAAATACATAAATATTTAGCTGATATGGAATTCTCTTATTCATTGTACCAACAGATTATGTAATATATTCGAAATTTTTAGATAGAGATTAAGATACCATTACAAAGTTTAATTAATCAACGCTCAAAAGTTTGGGACCACCAATTTATATATTTAAAAAGTTACACATTTAGATAAGATGACCCATTTTCTTTTTGGTTGCCCGGAAAGTTCGAATTCCTTGTTTAAAGAAACACAAACCCAAATAGTTTGTGTAAATATTTATTTAACCAAGTATGTAACTACCGTTATTATTTATAACTTTTTGTCAACAGCGGTAGGTCCATAATGCCTTTTTGCCCAAAATTAGCTTTTTTATTGCCAAATAGTGTCCACGGTTTGTTTTTCACCTCTTCTTCCATTTTAAAACATTTTCCATTTACACAATTTTGGAAGGTGCGATGTCTGGTGAGTAAGATGAATGGGGCAAAACATCCCAATCGAAACTCAACAATTTTACTTTGTCCTGCTTGAAACGTGTGATCGGAAGATTTAGAAGAAAAAAGTCACTCGCGAAAGAATTAGAGAACTAATGGTAGCCACTTATAGTGTATAACAAGTACTATGTATGTATATATGAAACCGGAATTTTTGTATAGAAAATACACGTTTATTGTATGAAAATGATAAAAAATATTATATTTGAAGTATTGCCCATCGCTAGCTATACATTTTTCCCACTTATCGGACACTTTTTGGATGCCACGCCTAAAAAATCTTTTGAGGCAAACCAGTCATCGAGCCACTCAGCAAGTTCGTGTCCCATCGATGCAAATGTGTAATAATCGCCCTGAGCGAAGTCTGGTGAATAAGCCGTATGCGAAAGTATTTCCCAACTAAGCGCCGCAATTGTTTCCCTGACCAGTTTTGCTGTGTGTGATGGTGCATTATCACGAAGCAAAATCACTTTATGTTGTCTTTTTTCATATTCTGGCCGTTTTTCGCGCAAAGCTTGATTCAAATCGATCATTTGTTGTCTGTAGCGTTCAGTATTAACGGTTTCACCAGGTTTTAGATCACACCTTTTTGATCCCACCAAACCCAGAGCATTGTCTTCCGTCCATAGCAATTTGGCCTTGCAGTCGATGTCGATGGTTCGTCTGGAGTTACCCATGATCTTATATCCTCAGGATTCTCAAAATATATCCACTTTTCAACACCAGTCGCAATTCGATGGAGAAATGATTTTCTTTTATACCTGGCGAGAACAAAATAGCCACTTTTGAATTTTTTAAACCACTCGAAGCACTATGATTTACCAAGAGCATACTCACCGTAAGCTTCGGCAAGCATTCAATGCGATTCTGCAGCAGTTTTCTTCAAATGGTAACAGAAATTCAGTGCTATTCGCAAATCGTAGTTTCCAGACACAACATTCGACATATTCAACGCTATTACAAACTGTGCTGTTGTCTGAAACTTGTATTGTTGTGAGTTGAAAATCTTTGTCAGATGTCAACAAGGAAATGGCACTAATAACGCGATTTGACGGTAACTACATTGACAGCTAGGGCCATCTATGGGCAAATTCCGATTTTATATTTACAGAACTGGTATAAAGTAGATAAGGTGGTATGTGCATACATCCTTTTAACATGGAGGTCGCAGTGAAGAAGGAAGAGGAGAACAAGCCGAGAAAAAAAGAACGGAGAGAGAGATGGAGAAGAGAGGGAGAGAAAAATATAAAAGAGGGAGAGATAGAGAAGAGAGAGATGTTTGGCTTAAACTTTTACTCAGCTGGGTGAGAAACACTCATTAGGCAAGCCCTACTTTTGTAAGACATACAGAGGTTATTACCATTTCATTGAACTTTGAAATGGACAGATTACCTGCCAACTTTAGTGAAATAGTGATGCTCACTAAACAAGCCAATGTTTGGCTTAAACTTTTGCTTAGCTTAATGGGAGGAAAACGCTCATTAGGCAAACCCTGCTTTTGTAAAACATACATGAGTAATTACCATTTCATTGAAGAGAGATAGAGAGTGAGAAGGTGGGGGGCGTTTATTAAGTTTAAACAATTTGAGGGCTGACCTTAAAAAATTAATTCTAACCAATCCGGAAACAATTGAGATAGATGATGTTCAAGTAAACGATGCAGGAACTAAAAGAAAGTGATTAAGTACATACAACCTTATAACGGTGATCGATGTATTTTATTTTAAAAAGCAAATATTGTGCGTCTCGATACACTTTTCTTGGTTTGGGATTTTTCTACTATTGTTAAAAAATGTTTTAGAAGTATTTAGGCATGAAGCTCTTAAGTATGGGTAGGCCTGTCAGAAAACTATTTTCGCCTAATACCGTGAAGTATTCATTTATCTGCCAAAAACCAACACAGCGCTGGTGAAACCAACTGGCCAAAAAATAACACCGCGTTTTAATAGTGAAGCCACATTTTATTATAATTATTTCGGTCGTTTTTCTTTTTTTGTCATATATTGCAAATAAACGTCAAATTAACCAACATCTCATGAATCAAATGAGGATGACATTGTTAGCTATCTTCAATCTGACTTCCTACTATATATACATACACACACACAAATATATATATATATATATATATATATATATATATATATATATATATATATATATATATATATATATATATATATATATATATATGTATGAAAACTTTCAATAAACACTATATATAATGGATATTTAGTTTATATTTTGGATGTTGATATAAACTATCTAGTGAACTGACAGTCGGTCAGTCTGTGATTGTCATATTCCTATCTAAAATTCAAATACTATTTATTTCAGCTCCAAATATCTTATAATATATTTGAATGGGAATTAAAGATGACAAAATCATTGACTGAAATTAATTTTACTGTATAAACAAAGTTTTTAAAATAGAGGAAGTGAAGAAGTTTGAAAAATAAAAAAAAACATTTTTTTCAATTAAATAAAAAAAAATAGAAGGAAAAGTCGCCCCACTCCCCTTTGCACAGGAAAATTTGCAGAAAAAATCAAAGTTTTTTTTAGGAGAAAAAAAAATTAAAAGTGTCGGACTTGAAAACTGAAAAATTTCATAGAGCTTGATTTCTGATTTTTTTTTCTAAAAAGTACATTTAAAAACAAAAATTAAAAAAATAATTCTCAATAGGTCAATTTTTGAAAAAGTTATGACTGAAAAAAAGCTATTTTTTTCAAAAAGCCATAACTTTTTGGGTTGGGGCAAAAAATTTGAAAAAATTCTGAGAAACGTCTTTGAGGGGATATATATATATATATATATATATATATATATATATATATATATATATATATATATATATATATATATATATATATATATATATATATATATATATATATATATATATATAGGTTTTCGGGTAGAACTGCGTTTTAGATTTGTAAGAGATTTTGCAAATCTCAAACGCAGTTCTACCTGAGAACCTAGTAATTTTAACATTACCGACCGCAGAAGCCTTTCCAAACATTCAAACGATTCCAACAACGACAGTTTTTTATTTTTATTTTCTACGTGTAGTATTCCAAAATTATCATCAAAGTTATGGTCATTACTTAGCAGGTGTTCCGAATAAGCCGAATCAGTTCTTTTATGTATATATGATTGTTTGTGTTCTGATATTCGTTTTGAACCATCCGTCAGTCAGGCCGACATAAGCTTTTGGACAATTAGAACAAGTTAACATATAGACTCTGTTCTGATTCTAATTAGATATAAGTAATTTACTTTATTTATACTCAACATCTGAGGAAGCCACCGTGTTAGCGAAACATATCCGAATAATATAATTCAATGAAAATATAGTGATATATATATATATATATATATATATATATATATATATATATATATATATATATATATATATATATATATATTGAAAAACAGAAATTTTTCATCCGTACTTCCACGTACCTCTGCTCGTCTCAAATCAGTCGCCGTCACCATGCCGAGACAAGTACCTCCCAGGACCGGTTTCTAGCCTCACAGCCGTCATCAGCTGGGCTCGAGCTCAACGCAGTGAGACAGCTGAAACGAAACGAACAGAGCAAGACCAAGTCAACTGGTCATATCGATGGCGGGTCGCAATCTCAATGAAACTCGCGCCATCCTACGGTGAATGTTCGCGGCAGTCAAAAACTACGCGACACATTATTCCCACAACCTTGGATGTAGGTATAAGGTTTGCTCAAAAGATAGCGTAGTGGGGCCGTGGAGAGAGATATTTGAAAAACAGAAATTTTTCATCCATACTTCCACGTACCTCTGCTCGTCTCAAATCAGTCGCCGTCACCATGCCGAGACAAGTACCTCCCAGGACCGGTTTCTAGCCTCACAGCCGTCATCAGCTGAGCTCGAGCTCAACGCAGTGAGACAGCTGAAACGAAACGAACAGAGCAAGACCAAGTCAACTGGTCATATCGATGGCGGGTCGCAATCTCAATGAAACTCGCGCCATCCTACGGTGAATGTTCGCGGCAGTCAAAAACTACTCGACACATTGGAGAACATATGTTTCGTCTCTTGATGTTCAGACTCTTCAGGGTGCCGACATATGCTCTCTCGTCAACAGAGAGCAAGATTTGTTGACTGTGGATAGGGTCTCCCTATTCTTCACGAGAGAGCATATGTCTGTACCCTGAAGAGTCTGAACATCAAGAGACGAAACATATGCCCTTTAATTGAAGGGATGGGTAGGGCTCCTAGTCACTTCCCATCAGGCGCTTTTCTTGTGTTCAAATCGAGCGTGGTCGATGACCGTTATAAGTTTTATTCCTGAATTCCTTTTAAGTGGTCTCAAAATTTTGAACGGACGATAGAAATGATATGAAAGAGTTTACAGTTATTTGGCTTAAATCATTCTTCCTGTCAGTATACTATTTCATTTTTTAATGGGACATGTGTGGTTTTTCAGATATGTATAGGGGTTCATTTTTTAACTTTCATGTCAAGTTGACTTGATCAAAACGAGTCTTAGCATTCCGAGGACATTTAAAAAATATTTTTACTAATTTGCATTTCCGTAAGTGTTTTGTGATAAATACATAATGATTTAAGCCACCATGATAATTCCTTTTCAAGAATAAAGTATGAAATTTGTTAAGAAAATTGTATAAATAAAAGAAACCTTACTGACATCATCTCCTTTTTATTTCTAGGTATAATTTAACTGTTGTACATATTCTTTACAATCCCGCTCAACAATGTTATACACCTTTAAGGTTCGTTATTATTTTACATTTTTCTCTCATTCTCACAGCTCATTGGTCGTCGACTAATATTAGTCGCAGCAATTGTGTTTTTTTGTGGCTTTGTGCTTTAAACAAAATTAATTAAACATGTACATTGATTAACATTAAAACGCTTCAAAAACGCTTTAAATAATGTTGCCAAGATATATCCGACAAATTATGTATACAAATATTTTTTTACGTTTTGTTTTCTGTGTTAAAAATTCTGTTTTATGTAATATATATATATTCTTTGGATCATTTTTATCGTTTTTGGTACCCTTAATTACTAATCGCAAGTATCAGGCTAGAAATTGTCTTCGCTATAACCGAAAATGTGTACATATCACATACCTTTCTCTTAATCTGATGTATAAACTTTATATATACGGATTTTTTTAAAATATTCTCGAACATGTAAGTATTATAGGAAAAGGTTCATTGTTAGTGATAATAAAAATATTTTTTTGTAAATATACTTTTTTTGCTTGACGCTAGGACCAGATGTCTGCTTGTTAGATGCTTCAATTCACATGAATTAATAGAGCATGAAAGTAGGTTAGTCTAACAAATAAAATATTGCTTAATAATTAACGAATCATATTTGCAACTAAATAATAAATAAATCCATTGTACTAACAGAAAGAACATTCTGAAACATGTTTTTAATTATTTTTATATCAATATAGTGCTACTTTTTATTTGGAAAATTATTTAACATGGGAAGTTAAATGTATTCATGAACTTACTTGATTTTAAAGAAAGTCTTAAATATCATTATAGAGTGAAAATGTAGGTACTTTGAAATGAAATATTTTTTGACCGAAAATCGACATATTTTTCAACTTAGTCTCCTTTAAGTAAAGCAATGTCCTATTAAATTATTTTAACAGCCCCTATTGATTTTGCAAATAATTAGTAGCATTCAAAACAAACATTTTCTTTCTTTTGGACTTTTTAATACTAATCTTTTGTTGTTGCATGTGTATAGGAAAAGCCCGGAATGAGCCCTCTAGCGGTAGAAGCATGGACTCGTTTGGCGGCAGTTCTGTAGCGTCACATGTTTAAACACGCTAGTGCAATTGAGGAAATACAACATTTTTCGTTTTAGCGTAAGTTTATTCTTCCAAAATGAAACAAATAAAAGGGATAAAAGATATTTATACATTGTTATTAATATACGTACCGTCACTTTCCGAAGGCTGTCGTATATTTTACTGTACCTTTCGTTCAACTCTCGTATTGCGTATAGTGAATACTTTATAATTATGCATATAAATATAATTTTTTTCCTGATATTACTTTTTGGAATAAATCCAAAGCATCTTTATACACATATAAACTACATAACTTCTATGTAGTGAATATTTTGTTATATTTTTTTTAGTATTATTTTTTTTGCATCAATTAAGAATCTCACTTTATATAGTTATTTTATTAAAATTAAACGAAACAGTCTTTTGAAGTAACAGTACGCTAACATTCCATTTAGATTCTAGTATTGAAATTAAAAAATAACAATAACGTGAGTAGAAAAATAAATATTGCCAAAGAAAATGATTATGTATAATGAATAATAACAGAAAAGGAAATATCCCTCAACTCTATGGTATTATTTTTGTGCTCTGCTAGATGTCCGCTTTTTTACACAGCTTTGATCATTTTAAAAATAATTTTTATGTATATAATGTAGCCTTGTATATTATTATTTTATTAAAATACACTTATTTATAAAGAAAACGCTTTTTTGATTTCAATTTTTCCAGGTAAGTATAATTTATTTATTAGACATTTTTTTCTCTGTAAGGTACTTTGACAACTTTTCGAGTATCCTTTTTTGTGGTTTTCACGATATGATAGATATAAACTGACCGTACTTCAATGCCATCTATAGTAAATTAAGTGGACATTTATAAAATGCATTTTGATCGGTTTAAACATCAAAATACAGAAAATATCAGATCTGAAAAGTTGCGTTTATAAAGAATTACGACTTTCTATAAAGTGAAGTACTGATTTAATTCAAATTGAAAGTAATATGTTTATATTTTCTGTTTCTAAGATATAATTTTGTAAGAAATCGTATGATTTGTTTGGTATGTGTTTTTGCTACGATAATTTCATTACAACAATGTTGCTAGTTGTTGGTTTTACGAGGCTTGAGTGAAAAGTCAATTACTTTTTAAATGAAATATTGATGTGAAATACACATGCACAGAGATACACGTAACACATACAAGCACATACACATATTTTTTGTATTCGCAATTTTGCAACCGAAATGGCATTGAATTACACACATGATTTAATCGTAACAATGGGTAGTAGTTATTTACGGGAGTAGAGTAAAAAGTAACATACATTTTGAATCTGGTTTTATCGAAAACCACATCGAGTTGGCTAGGTGGGCCGGAATCACGCCGGGTGGACCGGACAATTTTTTTTCCGCTTTGTAATTTTTTTTAACCCTTTTTCACTTCCTTTTTTTCCACTTGGCTTTCTTTTGGCGGGCGGGCTGGACATGCCAGATGGACCGGAATCAAGCCGGGAGGGCCGGAGGATACGCCGGGTGGACCCGCCGGACAGTTTTTTCCCACTTTGTATTTTTTTAAGGCAAGAGTGTAAAATCCGACAACGAATTACCCGTCAGTCACGCCAGTTAAAGGCTGGGTAAGGCGGGATGCCTTCTGAGAAGTGTTCTACGTTGGTCACTCGCCAGTCGGTAGGTTTCCTGATAGACTTATGGGTAGGCACTTAACCAAGGGTTTATAGCCCGAGGGGGGTGCTGGCCTGGGTTTGTCGGAAGCTGATGACCGTGGTTCGGAACCCACGTTAAGCTGTAGGTCCAATCGCTAAATAGCCTAGTTGCTGATTCGCCTCTAACCCTAATATTTTAGATTTACCTTTTTATTTTTTTAACCATTTTTCTGTTAACACTTTTTTCCACTTGATTTTTTATTTGCAATTTTTACCTCTTAAAGGGTATCGAATTACACACATGATTTAATCGTAACACTGTAAAGTAGTTATTTACGAGGGTAGAGTAAAAAGTAACATACTTTTTAAAGCTGTTTTTATCGAAAATCATACCGTACGGGCCGGATACACGCCGGGTGGGGCGGAATCAAGCCGGGTGGGCCGGATGACACGCCGGGCAGGCCGGAAGACAAGCCGAGTCGACCGGACAGTTTTTTCCCACTTTGTATTTTTTTTTACCCATTTTTCTCTTAGCACTATTTTTCCACTAGATTTTTTATTTGCAATTTTTACAATTTTAAGGGTGTCGAATTACACATAATTTAATCGTAACAATGTAAAGTAGTTATTTACGAGGGTGGAGTAAAAAGTAACATACTTCTTAAATCTGTTTTTATCGAAAACCACACCGGACACACGCCGGGTGGGCCGGAATCAAGCCGGGTGGGCCGGATGACACGCCGGGCAGGCCGGAAGATACGCCGGGTGGACCGGACAGTTTTTTCCCACTTTGTATTTTTTTTTACCCATTTTTCTCTTAACACTTTTTTTCCACTAGATTTTTTATTTGCAATTTTTACAATTTTAAGGATGTCGAATTGCACACATGATTTAATCGTAACAATGTAAAGTAGTTATTTACGAAGGTAGAGTAAAAACTAACATACTTTTTAAATCTATTTTATCGAAAACCACACCGGGCGGGGCGAACACACGCCGGGTGGGCCGGAATCAAGCCGGGTGGGCCGGAATCAAGCCGGGTGGGCGGGATGACACGCCGGGCAGGCCGGAAGACAAGCCGAGTCGACCGGACAGTTTTTTCCCACTTTGTATTTTTTTTACCCATTTTTCTCTTAGCACTATTTTTCCACTAGATTTTTTATTTGCAATTTTTACAACCTAAAGGGTGTCGAATTACACACATGATTTAATCGTAACAATGTAATGTAGTTATTTAAGAGGGTAGAGTAAAAAGTAACATACTTCTTAAATCTGTTTTTATCGAAAACCACACCGGACAGGCCGGGCGCACGCCGGGTGGGCCGGAATCAAGCCGGGTGGACCGGATAACACGCCGGGCAGGCCGGAAGACACGCCGGGCGGACCGGAGGACACGCCGGGTGGATCGAAAAAGACCCCGGACAGACCAGACAGTTTTTTTCCCACTTTGTGTTTTTTTTAACAATTTTTCTTTCTTAATACTTTTTTCCACATGATTTTTTATTTGCAATTTTTACAACCAAAGGGTGTCGAATTACACATTATTTAATTGTAACAAAGTAAAATAGTTATTTACGTGGATAGAGTAAAAAGTAATAAACTTTAAATGAAAATGTTTTTTCTTTCGAAAATCACTTTTGTTCGAAAATTACGCCGGGCGAGCCGGACGCACGCCGGGTGGGCCGGAATCACGCCGGGCGGGCCGGACGACACGCCGGGTGGACCGGAAGACACGCCGGGCGGGCCGGAAAACACGCCGGGTAGACCGGACAACTTTTCTTTAACTTTAAACATTTTTCAATTTCTTGACCCTTTCTTTTTCACTGGCTTTTGTATTTGTAATTTTTACAATCGAAAGGAAGTCGATTTATACACATGATTTAATCGTCACAAAGTATAGCAGTTATTTGCTATGGTAGAGTAAAAAGTTACATATTTTTTAAATGAAACTCGGGTTTTTATCGAAAATTGCTTTATTTTTTAACATGTAACAACAATGTAAACGATTCCATGCCATCAAAAAAAGTAAGACAATAAAAAGCCATAAAAAACTGAAAAAAGAAAATTTATAAAAAATCTATAAAATAGTCCCTTATTTCGGGGATGATCTCTTCACTTGATGTGAATTTCTTTCCAAGCAATAATTTCTTCACGCTCGGAATGACAAAGATGTCGAAGGGGACTCGCTAACTTCGGAGAACAGTGTGCTGAACAGCAACTAGTGCAAATTGCCTAATTTCCCCGTTGTAAAATGTTCCTCAAGATCAGGACAAAATGAACATGCATTAATAGCTTATAATAATACGATATACAATGCAACTAATTTTACTGACGCCTTTTGAATTGGCATACAAATTTCTGAGATACTAATAAAATACTTAAACCTAAACAAATGCATACGAGCGGGTGTACAAGTTTTAGCTGGTTGAGTTTACCAGAGCTATGCGAGTTTCCCACTTTCTCAACCACACTTTGTCCAAAAGAAGCAGAACTCAACACTTATTTTCATTTGCATCTACTAACATGTTATTCAATAATAAATTTAGTTTGATGCACCTGTTAAGTGTGTCGTCAAAATTCCGCTTGGCTTGGTACTCATCGTATTGAAGAGAGAAGGTAGCGTACTCGTATAGCACTGGTAAACTCAGCTAAATCTTACACACCTCTTCTTAGACCGCAATTATAGTTACTATGCTGAAAAAACATAAATAGGAACTGGAAAAATTTTTATGAGAGCGTGAAAGAAAAACTAAAACCATCTTATATCTAAAGCAAATGAAACGGAAATCTGGAATTTAGAACTGATAAATCCTACCAAAAATAAATCAACAAAGTTCTAGGGCCATATAAAATTACTAAAATACCAGAAATAGAGATATAAGTCACTCACAAATAAAATCTGAATAACAAATAATACATAACCGAAATTGTAACCATTGTTGTAGATGGACCAGAATCATCAAAGAACCTAGGTGTTATATAATGAAATTCTATTTCTATTCTATTTCTAGCTAAATTAAAAACACCTTAAACAGAATTGATTCATGGAACTTACAAATACTTAATATATCTACTTTAATTAATTGATACAAAAACATTACTACATATTACAAGTACCTCTGACACTGATAATTTCTATAGTTTTTATAATTTGGTAAAAGAAATAGCAGCTAAGATTAACCTAATTGAAGATGTTTAATTCCAGAGCAGTAGTCAAAATCCAAGAACACAAAATAGTAAAATTTGAAGTTATAGAAAGTTTGCGATAGGCGGATGGATTGGCATCAGTTCTGTGTAAGATAGTATTGAAAAAAGTCATCAGCGAAACAGACAGACGCAAAAGACACTATGATAAATAAAGATAAAACACATTACATTATATGCATATGACCCAAACATATCAATAAGATGAAAAATCTATTGAGACATATGATGGAAGCCAAATAGCCAGTCTAGAAATAAATGTAGACAAAACAAAGATCCAGGACAACCAAACTGGATAATCAACACTGACAATATTGAAGGTCTGAAGGAATTCTCGTATCTGAGAAACAAACTTGATGAAAACATCATAGGAGATATCAGAAATAGTATTATAAAGGGTAACAAAGTTACTTATTCTCTGCGTTTTGTCTTAATATCTAGCCACTCTGATTGGCGAAACATATAACGACAATACCAGAAGACCAAAGACACGATAATGTAACAAACCCTAAAAAACTACTTGGAGGCTGCAGGAGACCGACCCGGTTGGAGGAGGCTCATTGACAGACTGTAGCACCACAGAAAGAAGAATGTTAATAAATTTTACAGTTTATAAAATGTATTAAATGAAATTAAATTCAAAAGAAAATAATCAAATAAAATATTGTAAATAAATTCCTTATTTAAAACAAAAATGCAGAGAAACTTAATGAAGAAGCAATTAAAGAATCTTCAGACAATCAGCAACAACTACAAACACTCTCTAAAATAAATGTTCATACATGAAATAAAATCTATCCCATCCTATTTAACAAATTCAAGTTTATATTTTCAACCAACCATGAATAATTTGTTTTAAAAAATAATTAAAATTTCAACTATATTAAAGCATATAAAATTAATTTCATAAATATCCATCATTGAAATGTGTATTCATTTGAATCCATTTCCTGTTAGCATTAATGACAGCAGCAGATTAATTTACAGCACTGCCAGGAAGCTATAGAATTGGATTCAAATTGTGAAATCAATCAACCAATAAAAAACATTGTAAATATTTAACAGACAATAAACAGTTGTTTAAACTTTTTTACATTAAAAAACATTTAAAAAAAATAATCCAAATGAGATATCTGTAGGCACCATTGCAAAAATAAAACCCTAAATGTAAATAATATTGATTTGAAAAAACTATGTTATAAAAGAATACACAAGAAATATAATCAATTAATACCACTCAATTAGACAAAAAATCATGATCTGGAATATAATTTATTATACTGTTTTTTTTATTTATATTACACTATTGTAAAAAAATATAATTTTGACATTAACCCCAAAATTTTCCACTGGTAGAGTTACAGTCCAGACTCTTAATATCATTATGCAGTATCAGCACTTTACAATTCCACTAAATGCATAACCTTAACCATATAAATGCAAACATAAAGAACTCTAGACTCTTACTCTTGTAAACATCATAGCAAATATTTGTTAATGTCTCAAGATCGTAGGTGTGGTTTTGTTTTAACATTATCCCCACTTAAAACTAGCTAACTATAGACTAACTCTGGCTGATGCAACTGTATCAGTTGGGGTATTACTGGGATTTAACTCATGAACAGTGTAGTAAGCCTAATGATTTAAACTACTGAATCTGGGTCCCAGTCAAACTTTGTGCGTTTCTTTAAATTACTTAAAATAGTCATATCATCATCAGAAATTGAGAAATCCAGCTGAAAGTTCTCTTCCATGTGTGATTTTGATGCAGCTTTTGGTATGACTGATACCCCTTGCTGTACAGACCACCTTAACAATATCTACATGGAAAATATATTTTGAAATATAACTCTTGTTAAATAAAGTGTGCATTTTTACCTGTGCATTTGTTTTACCCAATTTGTCTGCTATACCAGCTACAGTTGGATCATTTAAAAGACCTCTATTACCTGATCCCAATGGCATATATGCTTGGAGAAGTATACCATATTCTTTGCAAAATTCTAGTACATCATATGGATGGTAGTAAGGATGCCATTCAATCTAAAATGTCACATATGTCAATTCAAAATTTTACAAGTAACAACCTAATAATTTATTATCTAGATAAATTGACTTACCTGATTGACCACTGGTAGTACTCCATATGAATTATCCATCAATTCTTTTAAATGTCTAACTGTGTAATTGGAAACTCCAATGTTTTTTACAAAGCCTTCTTTCATTGCTTTCACCATGTGTTTCCAACTTTCAGCTCTCATACTTGGAACTTTTGAAGAACTAGCTCCATAAGCCCCAGGCCAATGTATCAAATATAGATCGATATATTCACAATCAAGTTTTCTCAGTGATTCCTTTATTGCTGCATATGCTTTTGCTCCATGATCACTTGGATCTAGTTAATGTGACCATTCAATGTTTCTCAATTATTTTCAGCTTTGTATACTTACAAAGTTTCGTGGTAATAAAAATGTCTTTCCTGGATAATTTGTGTTTTGGTAACAACACTTTTAAGGCTTGTCCAATATCACTTTCATTTTGATACATTTTTGCTGTATCTAATACATTTTAAATAAACAAAATAATTAATCATATACTCAAAATATTTAATCAGTACTTACCAAATAGTCTATATCCTACGGTAAGGGCATGGTCTAAAACATCTCGAGTACGCTCATAACCATCAACTAAATAAGTCCCAACTACAAATTTAAATTCTATTATTAGTTATTTGAAATTGTTGTGTTATACCTACATCCCACGAGAGGTACAACATCACCACTATGTAATTTAAAGCTCATTTTAGTTGCCATAATATTTTGGAATTATCAAGTCTAAAATAAAATTTCTATTTTTTGTATGATAATGACATAACCCTACATCTTGATATAAAGTTTTTCTTCTTCCTTTTAATTTGTCTTTTGCTCCAGGCAGAGGGCAGTTAGAAAACGCATTAGGAGTGGAGAAGATTAATCTGGAACTTCATCGTTGAATTATACCATTAATGAGGTGAAGTTTTTCGGGTTCCAGTTACTTCTCTTCAATCATTTGATATATATCATATATAAACGATCAGAGGTGTAAATTTATATATGATAACCTATACAAATCCATTTATAATCATTTTTATATGTAAATCTAAATGTATTTTTATGACCTATTTTACTTTTTTTCTATTTAATGCCTATAGTTAAAAAAAGTTAAAGTTATGTAAAATGCTTCTCGAATATCTCGACTAGATCGATAAGCTTGTTTAAATGTCACAATAAAATCCCTATTAAACGTCAGTAAGAGATATTTGGCGGTTTAATTTTTGTTTAGTTAATATTGTATTTAAAATAAATTTATAGTAAAACTACAGAATGTCTACTTTTAAAGAAAAATGTAATTTGTATTATGGTACCACAGACTTCTATGAAGTACTTGGTATAAACCGGTCAGCGACAGAAAAAGAAAGTAAGTGTTATTAAAAATAATTTAATCTGACGGTTTCCATTGGGGGTTTATACGGTTTTAGTTAAAAAAGCATACCATAGACTTTCATTGCTTGTCCATCCTGATAGAGTAGAACCTAATCAAAAAGAAATAGCTACAGAAAAATTTAAGGTACTTGGCAGAATTCATTCGGTATTACAAGACAATGATAAACGCAAAATATATAATGAACGTGGAGATTTTGATGAAGAAACAGATGCCAAGTGTAACTGGATGGACTATTGGTTTGCAATGTTTAAGAAAATCGAGCTTAAGGATATTCAAGAATATGAGAAGAATTACATTGGTTCAGAAACTGAACGTGGTGATATTAAAAGGGCTTATGATAAAAGTAAGGGCAACATGGATACAGTGCTGGAATTGGTTCCCTTTAGCAACTGTGACAGTGAACCAAGGATCATTGAAATAGTTAGAGAAATGGTTGATAATAATGAAGTTCCTGAATATAAAAGTTTTTTCAACGAGAGTAAAGTTAAAAAATTAAGGAGACGAAGAAAGTGGGAAGCTGAAAAAAGGGAAGCAGCAAAAGTTGATTGTAAGTAGCAGTTATAGGGTTTTTTTTGGTAGTTGGTTTTGTTATACAACTTATGTTCTTTCATTAGTGAATGAACTGCAGAAAGAGATGGATGAAAACATGAGAAGAAGGGGACAAGTATTTGAAGATATGCTTTCTAATTTAGAAGCTAAATATTCACCAAAAAAGGTTAGAAAGTCAATTACTGGTCCAGGTACACAAGCGAAGAAGTCACGCCGAAAGTAAATTTAATTTATAAAGTTTTTCTTTGTGATTATAATGTATCTTATTATTTTAATTTGTTACTGTAGGATATTACTTTTTGGTTGTTATTAATAATTTTTGTATGTCCAAGAAATATTAACATTATGTGAACTTTGTAATGTAAGTGTTCCATATATTTTTTTCTAGAAATCATAAATCAAAAGGAAGAAGGCCAAGAGCTTCATTTAAATTTAAGCATTCTAAAACACAATGGAAATTTAAAGATTCTATCCCATTTATCGCATCATTGTTTTTGTAGTTTTAGTTAAATAAAAATATTTTTCTATGATTTCAAGTCAATTTGATTGCTCATGTTTTCTTTTTCAATTTTTATGTAGCACACTGAATCATTCTATTTTATTTCAAAATTTGTAATAAGTAAATATATCAGGTTCTTACAGAGTAATTTATTTCAAAAAGAACCATTCTCAACAAAAGAATCAATCATTTCATGCAACTTCATCACTTCACCTTATCAAAATATCTATGTCCCCAAATGTTTATAAATTACTTTCAATTATTTTTTGTTATCTTTATACAATCCACACTTGTGTAACTAGAAAATTATTGAAAGAAAATTTAATTGAATATCTCAAGTGTACAACTATGACTAAACAAACTGATAAGCAGTGACCTTGCCCTACTAAAATCCTCTCTTTTTAATGGTAACTTTATCTCCAATTTCTAGTTCTCCCTCTAAGTACACTTCCAAAAGATTTCAGATGGTTGTTATTCAAAAAATTCAATGAAAACTGAAAAATTTGATGTGCTAAAATGATTAAGTAATTTTTTACGTTGATGGTTATGCAACCAAATATTAAGTCCCAAGTATTCTACGTTATGCAATAGAATAAATATTTTCACATTTTCCAACGTCTTCACAATTTATAAATACAATTTTTAGGTAGGCATACACCTACCTCCAATGATTAATAAAGTCTTGCTGAATATTGACATTTGAGTAATAAAAGGCGAAGGAAAACACAAGATACTCTTATATAATTAGATAAGTTCAATTTACAAAAAGCTATTTCAGTATTCTTAAACATCTAGAGTTACATAAAATAAATATAACTATATGGATAAGAAGAAAATTAATGTTAATTTGTTAACCCGTCATCTAAAATTGTTGTTAATATTTATTTGATATCTCTTTGGAACTATTATAAACCCATATAATTTTATGTCGTCTAAGTACGAAAAAATAAACAAATTATGTTTAATAAGTGCAAGAAGCATAATAAATAAAACAGTCGGACAATTTTAGTCAGAGTTGGCAACAGCTCGTGATTCGAATCCGTTCTTATTTCTGATTGCGATGGAATGAAATGCCTTCAACTGTTGAACTTTTATTTGTGGAACCGACAATACAGTTTTGGGGGTGGTTTCTTGGGAAGGGGTTGCTAATTGTTCAGCCCAATTGTCCTAAAAAAATATATAAATTAAAAAAATATACATTTATGGCACCATCAAATACGGGGGTCGTTTGAAAAATTTTCAGTCTGACAGAAATAGTGCAAGTGACTGTGATATTTATTAAGTATAATTCGTTTTCTGGAAAATGGATAACATTAAAGTTCGAGTTGTTGTGTTCTTTGTTTTATAGGATTTCATCCCGACGAACATACCAACAGAGTTAGGTTCAACTTTAAAGCATTTCTTGTGGTTTTCATTGGTAAATAGGCAGGCTGTTGAATGCAAAAGTCGCTACGCCCTATAAAACGGTCAAACAATCACAATATCATATTAATGATATGGTACTTTGCTGACATGTAAACATTGGCCAAGTCCACAATATTTTATATGATGTTTAGAGTATGAAAAAGCTTTCTGTTTCATGGATCGTTTGTTAATAGTCGGCCAAAAATGAATTTCAATGAATACTTTACAATAATATTCAGATTTATATAAACGCGATTTTGCGCATTCAGTTTCTTTAACGTTTTATAACAGGAGAAACACCGACTAGAAAAACACTCTCTGTTGCCATTTTTACCTTCCTTATTGTGGACAGGACAGGATCAGGACATTTCGAAGTGTGGATCGTGGCAACTCGTCAACCAGTAGGGCAGCAGTAAGAAACTTGGCGGCGCTCATTAGGTTAAGTAGGAGGTCAGAGACACAAATTATATAGGAACCCAGAAGAATATATACCATTTTCTACGTTTTTTATTGCTTCTTGAACTATCGGTGTAAGATCAGGATAATATTCTGTTACTCTTTAAACTATTAAGATTCCGGTTAATTACTTTTTAGCCTGGGTCACCTTTATGGAAGCTATAAGGTATATTTTGCAGTACTTACCAATATTTCAGTGAATTGTACATTCAGTTGTTTTAACAGTAGAGTAGCTGATCTTGCTTGGGATCTAATTGTTGTTGCAGTTGTTTGCTTGACTTTTTCCAAATGGACAGTCTGAAACATAAATTGTAGGCGCTGATTTATTCAATCATTATTCGATAACTCATTATATTTCATTTTATTTTACAAAAGTTTTATAATAATGCAGTAGACGATAATACAATTTATCAGTTCTTCTATTTTGGTGTGAAACACTAAGCTTGAAGAGATTTACCACTAAACACCAAATAACTTTTTTGAACTGCTCGACGCACCATGTTAGCATCATCAGGAGATGATTTAATCTAATTCTAAAACTAAACTATGTACTATTTATATGAAAAACCTTACCTAACGAAGCGTGTAAAAATCATGAACCGTGAAGTTTACTAAGCCTGACATTAATAATTGAAACAGTTGACTGAACGGGATAGGCCCTTTATCTCGGTTCATGATTTTCTTACATTTTTCTATTTGAATGCTTTCATATGCATCCAAAGCCCTATTATTATTAACACTTTTAATTAGTCTTAAATTACTAATATCTATACTGTGGTCATTTTCGATTGCATGTTGGGCAACACAAGATTTTTCATTTCTCCCATATCTAATGTGGGCAATATGTTCTTTATATCTTGTCAATATGGATCTTTTTGTTTGCCCAATATACCTTCGATCACAGTCTTGACAACTGATTTCGTAAATCCCCGACTTTTCATGTTGCTTAATAATAGTAATAATAGTAATAGTAATCCTTTGGATTACCCAAAACTTCTCTTAATTTATTATATGGTTTGTACACAACCTTAATGTCCACTTTTTTCAAAATTTTGTGTAGCCCTCTTGTTAGTTGGGCATCAAATGGTATGACCATGAATTTCTTTGTGTTCTGATCCTTTTGAAAAGTTGAAGATTCTTGCAATAATTTTCTGAACTTTTATTTTCTATTTAATTAAGACAGAGGATTTCCTATTGCCGTTCCTTCTTGTTGTTCATAAAACCTGTTATTAAGCTGAAAACAATTTTGCTTCATATATAATCTTGTTATGGAGATGTACTCTCAAACAATCTTGTTATTAAAATCGTTTAACTCCAGTAACTCCCTCAGGTATTTCAAGGTATGTGGAATCGGGACACTCGGAAACAACGATGAAACGTCAAAGGAAACCAAAACCTCACCTTCCTGTAGATGTGTGTTTCTGACTTTTTTTATAAATTTGGTTGAGTTTATCACAGAAAAAGTGGACATTAAGGTTGTGTACAAACCATATATTAAATTAAGAGAAGTTCTGGAGTAATCCAAAGGGTAAACTACAGCAACATGAAAAGTCGGATCAATTAGTTGTCAAGATTGTGATCGAAGGTATATTGGGCAAACAAAAAGATCCATATTGACAAGATATAAAGAACAAGTTTAATACAATTTATATTTGGAAATTACCTTCACAATGGAATCAGCAGCTCCAAGAAATTTTTCAACCAATCCCAATACCGAATGTGCCACGTTCTTGTTGATTCTGTTCACCGTTGATGCGGTGAAGTTAACTAAATGTACCACCCGTCTTGCTGACTCTCTAGAAAGTAGAACAATTAGTTGTTCCATATTGTCTGGACGAGCTTGATTTTCCGGTTCATCTTTGCTTAGACTGGCCCATAGTTCTTTGCCTTTTTGAAAGGCAAGAGTTGGATCAGTGGCTATCTGAAATGAAAGCAGGTGATTTGTACTTGATAAAAAATAAAGATAACTTTTTAAATGAAACACAAAGTAGTTGTTCCAAATTTATTTTGTATCCTGAAAAAAAAGTAAACTCACCAATTCAGCGACGTAAATAAGAACGTGTACAGCCTCTGCACTTTGTTCTTTCAGGGCTTTCACTTCGGCTAGAGTTCTCTTCGTCAACCCCCTTTTCAGTTTTCTTCCCAGCCTGTCTGCGTGCTGAAATGTGTGGATAGCTTTCCCAGCGGGACCGACAGGTTTATCAACTTCTTCAATACAAAAAAAAGAAAAGATTAATGCATTGAAATATTCTGAATCTGTTCAGTTATTGCTGTTTTAGGACTGCATTAGTTATTTAAAAAAAAGATCACAAACAGTATTAAACAAATATAATCTATTTATAATATCAATTTTAGCATTAATCTCAACTGCGATGCTGAATTTACCAGGTTATATTAATACCTGTTTAAACTCTTGTTTAATATATATACAGATGCCAAATTCTTGCTTAAGATCTGCTATTTGTTACTCAGTCTACTAGTTCGCTATGAGCTTTTTTCCTTTCGTCAGATTAAGTTGTTCCAGTCTTCCTATATTTTTCTCTCTGGCCAACCTTCCAAACGTTAACCTTGTGTCTGAAACAGCCTCTATCCTGAATTTCACTTTGTGTAATATTTGATGATCTTAGGTCCTCGTTAATTGCAGCAATCCATTGAATTAGTTCTACTTTAGCTCTACTCTTATTTTCATAAAATTCGACTATTTGTCTAGTTAGCCTATTCGGATTCATCCGTTTTATGTGTCCGTAAAACTTAAGTCTTTTTTTCTCATATCGCTATGTATATCTGTGTATTGTTTGATTTCTTGGTTTTCTCGAAGTCGGTATGTTGTGTTATTTATTTGTTTGGGGCCTAAGATTTTCCTTATGATTTTTCTTTCCTTCTTTTCAATGTCCTCGATGTCTCTCTTTCTATTCAAAATGAGCGTTTCTGCCCCATATAGACATTCTGGCTTAATAACTGTGTTGTAATGTCTCAGTTTTGAATTTCTAGATATGCATTTTTTGTTGTAAATATTTTGTGTAAGTCTCAATGTCGTTTCCATTTTTTGACATCTACCCTTATTGGCCGCTTTTTCCAACCCATTTTCCATGATTATTTCACCCAAATATTTGAATTGAGAAACTCGTCTGACGTTACCATATTTTGTTTTTAGAAATGGTGTTCTTAGTTTGTTGCAGGTCATGCATGTATTGTGTCTTTTCAAAGGAAATTTGAAGTCCTACCTTTTGTGTTGTTTCTTTTAGGATTTCAATCTGTTTCTGTGCCGTTAATACATCTTGAGCTAAAATTGCTAGATCATCAGCAAACGCTAGACAATCAATTTTGATGTTGGTTCTCCCCAGTTTAATGGGCTGGTCAATATTCAGGGCTGACTTTTTTTCACGCCATTCCTGTATTAGTTTTTCTAGAACACAGTTAAATAAGAGTGGCGAGAGTCCATCCCCTTGTCTCACTCCAGTTTTAATTTCGAAGGGCTCTGAGATGTCACCCATGAATTTAACTTTTGACCTTGCGTTAGTTAACGCTTTAATAATTGCCAGTGTTTTCAGATCTAGTCCTTGTTTTTTCAAGATTCGGAATAAAGATTCGCGGTCAATAGAATCATATGCTTTTTTAAAATCCACAAATATACAGACTAGATTTTTATTGTACAGTTTTTGATGTCTTAGGATCAACTTTAGATTCAGGATCTGTTCAGGGCAGGATCTGCCCGGTCGAAAACCTGCTTGATATTCACCAATGTTAGGTTCTAACTGTCCCTGTGTTCTGTTTAGTAGACATTGAGATAGAATCTTGTAACAATCTGGGAGAAGAGATATCCCTCTATAGTTATTTTCATCCGTTCTATCTCCTTTCTTGTGTAGTGGATGGATTAAAGCATCTTTCCAATCTTCCGGACTCCGTTCGGTTCGCCAAATTTCTTGTGGAATCTTGGTTATTTTCTTGATTGTACCTGGACCAGCGGATTTCAAAAGTTCAGCAGTGATTCCATCTTCACTAGAAGCTTTGTTATTTTTAAGCCGCTTGATTTGCCTAATTATTTCATCTTCATTCGGTGGTAATGAATCTGGGTTTGTTTGTTTAGGGTTTAGTGTTGGAAACTTGTTTAAGGGCTCAGGACAGTTTAGTATTTGTTCAAAATAGTTCGCAAGTTCTTTGCAATTGTCTTGGTTATTTAGAGCTAACTGTCTGTTTTCGTTTTGGAAGCATAGACTTTGGGATTGATAGCCTGTTAATTTAGTTTTAAATGTTTTGTAAAAGTTTCGGGTGTTATTTTTTTGGAAATCTTTTTCTATTTCATTGAGTTTATTGTTTTCATATTTTCTTTTAATTAGTCTAATTGAGCTTCGATGTTTCTTTTCTTACTTCCAAAAAGATGTTATAGTTTATTGCCGTTTTTTGACTGCTCCAATCTTTGAATGCTTTACTTCGGCTTAATACTGCTTGCTCGCAAACTTCATCCCACCACGGATGTTTTCTACGTTTTTGTAAAGGAACCAGCTTTAAGGCTCCTTTAATAATTTTTTGTTTCAATTCTTGCCAGTTCTGTGTGGTTGTTTATCAAGCTCTTCTGTTAGGGTTGGTTTTATTTTCGTAGGGTCGAACTTTGGTATTAGCAGTCTCTTTTGAATAAGTTTTCGAGGTTTTAAGCTAAGTTTGATTCTAGTTAAGTAGTGATCCGTGTCTATGTTAGCTCCTTTCCTGACTTGAACATTCAAAATCTATTTATAATTGGGGTACGAAATGGCAACATGGCCAATTTGAAATTCACCCATGTACGAGTTTGGGCACTTCCAGATCTTTTGTTTTGTTATTTTCTTTATATACTTTTTTTCTTTCCTGAGTTGGGCATTGAAATCACCCAATAGGATTTTTACATGGTTAGAGGGAATTTTAGAGATAGTCTTTTCCAAAATTTCCCAGGACTTATTTACTTTTTCAGAATTAGATTTATTTTCTTCTTTAACTGGTAGGTGTGCATTGATTAATATATAGTTTTTGTTAGCACACTTGAGTGATAGTGTCATAAGTCGATTATTTACTGACTGGACATTAGTTATAGAACCAAGAATGTTTCTTGAGATAGCGAAAGCAACACCGAGATGTGGTGTATTTTTGAGTATTCTTTTGTCCGTTTTACTTTTAAAAAGTCTGTAGTTGCCGAATTCCAAGATGTTATCATCTGTCAATCTGGTTTCTTGCTTTTCTTTGATTCAATATTCACCCCAATTCGTGTAGTTTTCCTGGACGCAGGAGAGAATTGATATTTACCGTTCCAAAGAAAGTTTTTGTTTTCGGTTTCAGACGTTGGCCAGAGGTCTGTGAAAGATTTTGCGTTTAAGCCCGGACGCCCCAGAATCCGAAAGTCCGGTTGTACCAGCAAAGCTGGCAGAGTATTGTTTACCTTCTGGGGTAATTTTGTTCTCTTTATTTTAACTACATTACATTTTATAACATTATATCAAAAAAAATTACAAATCATCTAGCTATCAGTCCTCACCATAATATTTGTATAAACAGAATAGCTTTTTAAAAAGTAGTTGAAGAAGTACCAATTTTTCATGGCAAAAAATAATTTGAATACCGTATATCTTTTAATATGGTCAAGTCATCAAGCCATTTTTCGACATCTCGGTAATTGTTGAAGTGTTTCATGAAAAGTACATGAGGCATCGATGAAAACAAGTGGTAGTCGGAAGGGGCCAAGTCTAGTAAGTACGGCGGATGGGGCAAGAGTTCCCAATGAAGTGAAGAAATAGTGTCTTTGACCGCTTTTGCTGTATGTGAGGGGACGTTGTCGTGCTGCAAAATCACTTTTCCGTGTCTTGGAGCCCATTCTGGTTGGTTTTCGACCACTGCGTGATTCAAATTAATCATTTGTTGGCTATAGCGAATGGTATTAACCATTTCACCTGGTTTTACAACCTCCTGGTACACGACACCCTTCTGATCCTATCAAATGCACAACATTATCTTCTTTTCAAAGCGATTCGGTCTGGGGTCTTGTCCTGGGGTCAATCTATGGTTTTCTACGTTTTGGGTTCTTGAAATATATCAATTTTTCGTCTTCAGTTACAATCTGA
Source organism: Cosmopolites sordidus (assembly GCA_031761425.1). NCBI lineage: Eukaryota > Metazoa > Arthropoda > Insecta > Coleoptera > Curculionidae > Cosmopolites > Cosmopolites sordidus. The sequence continues at coordinate 289,162 of JARFXV010001053.1, read as the reverse complement.
TGCTTTTTTCGGTTTTCCCTCTGTCGTTCAGTTGATATGGTACCCATTTTTCTGCCATATCGATGTTTCCCATGGAATGCAAACGATCACAAATGGACTGGCAACCAATACTTAACCTTTCTGTCATTTGATGTTGAGTTTGCATATGAATTTTTTTCGGCTGACCTGGGCGATCTTTGTCTTTCAAGTCATTTAAACCAATATCCAGAAGCGTCTTGCATTGGTACATTGTCATCGTAAGTTTCCACAAGTATACGAAGGCTTTCACTCTCACTTTTTCCATTTCGATCCAGGTATCTTCAAATATGCATTTTGAATGCATCAACCGCTTCTTCTGGCGTTGAAAATCGTTGAGCGCGTAGTTTATTTTTCGCGGACGGGAAGAAAAAGAAATCACTGAGTGTCAAATATATTGAGTTGTTCGTTCCAATGTATGAGAGCTCGCGTTGCGACGGTGAAAAATAATCCTGCGTCGCTGGTTGTTTTTTCTTGTTCCTTCAAAGACTTCTGGCAAACAAATGGTTGTGTACCATTCCGTTTTTTCGGTTCTCTAGTAGCACTGGAGCCACATGTCCATTTATGCCAAAAAAAACAGACGAGAATATGATTTGAAGTGCTTTTTGCACGAACAACTTTTGTTGGGTTTGGCTCATTTTGAAAGATCCGTACAGTCGACTGCTGTTTACTTTCGGGCTCATTCGTATAGATCCAAGATTCATCACCTATGTAGATGTTATACACGGCTTTTAACTCACCACGATTGTATTTTTTCATTTCCTTGCACCAACACTCTCGACACGAGCCTTTTTTGAGTGACTGTCAAATTATGCGGCATCCAACACGCATACATTTTTTTTAGGGCTAAATGTTCATATAGAATCTTCTGTATGCTGGTCATACTAATGCCCAGGGATGTCTCAATCTCACAATATGTCACACGCCGATCTTGCTTTATCAGTTCGCGCCCAGTATCGATGTTTTCTGTCACAACAACCGATTTTGGACGGCCTTCTTTAAATTCGTCCGTGAGCGAACAACCGTCACGAGTAAATTCACTAAATCAGTGATATACATTGGTTTAGTGAGTTGTCTATGCACTGTTGTTGAGATAATCCACGTCAAAAGTCGTAGTAAATCATTGCACGAAAATTCTCACGAGTTAACTGAACTAAAGCTAATAATGGTAGTTACAAATGTCCTTCCAAGTTGGGAAGACATCCTGTTTTCACTTTTGAGCAAGAAAGGGTTCTAGCTGATCATCTTCGTACGGAGTCAAATAAATTTTATGGTCTTACGAAAGAACAATTTCGTAAAACATGGTACACGATAGCTGAAAGACTAGGTTTTGCAAAAGGGCTTAATAAAGTCAATAAAACTGCTAGCGAAGATTGGCTGTCTTGTTTTTTACAGCGACATCTTGATCTTAGTATCAGAAAACCCGAAGCAACGAGTATCGATAGAATACTTGGATTTAACAGTACTAAAATAACACGTTTCTTTGATAATTTGGAGAAAATGATGATGAAACATAACATTGAACCACAAACATCATGGGAAAGAGGTAAAACCGTTCCAGTAATATGTGCTATTAGCGCTTCAGGATCGTTCATCCCACCTCTTTTCATTTTTCCTCGCCAACGTCACTCACCACAGCTGGAAAGAGATGGACCACCAAGAGTTCTTTAATCATGTTCTCATAATGGTTGGATAAACGAAAATATATTCATTTTACGGCTACGATATTTTATAAAATCGAACCAAACCTATTGCTAAAAGACCAGTTTTGCTAGTGTTGGATAATCACAATGTCACAATGCTTACCATTCCATCACATTCATCATACCGTCTACAACCCCTTGATGTTATTTTTTATTCCCTCCTTAAAAGAGCTTACAACAAAAAGTGTGGTACGTATATGAATAAAAAAAAATGACAAAAATTACACGATATGAGATTACAGGACCGTTTAAAAAAGCCTATATGAGAGTAGCCTGTTTAGAAAAGGGAGTTTCAGACTTTAAAGCAACGGGAATATTCGCTAGGAACCCTGCAATTTTTAGGGATGATGATTTCATTGCTACTGATGAGGAAGCCGATTCTGTGGGTACGAATGTTATTGTTTAGTCAATATATCATGGTACACAACATCAGTCTGTCATTCAGCAGCCAGCTATCGTCAACCTTGTTACGATTCAATCAACATCAAATGATGCACTACAGCAGACAGTTATTGAGCAACCAGATAATGTCAACCCTTCTACAAGCATTATACATAATATGTCAGAAACAAGTTATTCAGCAGTCAGCTACTGTCAGCCCTATCCTGATTTGGCCTCCATCAAATGCAACACTAAATCAGCCTGTCATTTAGCAGCCAGCTACCAGTAGACCTCCCTCAACTCCGTCCTCATCAACTGATAACCAATATTGATAACGATCAAAGATTTTCTGACTTTGCTACTATTGTGTCCACTGTAAGCCCAATGCCACAACCCCACATCTTTAATAAAAACAAGATCTTGAAAAACAAACAGCATTATGAAATCTTAACAAGCACGCCAATGAAAACAGTATTCGAACAAACAAAGAAGAAATGTATTGAAAAGGAGAGTAAAATAAAAGTGAATCAGAAAAACAAAGGAAACTGTAATAAAGAAAACTGTGCAAATGTACCAAAGGGAAAAATGTGAAAATGTACCAAAGATAAAAGTGTTAAACAAAGACAGACTACAACCAAAAAACAAACAGTTAAAAGGCCAGAGAAAAATTTATTCAAGGGTGACGATGAAGAATCGACGACGAAGATGAGTCAGAATACTCAGTAGAAGAAACTCTATGTGATTTGTTTTGTGGACAAAAATAGAGAGATGTGATACAGTTGCAAAAGTTGCGGAAACTGGGAGTATAATGTTCTGGCAGTGATAATCCAGCTTCTTATATATGTGCATTTTGTTTTGATTGTTAAAAAACCTATTTCTTTGTTTTGTTTAATAATTTGATTTCTTTATTTATGTTATAGTTCTCTAATATTAACAACTAAGATTCGAGCTTGATTTGATTATATTAAACTTCATATTTAAGACTGATTAAAACTATGGCTCCTATTTCACAGATGAGCGCTAAGAGGCCTCTCATTTCCCGAAGTATGGAGTAATGAGAGCGAATGACTTTCTTTGGAAAATCTCTTATTTTACCGAAATGTACAACTATAGTTGATATAAACTGTTATTATCTGATACTCAAATTAACAATGTTTATAAAAAGGAATAAAACAATTTTTTACATTGTTATCGATCACTTTTATTTTTAAACAAAATTTGTGTGACTATAGTTGCGTCAACGATTTTACGTTCTCAAACAGTACTTTAAAACTTTGAGAATGTAAAATCGTTTACGAAACTATAGTCACACAAATTTTGTTTAAAAATAAAAGTGATCGATAACAATGTAAAAAATTGTTTTATTCCTTTTTAAAAAATAAACTATCACAAAGTAACGGACAAATCAATCAATAAACAATGTTTATGTTCCTAATTATTTTCCGCATTTCTATTTAAACAGATTTGAGTACATTGATTGTTCAATATAAAAATATCAGAGATAAATAAAAAAATGTATGAAAAGATATTAATACACCCACCGTCATAACCTGAATCTTGCTCATCAGACGGCAAATACTTGTCCACATATTTGTCAGCAACATTCAGAGCACCATCTAGAGTGTCAGCAGCGTATGCAGTATATTTGCTAGCCAATACGCTATTTCCGATTTGCTTTACTGAATCAGCACGTTTCAATACGGGTTTTACGATTTTCGTGTTAACGGTATCTTTAGCATATTGCTTAGTATTCCAATATATCTGAAAATTATGTTCATCAACGTTTCTACTTTAATTTTTGTGACGATCTTAATAACTTACCATTTCTGGTGGCAAGTTGATGGATGGAATTTTTTCCTCGACGATATCCAAAGTTTTACAAATGATCTTATCCACTTGGCTTAGGGGGCCTTGGATGAGAACAACTGCTGGTGCAGCAGTATCCACAACAGAGAAAAAGGTATTTTCTGCTTGAGCCAATGTCCAGTTGAACACACTGTTCGAATTCTAAAATAAAATAATAAAACTAGATCAAATACCAGTTGATTTTCAATCCATTTCATAAATTGGAACTTTGGAAATTGGAAAACATTTTCGACTTGATACAGAGTTAAATAGTGTGGCGAGAAGGTTTCAGCGAAGTTTTAATATCTTGTTTGTAGGGATGGCCCCATCATGGCCCACAATACAACGGTGTTTAAAACAATTGCATAAAATCCAAAGATAACAAAACGTGGGTCCCATATTAACGTCCAGATGAAAACAAAATATAACGTGTAACCATCTACAGTGCATTTTTGTCCAGATTCGGTAGAGATTCTTTTTGTTCAACAAATTTTTACTGGAGATGAAAACTGAATTTTATATAACAATCCACATAAGAAAAACAATATTCTGATTACCCATTCTTCATCAAAAGAACTGTTACTGGTATGTTATCCATGTATGTTAAACTAGTATGATTTTAGATGATTTATTCACTATGAGATGCCAAATCCTAATGAAACCATAAGTGCTTAATATTATTGTGCTCAGTTTAATAGACTGAATATGACTTTGATTCAAAAAAGTCCAAGATTCAATAATCAAAAATATTGCAGAATGACAATGTAAAACTTAATGGTGTTAGTTAGGCTGGAAAGTACTTCCCCACCCATCGAATTCTTCTGATGCTGCATCGCCAGATTACTATCTCTCCTTCGTAGAAAAACCCACTACTACATCTATCTATACTGCGCTCAAAGAATATTGTACTTTACAATCATCTTCAAAAGGGTATCGAAAGTTTGTCAGAGAGATGGACGAAGATGATAGATTATAATTGTATTAACTATTTACGTTTTCAGTCCCAATGGGTGATATAAGTCCTAGAAGGTGTGCAAACTAGAGGGAAATATAAGCTCTGGATTTACCCAGTCCGATGCTCCACTGGTAATATGCATATTTCTAATATCCCCACTCGAAAATGTTTGTGTATTTTTTCAATATGGCGGATTAGTGAATCTGTTTACTATACGTAGATCACGAACAATACGTTTATATTGCCTTTTATTTGACTAATTTATAAAAACAGTGTTTAAGTAGTCTAGGTGCGCATACAGAACATGAGAGAACTTTTTCTAAAATTTGTTGACGGGACACATATGTTCCAGTGGGACTCCGCTATGGAATAAAGTTGTGCCAGTGGTATTACTACAAGTAAAATGGGAGTTTTCATTTTAGAAATAAACCATTGCCTGAACAGGAACTGATGGAGTTGGCAGACAATATTTCCGATATGAAAGAAGAACCATTCATTAAGAGTGGTTCAGAATATGTCCAGTTATCCTCAGTGGGTTCAAGTGATGAATTTTCGGGATCATTTACAAGCAAGGTAAAAAGGGAAGTCGAACTAAAGGAACATTTATCGTCCACGGAATGTTCATCTTCTGAAGAAAGTGAGAATGACAAAACGGTCGATGAAAAATAAATTACCTTTGGTACATCAATAATTACTAGAAAAAAACTTGCCTAAATTCGATATAGACAAAAAGCGTCAAGGAGGTGAAGCTCAGTGTTTATACAATCAGTATGGTACATGTGCAGTCTCATGGAAGGGTACAAAGATGTAACAATCCTTTCAAATTGTCATGGCGATGAAATGATTGTAGCAAACAGAAAAGCGAAAGATGGAAGCCGATCAGAAATTCCTTGCCCACAGATGGTAGCGTTCTATAACAAATATATAGGGAGAGTTAATCTCTCAGATCAATTCGTTGGCCTCTACGACATGGATAGAAAGACCAGCAAAGGGTGGAAAAGAGTTTTCTATCGGCTACTAATAATACGACAGCAGCGATCAATTCCTGGATCATATTTACTGAGCTAAAAGAGCAAGAAAAAAAAAGTTTCTTGGATGTGGTTCCACTGGTTGAATCTCCAACAAGTTATAGCCGACAACATACAAAAGTGGTACGCAGAAGACAACATAGTAGGCTGTCATCAGGTTCCAGGCTACTGACCACTTACCCATCGAAGGGCCAACAAGAAGAAGGTGTCATCGCTGTACCAAGAACAAAGAAGAAAGAAGAAAAAAACAATCTGGGTGACTTGCAATCAATCACTATGCAAACACTCTATTACTGCTTTTCACATCTAATATATGAAAAATAAAAAAGTTTTTGATTATTTCCTTTTTTATTATGTTCCCACAACTAGTACTAATGGGACATATATGTTCGAACCCCTCAACATACCCCCCTTTTGAAAAAAAAGCTTGAAATGATAATTTTTCTCTATTTTCGGGATCAATGTGATCAGAAATATTGTATATAACAAAACCAAGTTAATTGAATAACAAATTGGAAAACAAATTGGGACTGAAAGGGTTAAAGAAAATACAATTTTCCTCGTATTCAAGGCATACTTTGTGATTTGCATATTATTCAGTCATCGACAAGATGTACAATGGAATATTCGAACACGAATATCTCACAAAAGGCGTGATATATCAATATTGACCAAGGATACCTTTTTTACGTCGAAATTATGATTATATTCCCAACTTTAAAGGGTAAAAAAATATGAGCGAGTTAATTCTTCACAAAGTAGGTAGCAAGCGCCCTCTAGGAAGTAGAATCAAGATAGCACCAAATTTGTCCTGGATGTATAGTATAGTTAAAATAAATCTGTCATAATACTTGTATTTTCAGATATAAGCCAGCGTAATGGCAAATATGGTAAAATCTTACCTTAATTCTTTGATAAACATTTTCAGCGTACGTAATTCCAGATTCCACTATTGGGAAGTTTGTTATTCTGTTCACCGACACCAATTCAGGTATGTTATACTTCTGTTTTCTCTGCGCCACTGAAAAATGCAAAATGTAATATTAACACCAACAGACTATGCAAAAAAAACTAAAGCAAAAAACATACTATGAAAATATTCTTCCATACAGCTGTATATGTCACCAGCAAAAATATCTTTATTTTTGTCGATCATTGTCGAAGAGAAATGAACAATGATCGAAAATATAAAAGGCGCATGTTAACATTCATTTTTCATTTGTTTACGTAATGATTGCAAAATCGTGTTGTTCAAAGGTTAATTGAGCTACTAAATGGACACAACGTTAGATATATATTGCGATTCTAGTTTTTTGTTAATTAAATTTTATACAGGAAAAAATAACATACTTTATGGGTTGAAAAGTTGCCTGTATTGAGAACAGATTCGGATCTACAGAGGGGGGTTGGGGGGGGGGGGGGGTTGGCAAACCGGGGTACTAGCTTCTGGCGGCAATGTAAGCTAGCGCCAAATTGAAATCATTAATATTTATACCACTTATCCACTGGATCAGACCTTGACGAGGTAAAGGGGATTAGGGCAAAGAAGCTTGGAGCTATGCTGTCTGGAGTCTATGCTCCTGGGAGGGTCACCGCTGGCGGTCAGGTTAAGACACTGGAATCAGACTAACATGATCCAAAATCTGCTAACCCGCATTGGGCCAGCGTGGCATATTACGGTCTATACCTTCAACATGGTATTTCAATATGACAGAACAATCTCAAACATGGCCCTCATTCCCTGAAGGCCAAGGGGCAAGTACCTACGGCAGCGGGAAGACCTGCCTCAAGGCAGAGGGGGCTAAGAATCACCGGGTTAGATCAGGTTGCCATTGGACTTTTGACATAGCTACGTTTAATATACGAATTATGAATACGGAGCCCCGATTGCAAGAACTGTTAAACGAACTTGACAACATATATTGTGATATTATTGGGTTCTGTGAAACATGAAGAAAGGGCGAAGAGTTAAGTAAACTGGAACCAACTGGACACGTACTCTACTCTAGAAGTACGGAGAATGGACGGGGAATTGGATTCCTCATCAATCGAAGGTTGAAGGACAGTGTAGAAAAATTTGAAAGTACATTTGACCGACTAGCCCAATGCGTCATTCAGCTGAATAAAAAGTTTAGGCTTCAAATCGTACAAGCTTATGCACCAACTATAAGCCATAGGGATGAGGAAATAGAGGAATTTTACGATGATGTGGCCCAGCTTCTATACAAGGAGAAATGTAGGTACAAAATCCTGATGGGCGATTTTAATGCCAGAATTGGAACAACAAGAACTGGTGAAAATGCAACTGGCCCATATGGAACTGATGAGCGCGACAATAGAGGTGACAGATTGGTTGATTTTGTTGAACGACAAGAACTTTATATTATAAATTCGTTCTATAAGAAAAATATGAGCAGAAAATGGACATGGAAAAGTTCATCTGGATTCACAAGTGAAATTGATTACATTATGACCAACGATAAAATAATATTTTGAATTGTACTGTCCTTAACAATTTTAATGTTGGAAGTAACCATCGAATGGTACGAGCAAAAGTTAGGATTAACAGCCGAAGAAAGCGCGAAAGAATGGTAAGGTCAAAGAAGGGCAAAGTGGATTCTGGGAAATTACTGGAGAGGGGCAGCGATTTTGAGATTGCTTTGTCGAACCGCTTTACTTTACGTTACGTCAAGATCCGGAGGAGATGGAAATATCAGTTCAATAGAATATCAGTTCACCAGAAGAAAAATGTCTCAAACAGATACAAATTTCCAGTGAGACCATCGATTTAATGAAGAAACCACGGGCAATGAGAAATGTAGGGAGTCCTTTTGGCAGGGTCGAGTATACTGTGGTCCGCAAAACTATAAGAAAACGTATCAGAGAGGAGACACGCCGGTTCAACATGCAGCTAGTGCAAAAAACCATGGAAAAAAAACAAATGAATTAATAAGACTAAACAAAAGCTGAGAAGCAAAAGAACGCTAATGTATGCGTTAATGTGTGAGGATGGCACAATGTGCAACTGTTCCCAGTAATATGAAGATCAGAACCAATCAAAGACAACAATACCTACAGGAGAATACCAACAGGAGGTGGCAAGTGCTATAGACTTGATGAAGAACGGCAAGGCTCCAGCAAAGGACAGTGTAACTGTCGAAATGCTAAAAGCTGGTGGTCGGACGTTACATAAAACACCAGCAAAATTATACCCAAAATGCCTCAAAGAACAAAAAGTGCCTGACTTATGGAAAAATGCAGAAGTGATCCTTTTACATAAAAAAGAAGCACAGGAAGATTTAAAGAACTACCGTCCAATAAGCCTCCCATCAGTAATTTACAAAGTTTTCATTAACATAATATGTAAAATTATATTAAGAATGACGTGCAGACAAGAGAACAAGCAAGATTCAGAAGTGGACTCAGTACAATGGATCACATCCAGGTTGTACAGCAGGCCATAGAAAAGCACACTTTCATAAGACCCAGAGGAGCTGCAAAGACGCATACAAGAACTGCAAAGGGCTGGCGAACCATTTAGCTTAAAAATAAACCTGAAAAGCGTCAGGTTATGTTCAATAAATTCGCTGAAGACAGGAAAATTCAGTTTTGGGAAGGAATTTGGAAATTGTGGAGCTATTTATATTTCTTGGGCAGATGATTTCAATAGAGGGGGATGTCGCCAGGGAAATGGAACGGAGTGTTAAATGTGGCTGGTAGGCATTTGGCAGACTCAACATAGTGTTTAAGAGCAGATTCTCACTTTGCCTGAAAAGAGAAGTATTCAAGTAAACATGCAAATATATTTACGAAAATTATTAAGACATAACTAATAGTATAGAATTAAAGAAACATAATTTTTCTGCTTTTAGCCTTACTGAACTCCTTAATAACTGTATCGCAATCCAGCTTAAATGCTGTGCCTGCTTCAAAGCATAAAATTGCCAAAGCTGAAAGTTTTTACTGACACATTGTATTTCTTAATAACTTCTTTATTTTGCAACTATTATACAAATTATTTTTGGTAAAATTACTTATTTTTACGAGTTCCACGACCTGTTAAAATAAATGACTCAACTTTGAGAACAGCCTGCTTAACGACAAAAAAAATCAAGAAATTCCTTACTTACTTACAATTGATATAATAAAAACGAGTAGTTTCACTAGGATTATTATAACACTCTATGGTTACTATAACTCTGCGAGGCATATACCAATTAGATGATCTATGCCTTCCAAGTCTTCTTCTGGTAAGTTACCTCAGCCGCGTTTTACATATGTTTCAAGTTCGTTTAAAGTTGTTGACGAACGGGGTACTCGCTCAAGAGTTGATGTTTTATCACCGATAAATCTGGTGGTATCTCCGGCCAGTCGTATGTCGCAATCGCAGTTCTTCTGTAACTGTACTATTTAATGAATTGTATGCGGTCTGGCATTATCTTGCTGAACGATAAGATCTGATGATGACCCAAGAATATAGCCCTTCATGCCATAATTCATGGAGTGTTAGCTGAATGCCGTTGGAATGATAAGTTAAATTTCGCCGTTCACCCCGAAAACGTTACATAAACGAAAAGTTTATCAGTTTTTGTGTTCAAGATATTATATGTAGTGAGTATATTTTCAGTTTGACTCAAATAAATCTACTAGATATTGCACTTTTTTGTTCCACATTAGGGGAGGCTGGCCTAAAGTGGGTAAGCTATGGCTGAGGGTTCAAAAAATAATAATTTTAGTCAAATACGTTAGGATTTGTTACAACATTTAATAGGATATTTATTGAACTTGAAACTAAAACAATATGTATGAACATTTTGTATCAAGTATTTATAGAATAACAAAAATAAAAAACCTCTCCTAAAACTCCGCTTTGTCCGAATGGGGGCCTAAAGTGGGTATAAGCCTTGAGCAAAGCGGGTAAACATTAATAAGTAGGAAAGGTAGGAATTAGGTGCCATATTCAAACATTTTGGCGGAATCGCAGTATGCAGTCTTAGTGTTACACATAGTTTTTATTATTAACACTAATCCTACAAAACTAACTAATTAATTTCAGACTTATTTAATCAAATAACAGTTATACTGTTGTTGTACAAGAAGTACAAGTTGTATAAGAAGACTCTATTAACTAGACTCTTTTCTAAGAATTTTAAATAAAATCAAGAACACAGACTCATATTTTTGTATATTATCAGATAATTTCTTTACTAAACCTTTAAGATAATAAATTAATCATTTAATTAAAAAAGGCTTTATCCGTGGCACAAATCACAAAAATAAGAACCTACACCAGAATAATCAGTATCAGCTTCGTACAGCCTCCACATTCTACCCACTCTTCTTCAGATGCATCTTCATAAAAATCACCACAAATAATACAAACATACTGTTCGTTAGTTTCTTTTTGCGTTTTTTTTATTACTAATTTTCTTTGTTCTGCTTCCATTTGAGGGAGGAACATGTTTAATTATTTTTTTCCTTTCAGCAGCCTCCAACTTCTTGCTTGCAAAAATACGGTATTTCATATTGCTTTTCTTTTCGTCAGATTTTGTTTCTACACGTTTCTATTTTTCTTTCTTCTCCCTTTGTTGTTCTTTTATTGGCGTACTGGTTAACACTTTACCTCTTTGAATTTTGCGTTTGCGATTTGTTTTATTTGGGGTCAATTTAGGTGTCGGTCTAATATGTATATAGGTTTTACTCGTATCAAAGGCGACGATGGAACAGAAACTGATTTAAGGGTAATAAAATCCGCTGGCATAGAACATGAAATTCTGTCTATTTCAGACGAGATTTCTTTCCTTAAAGGTGGATTATATCCTGCTACATCTACATCTTCTATAGAGCCAAACGCATCATTATCACGTGCGAATTGACTCTCTGCAGGCATCAGGTCATTTTCCAACATAAATTGAGAAAAAGTGAGCTCAGAGAAATTTTATGTTCGAGGAATTGTTGCAGATTGGGATACATCATTTTGGGTATTGTAGTCTTCACTTTTCAACAAAGATGGAGAAACGGTGCGGTCAGTCATTAGATCGACGATTGTTGCAGGTTGGGATGCATTATTTGGGGCTACTATAGTTTTGACGTCCCCTGTCGGTCGGTCTGTTAAAGTCGATGGCAAAAAGTCTGACTCATCAAATATATGGCGGTTGGAAGGCCATATTCCAGTAGATATGAATCCGCTAATAGCATTCTGTGCACTTGCTGCTCTCATATATGCTTCACCGAAGAGTCTCGCGACTTCATATTCGGAAATGATTCGTCCCACGTGGCTCCTTTGAAACACTGAAACTGCCGTCTCAAAATAAGTTTTTAGAGGCCCGTATACACACTGGTCTACACTGGTAACAAAGTTTCGAAGCCTAAAAAAGTCTAAAAAAGTAGGCACGTTGTCCATTTTTTTCTGTAATAGCAGATAGCGGTCGTGAGCTTTCCTCTTTCAATATTCGAAATTTCACCAACTTGTTTTTTCTCGTCAATATTTCTGGAGGTTTGTTACCTGTAGTCTGAATGCCTGTTTCATCGACGTTATAAATCCGGGTTATATCAATAGTATGTTTGTCTATTTCTTTTTCTAATAAATTATAAAATTTGTCCACTTGTGGCTTATTAAAACCACGCGTTCGGGCAATAGAAGTTGGTTCTGGCCGTCTAATAATTAATTTCGGATGTCGGCTCTTAAATCCGAAATACCAGCCATTCCCTGCACGAACTTCTTTAAACGGGTGTCTAATGTTATTCTTTTCTGCGTATTGGTACACAAACTTCAAAAATGTTACTTTAGTCAGACCATAGAAATGATCATCGACATGGAAGACATATTCCAGCAATTCGCTTTCCTGAGCATCACTGAACACCCTCTGGTCTCCCCCGAGCATTATCTAACAAGTTCTTTTTTTTAAATGTCTGCAAAGTGAACAACATGATGCCATACTTCTTCGTTGCAGTGGAAATCGAAGTTTGTAATGTTCTCCCACGCCTGTTCCTTTTTCAACTTATATTTATTCATCATCTGAACAAAATCCACAGTCTTTTATATAAATATCCGGGCAAAGTGGACCGGTACCTGCTTTGCCCTCGAGCACATTCTTTTGTTAAGTAATAATAACCTCAAAATCAAAGTAAAAATATGCCGGCTTTTTATTTTATTTCAAAGTTAATTAATACTGAAATGATACGGTAATACTAACAACAGAAGAGCTATAAAGATGTTTCACTCATCAGAAGACACTTACCTTGAACTTTTTTAAATAAAACTACTGAAAAAGTTTTATTGCATGTAGCTAAACCAATATACGACCTCGCGCCCGAGCGGAACTGATTGAAACTAATGTACAGTCTGTCATTAGCGGCGCACGCACACATTGGCCTTAATCAATTCTTCTATTGGAACCTTTGATGTGAAACACTAAACTTGAAGAGATTTACCACTAAACACTTTTTTGAACTGCTCCACGCACGTTTCGCTAACCATGTTAGCGTCATCAGGAGACGATTTAATCTAATTCTAAAACTAAACTATGTTCTATTTATATGAAAACCATTCCTAAGGAAGCGTGTAAAAATCATGAACCATGAAGTGTACTAAGCCTTACATTAATAATTGAAAAAGTTGACAGAAAGGAATCGGTCCTTTATCTCGGTTCATGATTTTCTTACATTTTTCTATTTGAATGCTTTCATATGCATCCAAAGCCCTATTATTATTAACACTTTTAATTAGTCTTAAATTACTAATATCTATACTGTGGTCATGTTCGATTGCATGTTGGGCAACACAAGATTTTTTATTTCTCCCATATCTAATGTGGGCAATATGTTCTTTATATCTTGTCAATATCTTCATATCTTTATATCTTGTTGCTTCGTTAGGTATGATTTTCATATAAATAGAACATAGTTTAGTTTTAGAATTAGGTTAATCATCTCCTGATGATGCTAATATGGTTAGCGAAACGTGCGTCGAGCAGTTCAAAAAAGTGTTTTGGTGTTTAGTGGTAAATCTCTTCAAGTTTATTGGCCTTAATGTTTGATGCTGATTAAAAGTGCTTACCCGCTTTAGGCGGGCCACCCGTTTTAGGCCCCCTTCCCCTATATGTAAAAAAGTAAATTGGGTTTGCAATATGTAAATATTATTAAATAAAAAAAAAGGTTTAGTTATCCTATCTGGTCGCGTTTACTATACCTATTGTTAGTTAAGTAAAAAAATGCACTCGTTCATACTCAGATCGTAATCATCAGTTTGAACGGAGGTTGAGACATATCGGATAATGATCTTAGTAGGCGCCGGCGTTGATGATGTCGTTTGCTGAACTACGACTGTTCTAGTAGTAGGTACTCTTTTCCAAGTGCGCTTGCGCCGTGTGTGATGGGCCATTTTGAACGAAACTAATATTCTAGAAATAGAACATCATTTAATATTGATACTGCTTTTCTTCCGCTTATTTGACATACTTAAAAAAAAGAGGTATTAACTCATGTTATCTGAATTACCGAATTCTTATGTTACTATCAAGTCAAAGAGATGTGCACTATTTCATTCTAACCTAGAATTTAAACTTTTATAGTTTACACTTTATATAGTTTTTGATTATTTTCCATTGTTTCCTTTCGATAAACGGGTTGGCGGCATAATTTAGTTTTCTGGATTAATAACATGTAGATGTAGCACTTGCTCTCATTTCAAGGGAAGATATGGTTAGGTATAAGGTACCTCAGAGAAGATCTTCTTATTTTAATCTCTACTATCACCAGTTGTTCTAATATGGATAAGTCTAATATGGATAAGTTATGGGAACCCTTTATACAACATTATATATATATATATATATATATATATATATATATATATATATATATATATATATATATATATATATATATATATATATATAATATTTGGATGAAATAATCATGGAAAATGGGTTGGAAAAAGCGGCCAATAAGGGTAGATGTCAAAAAATGGAAACGGCATTGAGACTTACACAAAATATTTACAACAAAAAATGCCTATCTAAAAATACAAAACTGAGACATTACAACACAGTTGCTAAGCCAGAATGTCTATATGCTGCAGAAACGCTCATTTTGAATAGAAAGAGGGGCATCGAGGTCATTGAAAAGAAGGAAAGAAAAATCATAAGAAAAACAAAAAAATAGCACAACATACCGACTTCGAGAAAACCAAGAAATCAAACAATACACAGATATACATAGCGATATGAGAAAAAGAAGACTTAAGTTTTACGGACACATAAAACGGATGAATACGAGTAGGCTAACTAGACAAATGGTCGAATTTTATGAAAATAGGAGTAGAGCTAAAGTAGAAATAATTAAATGGATTGCTGTAATTAAAGAGGACCTAAGATCAGCAAATATTACACAAAGTGAAATTCAGGATAGAGGCTGTTTCAGACACAAGGTTAACGTTTGGAGGGTTGGCCAGAGAGAAAAAACTAGGAAGACTGGAACAACTTGATCTGACGAAAGGAAAAAAGCTCATAGCGAACTAGTAGACTGAGTAACAAATAGCAGATCTTAAGCAAGAATTTGGCATCTGTATATGTATTAAACAAGAGTTTAAACAGGTATTAATATAAACAACTTGGTCTGACGAAAGGAAAAAAGCTCACAGCGAAAGAATGAAATTAGTATGGGCGCAGCAAAGGAAGGCTAACAACAAACGTCTCTAATTGTACTTCGCGTGGTCCACCAGGGCCCATACGTGATTAATAATATATATATATATATATATATATATATATATATATATATATATATATATATATATATATATATATATATATATTATTAATCACGTATGGGTGACTATATATATATAGTCAATAAATGGGTTGGCAAAAGTTAGTCATTAAAAAGATACAAGGTGTTGGCAGTGAAACCAAATTTTCGAAAAATTGAGATAATTTAAAAAAGGTTGAAAATATCATGTTCAAAATGAGGGTAGTTGGATTTTCAAAGGTGACAAATCCGAAGGTACTAGTTTGAGCCTAGTTCCAAGAGAGCGCGTGGTACATACTTTGTGAGGAATTAACTCGCTCATATTTTTGTACCCTATAAAGCTGGGAATATTTTTACTTCAAAATAGAGAAGTGTCATAATTTCGATGTAAAAAAGATACCCTTGGTTAATATAGATATCTCACGCTGTTTGCGAGATATTCGTGTTCGAATTTTCCATTGCATATCTTGTCGATATCTGAAAAATATGCAATTCATAAAGTGTGCCTTGAATTTTGCGTACAAATTATTACGTCTCGATGACAACTGTCATTGTTTTCTATCTCTCCTATTAAACGTAGGTGGAAACAAGTTTCTACAATCTTGAGTTGCTATTAAATAATTTGTAAAAAAAGACATATCAGTTTCCTAATCGTGATTTAAGGTATATGCTCTGCGTTTATGCACAACTATGCAACTAAATTACAATAGTCTCGTTGCTGTAAGAAGGTATGAAGAGCTCTACCCAACCAGAATCATCCCAGATCGACAAATTTTTCAAATAATTTTCAATCAATTAGGCCAAACAGGTTCGTTTTATTACAACAATCTTGGTGGACGACAGAAACATATAATGATAGATCAAGAAGTGAACATTTTGGTTATTATCGCGGAAAATTCTGAGCTAAGCACTAGCAGCAGGAGGTATCTACAGGGATTAGCATATCTACCGTTTTAAGAGTTCTCTATAAAGAAAAATTGTTTTTCTACCATTTTTCGCATGTTAAAAATTTATTGACACAAGATTTGTCGGCTGCATCAGAATTTTGTTAAAATTTACTACATAAAAAAATAAAGACCCCATGTTCCTGAAAGATATTGTTTACTGACGAGGCGAGGCAATTTTTACCAGATGCGGAATTTTTAACTGACGAAATGATTATTATGTGATCAAACTATTATATATAGGCGCATTTTGAAGTCAAAATATTCCCAGCTTTATAGGATAAAAAAATATGAGCCAGTTAATTCCTCACAAAGTATGTAGCACGTGCCCTTTAGGAACTAGGCTCAAACTAGTACCAAATTCGGATTTGTCATCTTTGAAAACCCAACTACCCCGATTTTGAACCTGATATATTCAACCGTTTAAAAATTATCTCAATTTTTCGAAAATTTAGTTTCGCTTTCAACACCCTGAATCTTTTGCCAACACATTTATTGACTAAATCTTCTAATTCTGATCTCTACTCTCACCAGTTGCTCTATGACGGATAGGTTATGGAACACCCTGTATAGGAATCAAAATTATCAGTATCAGGTTTGGAAGACTTAAATTCAGTGAGTGAGATCTGGTATATAAGCATGAGGGAAAAACCTCGAGATCTGTTAATATTTTTTGGTATTTGCACCAATAGAGAACAAAACTAAAGAAGATAATGAAATATTTTATACGATGTTAAAAAGTGAGTTAGACAAGACGGTTAGAAGGGACATTAAGTTAGTTATTTGGAAACTTTAACGTCCAAATTGGAAAAAATGGGAATATATCCGATACCAGTACGATTCTCGACGGCAATTCCCTATTTTGATCTTTGTACAATTTATTTTTGCATGTAATTGGTATTTTTACATTCTCACGTTTGTTGTTAAGCTGACGTTATCATAATTGATGGTTTATGATGATGAACTTTGTTATCGATTCAGATACGTGAAAAACTTTATTCAAATATGAATCATTACGAAATATTAAATATTAAGTTGTTAGAAATTAAATATCTAGTTGCCTGGAAAGTATTAGGTTTTTGACAATGATTTAAAGATGATTTTGTATATCGGATCGCTATTATGTATCGAAACGGTCAAATATCTCGAGAACGCTTTGAGATTTCTTATTAAAATTTTGTACACAAACATCAGGAAATGTTTGCCACTTTCTGGATATATATTTATTTTTTTCTTGTATATTTGAAGTCAAAGGGTGATTTTTTAAATGAAAATAGTATTTGAATTTTGCACTGTTGGAAAGAGCATTTAATTTAAAACTATATTAACTCTTAAATACAATAAAAAAAATGTAAAAAAATTCATAAAAAAATACACAGCAAAGCCTTCTTTTCATTCATATGGCGCACTGGTCGTGATGTTGAAGGCTTGCCTGGGTTTGTCCACAATTTATTGTGCTTTGGACTGTCAAAATAGATCCACTTTTCATTATCATTATCTGAAAATTGTGGATTGGGCAACATTCAATGCTTCTGCCAATTGTTTCAACGTATGAATTGAGTCTTCATCCGATAATGCTTGCAAATCTGCATATTCAAACTTTTATATCAAAATCACCACTTTTACAGCGCTTTAACCATAAGTTTCAACCAACAATTGATAAATTTCAGCAGTCGTTTTGTTCAAATGAAAGAAGGTTATTAAACTCCCCGCAAAACGTTTTTGCACAATGACAATTAATAACGATATAACTCCAAAATGCCATAGACGTCGTTAGTCTATACCAACAAATGTATTAGTAACGCCATCTCTTAGCAAAATCAACATTATTAACCGAATCACCTATTACTTCATGGGTTGTTAACGGTCGACAAAAAGAACATTATAATGAACACTTCTCAAGAATGTTTATTCTTACTTAAAAGGGATTCTGCGACGTTTTATAACAATAAATAAAACATGCATTCATTATTATACGTCAGAGACAAAGCAGCAGTCCTGCAGTAGGGATCAGGACAAATTGTATCAAAGAAAACGAAAACGGCTCAATTTGCAAGAAAAGTCATTGCTACAGTACATCAGGAATTTTCGTGAAGTAGTGTTCATAGATTACCTGGTAAAAGGTTGCACTAACGGCGAGCAAACATTCAGATCTCTGTCAAAACGAAAGAGTTCCTTCACCTCGATAATGCGACTGCACATACTTTTCAGAAAAAAATCTATAACTTACGAGGGTGCATTAAATATAAACCGGGATTTTACTATTACTTTCCGCAGTCAATCACGAGCGGGCTGCCAGTGTAGGTCGTTGCAGCGCAATGTATTAGGGGTGGGAAAAACGCTCGATGAGCTGTTTCACTCAGTTCTTTTGATAGTACAGCCATGAGTAAGCAACATGTTACACTGTCAGATGTGCAACGGATTAAAATAAAGTTTTTAACCAATGAAGGTCTTAAACCATTCAAAATATTCACTCGGTTGAAGGTTCAGTATGGGGACGATACCCTGTCTAAGACCCAAATGTTTGGTTGGGCCAAGAAGTTTAAGAGCGGACGAGAAAGTGTGGTAAATGTAAATCATAATCGACGTCCTAGGTCAAGGGTCACTGCTGACAACATTGGTGCAGTTCGCGACCTTATCGCTAGTTATGAAATCGCTTTAAAGGCGGGTATTAGCTTTGGAAGTACTCCAACATTCATCAGAAATGATCTTATTTCAATAAAATCTGAGGGTTCCGGAGTCGTTGACCGAAGATCAAAAAAACATAAGATTGCATATCAGTAAGAGACTTCTGAAACGATTTCGGCGGGAAGGAGAGACTTTTTTGAAGCGTATAGTGACATGTGATGAAACGCGGGTGCATTGTTACACTCCATAATCAAAGCCAGTAAGGTTCTCGCGACCGTTTTTTTTTCGACTGGAAGGGAGTTTTGTCGATTAATTTTCTACATGATCGACGTACGGTTAATGCTGCCTAGTACTGCTAGCTGTTGGAGGCAACAAAATCCACTTACAGGAGCAAAAGACTCGGTGTCCCCGTCAGGCAGCGGTTTTGACGAAGGAAAAACTGGAGTATATGCATTGGGAAACCCTTGAACACCCTCCATACAGCTCATATTTGTCGCCCTGTGATTATTTTTTGTTTGCGCCTTTGAAGGATGTATTTGGAGGGGTACGATTGGACAACGATCAATATGTTGTGAACAAAGTTCCAATAAGAAATTCACAAGCTTCCACCCCGTTGGGAAAAACGTGTAGAGCGTGGACGAGACTATGTCGAAAAAGGATTAATAGTTTGTTCTTTGTATTATTTTATAAATAATAAATATGTATAAAACAATTCCAGTTTATATTTGATTCACCCTCGTATGCTTCGAAGTGCTTCCATATTCACATTATTCGCCGAAACCTGAAGAAATTGTTCGCTGGACAAATATTCACTTGAAATAATGAAGATTAGACAACTGATTGTTTTGCATACTTGCAAAAATTAAACATTTTGTGTTTTCCTTGTCAGTTCGAAAACTTTCCAAATGTCCCTCGTAATCCCATGATTTTCCTAGAGCCATCTGTTAAAATACGCGACAGTACATTTAGATAAAATTTTTATATTTACGTTTGTGATTTAATTGAGTTAAGTCCAAATTTGCAATTAAAATAATGCCCATTGACTCTCGCTTTCTTATTGTTTAAAAATATACAAGAAACAGTACATTACATGCAAATTCTTCTAATTTCGCTATCAGTCACGTGGTGAGCTCATGCAGGAATAAATGTTGTAAAAATGAAAATTCTTTATCTGTTTGAAATGAATATTTAATTGAAAAATATTATAATTTCTACTAGATGTGCTCATCTCAATCTTTATTGATTAAATTATAAATTTTTTAATAAAATGCAAAAAGAATTCGGAAAAACGGAAGAAGTTTGAGTCTTTTAAAAATAAACTACAAAAATGCAAGATCAAAGGTACTCACAATCAAATAAACGCTGTGACGGTTCGCAACACGCACATTTCCAAATATGAATGTAGTGTTTAGTCTTCTTTGATGTTAAATCGAGTACAATATTTATCGTATTATACCAATTTTATATCAATTGTTAATAAAAACATATAGAGTAACAGTTTAATTTAAGAAATTGCATCACCATGACAAATTAATAGCAATTATATACAGTATATAAAAAAAATGCCAGGGCATAATCAAAACTTTGAGATTAAATTGAATATGATTCAACCATTTGACAATGATAATTACTAATATTTATTTTTGAACAAATATTTATCAAAAAATTGTTTCAACACATTTCTATGTGGTTGACAGCACTTTTTCTATTTTTCTTTATAACATTTACCTCAATGTGAACACATGATCCTGCATGCTCTTTTCTTTTCTGAAGCCACATTGTGATTGTTTACCTGTTGTTCTTAGTTTTCTCGACAGAATTTTGTCATATACTTTCAGTTTAGTGCTTAGTAAGGTTTTACCTCTACAGTTATCACATTTAGTACTTTTTCAGTTTTTTAAAAATAGTGTCATAATTATTCTAAATTCTGTGTTTTTGTATATTTTCTTTAGCTCATATTTTCTTGTACAGTTCGGTTAAGTTCGTCTAATTATAAGTCCTGTTCTCTCAAATTTTGTAGCATTTCAACTGTAATGTTATCAATTCTTCTGTTGGAACCTTTGGTGTGAAATACTAAACTTGAAGAGATTTACCACTAAACACCAAAATGCTTTTTTGAACTGCTCGACGCACGTTTCGGTAACCATGTTAGCATCTTTAGGAGATGATTTAACCTGATTCTAAAACTAAGCTATGTTCTATTTATATGAAAACCATACCTAACGAAGCGTGTAAAAATCATGAACCATGAAGTGTACTAAGCCTTACATTAATAATTGAAAAAGTTGACTGAAAGGAATCGGTCCTTTATCTCGGTTCATGATTTTCTTACATTTTTCTATTTGAATGCTTTCATATGCATCCAAAGCCCTATTATTATTAACACTTTTAATTAGTCTTAAATTACTAATATCTATACTGTGGTCATGTTCGATTGCTTGTTGGACAACACAATATTTTTCATTTCTCCCATATCTAATGTGGGCAATATGTTTTTTATATCTTGTCAATATGGATCTTTTTGTTTGCCCAATATACCTTCGATCACAGTCTTGACATCTAATTTCGTAAATCCCCGACTTTTCATGTTGCTCTAGTTTGTCCTTTGGATTACCCAGAACTTCTCTTAATTTGTTATATGGTTTGTACACAACCTTAATGTCCACTTTTTTCATAATTTTGTCTAGTCCTCTTGTTAATTGGGCATCAAATGGTATTACCATGAATTTTTTTGTGTTCTGATCCTTTTGAAAAGTCGAAGATTCTTTCAATAATTTTCTAAACTTATGTTTTCTAATTAGTTTGTCTACAATGTTCTTATTATAACCATTCACTTCAGATACCTCCCTAATTAATTTTAATTCTTTGTTATAATTATCTTTATTTAAAGGAAAATTAATTAATCTTTCCTTTAACTTTTTTAATAATGGGGGATATGGGAGAAATGAAAAATCTTGTGGTGCCCAACATGCAATCGAACAGGACCACAGTATGGATATTAGTAATTTAAGACTAATTAAAAGTGTTAATAATAATAGGGCTTTGGATGCATATGAAAGCACTCAAATAGAAAAATGTAAGAAAATCATGAACCGAGATAAAGGACCGATTCCTTTCAGTCAACTTTTTCAATTATTAATGTAAGGCTTAGTACACTTCACGGTTCATGATTTTTACATGCTTCGTTAGGTATGGTTTTTATATAAATAGAACATAGCTTAGTTTTAGAATTAGATTAAATCATCTCCTGATGATGCTAACATGGTTAGCGAAACGTGCGTCGAGTAATTCAAAAAAGCGTTTTGGTGTTTAGTGGTAAATCTCTTCAAGTTTTGTAATGTTATCTTATAGTGCTAGTTTACCTCTTTTTAACAGTTGTAGTACTTCTTTAACTTTTTCCATTTTTATCATTTCGATGTCACTTTCCTCTTGTTCGTGTTCATGGCTTCACGCAGTCCTTAGTAAGGTTTTACCTCTACAGTTATTAAATTTTGTCCTTTTTCAGTCTTTTGTAAATAGTGTCATAATTATTCTAAATTCTCAGTCTTTTGGTATATTTTCTTTAGCTAATATTTCCTTGTACATTATGGTTAAGTTCGTTTAATCACAAGTCCTGTTCTCTCAATTTTTTTAACATTTCAGCTGTAATGTTATCGTATCCTGATACTTTACCTCTTTTTAACAGTTGCACTGCTACTTTAACTTTTATCATTTCGATGTCACTCATGGTTTCTCTCTTTCTCGTCATTTTCCGCCTGGTCCCCAGCATTTTCCCCATTTAATAATTCCTCAAAGTATTCGCTCCACCTATCCATGATTTGCTTTTTTTATCTTAACGTGGCTCCTTACTTATTTTTATTTGTTTTGTATTATTTATTTTCTCTTTTTTTTAGAGTTTTTATAATGTTGAAAAAAAAAATTCTGATTATCTTTAATAATAAGCTAGAAAACAAACTAACTAACTAAAGATTAGAACAGTTTGCCTGGAGGAAATGAATAAAATAAGGACCTTAACCTTTTGCTGTTTATAATACTAATGAATGAATTATTTATAAAAAGTAGGAAAAGAATGGACCAACTTTAGATTATAATAGGATATCAAAGATAAGAACCGATAAAAATAGACGTATATGAGACGTAATAAACATAAATGAGAAACAACATGATAGAACACAAATAAAATGTAAGGATACAAACCTAGAAGTAGTAAGAACATATAAATACTTAGGAAGTATTATAACGCATGATTTTTAAGAATATTTAACGTAATAACCATTCAAATGCTACTATATGCAAGTCAAAATTGGATAATACAGAAGAAACACGTGGGAAAGAGAGATGAGACACGTGGAAATGAGACACCTAAGAAGAATAAAGCTAAACAAAGACAAATCGACAGAAGATATTGAATTGTTTTGGCTACATAACTAGAATTAATAAAATAAAAGGAAAAGAGAACGTAGAATTAAAAAAAAAAGATAAAATGAAGATCAAGGAAGACATAGATACAACTAATAGTGGATGTGGGAGAGAAAAGACGTATAAAATAAAATATATATAAAAAACCCTTTCAAAGTATATTTTTATACAGTATTTCTATTTTTGGAATTGTGTATCTATATAGTGAGATTCAGGCTATTATAATGACAATTATTTTCGATATAGTTTTCTTCGGTCTGCTTACATGCTTGCACTAATCTCCTTTAAAGTCAAGGCGAAATTCGGAGGTCTGTTTCGCGAGGAGTATATGACAAAGTTAGCCAGTGTTTGAACCAAAATGGCGGTCATATAAAACAATTATTGTAATTTTCTATTTATTTATTATTTCTTGTAATTAGGTTCCAATTTTTTAATATTTTTTATTTGTTATTAAGTTCTAAATTTTGTTATGTTCCAGTTTTGTTTTCATGTTCTAATTAAAGTGAATTTCTGCTGTTTCACTTATGTATATTTTGTTTCGAAAAACAAACGATGGCGATGTATCGGTTTCTTCCAAAAATCACAATAAAATGGATTAACAAGAAAACCGTTGGAAATAGGTATAGCGGAAGTTATAGCGAATCGATGCAGAATCAAATTCTGCATCCGACCATCCAATAATATACATAGCGTCATATTTGAAAGAACGAACTTATTTAACTTTGCAAATAATGTTATTAGTCATCAAATTTTGCACACACCCTGTATGCGATAAATTAACTGCACGTTCGTGGACTTCAAGAAAGCATACGACCGAAAATCTCTGTTCAACATCCTAGAAGAACAAGGACTCGACCCCAAAACACTACGATTGATCAAGCAGACACTGACTGACACAACCTCTGAAGTAAAATTTATGAGAGAAATTTCCGAACCTTTCCTGATTAAAACTGGAGTACGCCAAGGAGATGGGTTATCCCCACTCCTCTTCAACCTGGTCCTAGACAAAGTCATAAGGGAATGGGATAAAGAACAGAAAAATCAAGGACACTGGAAACCAATACGACTCGGACGATCCAAAAATAACATAGAAATATCATTACTTGCCTTCGCAGACGACCTAGCCATACTCGCAGACAATGAAAAAAGGGCTACGAAACTGATCGAAGTCCTCAAGGAATGTGCAGAGTTTCAAAAAAACTGAATTCTTCTGCTCAAAATTAGATGTCCAAAATTTGAAAATCAAATACGGCAAAATAAGGGGGGGGGGGGTCACTCACTTCAAATACCTGGGTGAGATCCTCGAACCCACAGGAGGAGAGAGGATAGCAGAGAAGACTCGATTACAGAAAATGAAGAGGGCATACGGTAAAACACACAATATCTACAATAAAAAATGCCTATTCACACACGCAAAAATATGACACTACAACACAGTAATCAAACCAGAGGTACTATACGCAAGCGAGACACTTACACTTCATATAAAAAGCGGCATAGAAAACATACTAAAAGAAGAATGCAAAATTATGAGGAAAATTCTCGGCCCAAAACTGACAGAGGAAGGATACAGACTACATTCTCGAAAGACCACAGAGAGAATGTCCAACGTAGCGGCGGACATAAGAAAAAGAAGGTTGAAATTCTATGGACTCCCACTGACAAGACTCACCAACAGAATTCTTACAGGAGTCAAGTCAACAGTACCATAGATCACACAAGTCAGAGCTGATCTGGGAAAGGCTCAAATGGGTCCGACAGAGATTGAGGATAGAAGAACGTACAGAAACAAAATATATATGTGGAACGTTGCATCAGAGAGCGAAGTTTCGAGGAGATCGGGAACAAAGTGGACGGAGGAGAGAAAGAATGAAAGAGATCCAACCGGGTTTATACGCACCTAATAATATATATTTATTAATTTATAAAATATCATTTATAAAAATAAAGTAAAGTGTTTGGGTTAGAGGCGCATCAGCAACTAGGCTATTTAGCGACTGGACCTACATCTTAACGTGGGTTCCGAACCACGGTCATCAGCTTCCGACAAACCTAGGCCAGCATCCCCCTCGGGCTATAAACCCTTGGTTATGTGCCTACCCATAAGTCTATCAGGAAACCTACCGACTGGCGAGTGACCAACGTAGAACACTTCTCAGAAGGCATCCGGCCTTACCCAGCCTTTAATTGGCGTGACTGAGGGGTAATTCGTAGTCGGATTTTACACTCTTGCCTAGAAACAATCACAAACATTTAGGAAAGATAAACGGACAGAAGAAAGAAAAATAACCATCCGAGCGCTGGAATCGAACCAGCTACCGCTCCAGCGCGGATTCGGCAAAGCAGACGCTCATACCGCCGCACCAACGCGACCGGCATCATTTATAAGTTTGATATATATCCGAACAAGGCATTTTACGATATAAAAGTTAGTAAAAATTATGTAAAAAAATGTGTGCAATTAGAAATTATAAAAATACCCCTGTTGAAAGTCCCATTGAAATGTAAACATGAAAACAGATACTAAAAATAGAACTACTATGATAAAATTATTTTTAAATTCTAATCAATTGACAGCTCTGTTATTGTTCTTCATCTCCACAATCAATAGTTTTTGATTGACTGTGACATTGCTATCTTTAAAAACTACATTGCATGTAATATTGGGCGATATGGAAACCTATTTTATTTTTTGTTTGAATAATGATTCGTTCGCTCTTACTGGATAAATATGATGACTTCATTTTATTTAAACTTATCAGCAAAAAGTTGTTCAGCAACACTTATGTCCATTACAAATTGCTGCTATTGCTTTATACTGTATTTATTGAGAGTTATACAATCTATATTACCAAGTCACCTAGCGTGGTAGAATTAAACATATCGCAGGGCTAGTTCGTAATCTCTACTTCCCATCAATCAGGCATGTAAGGGTTCTTTTCGATTGTACGACAAACAGTAATAAGTCATGATGTATACAAATATATATAGTATATTATACTTTAACGAAATTTAATAATATATATATATATATATATATATATATATATATATATATATATATATATATATATATATATATATATATATATATATATATATATATATTGTCCATGCATCCATACAGTTTTAAATGTTATTATGGGTCGCGCAAAGCATTGTATTCCCGAAGACATGCGTCTAATATTGCAGTTACGGAGTCAAAACAAAACTTAGAAATGTATTTCTCATCTACTAAGCGGTCTGAATGCGTTATTGCTAAAGTTTTAAAGGAGCAAAAATTAATAATGTTATCACTAGAAACCAGAGGTCGCCCAAGAAAAACAAGCAAACGATTGTGGAGGCGCGGAAACACCCATTTTCCACTTCGTTTGATATTAAACGGAAAATGGGTCTACAAGTCAGTACACGGACAATTCGTAGACGATTGGTAGAGAAGGATCTTCATGGAAGAATAGCAAGAAAAGTACCACATTTAAGCAAAAAAAAAAATTCAGCATAGATTAAGTTTTGCCAGATTTAACTTAAGCGAAATCTACGGCCGTAATTGGAAAATAATTAGTAATTAGAGATGAAACAAAAATAAATCTCTTTGGATCAGATGGGAAACGGTACGTTAGGCGATATAAAAATGAAGAACTAAATCCGCGAAATGCATTAGGAACAGTAAAGCATGGAGGAGGAAATATTAAACTGTGGGGTTGATTTTCCTATAACGGTGTAGGTCCACTATAATGGATCAAAGATACCAAATATAACCAAAGAAACCTACATGGAAATATTAGAAAAAATTATGCTTCCTTATGAATATGCCGCTAAAGTGGATCTACCAGCAGGATAACGATCCGAAACATACCGCGAAAGTAGTGAAACGATGGTTTCTCGCAAATAAGATTGAAGTGTTGCCCTGGTCGTCGCAATCTCCGGATTTAAATCCAATAGAAAATCTTTGGCAACATTTAAAAAAAGGCATTGCTAATAAATAAAACATCAAAGAAAAATATGTTGTGGGGGGAAATCAAGAAAACTTGGTATTCTATACAGGTTGAAACCTGTCGGAACTTAATAGACTCTATTCCAAGGAGATGCTCAGCTGTGGTTAAACAAAAAGGATATTCCACTAAAAACTAATATTTAATATTTATTACGTTTGTTAATAAGCATTAGTTTTCACAATTTAAGGCTATAAGTGATATACTCTTATTTTTTTGACCAGAAAAAAAGCACATATTGTTTGATACTTGTAATAACTTTTATAACACTAGAATAATGTTTTGTTTTATCAATGTTTCTTATATCAGGACACGTTACGCAACGTTAATAATGGTATAATAATTCTCTAATAAATTAAATGTAAAAGTAAAATGTTTAGATTCAGCATTCATACTCTTATTAGTTTGACCACAACTGTATATATATACGAAGAATTCGGACCAGTCCTAAGCCTGGGTAAAGTGTGAAGGAAGGCAAACATTAGGTTAATATTTTGTTAACTTAATGCAGGTAGTAGTGAAATAATAACTGATTTTTTCAGAAAAATCGAAATATCTTGACATGTCAGAGATATCGATATATATATATATATATATATATATATATATATATATATATATATATATATATATATATATATATAGCGCCGGATCTATAAATTTTTGGGCTTCCCCGTAAAAAATTTATTGAAATTTATGGAATAAATATGGATTATGGAATTCTATATAACATATGACTTGACTTTCAACTCCTAATGAAAAATTCTACTTACTTCTACCTTTTGATATATATATATATATATATATATATATATATATATATATATATATATATATATATATATATATATATATATATATCGCCGGATCTATAAATTTTGGGCTTCCCCGTAAAAAATCAGCAAGCTCCTCCCATTGAAAAAAAGACGACATTTTTCAATAGTACTTAATGAATTATTTTGCTAATAAATATATATAATTATACGGGTTTGACAACGTTTGAAGAGATGTACTTAAAATTTAAATTTACATGAATAAAAAAACTGGTAAAAGCAAAGTTTGCTTAAAATAAGCTTTGCCATATACTACCTAAAAACTACTTTTTTTTAATTTTATTTTTAAATGGATATTTTTTAGGCTGGATAGAAATTTTTATTTGCATGGCCAAATTCACAATATCATTTTCGCAGTAAACGAAGCTTAGTGGCCGTGTAGTATTTTTGTACAGATTTGTTCAGCTGGGAATTTCATTTCTCAAATCCAGTTATTCGATTGTAGTGAAAATTAATGATAGGAACTTAATTTTTTGTACAGGTGTATGATTGGAAACAACACGTACCTTCTCGCGTTCGCACTTATCATAAAACCCTATGATTTTTTTCAAAATATTGTTGGAATTGGAATATTGAACCGCAGATATATTTACAATTCATTTATTTTGATGTCGATAGAGTTTTATTAAGTGTTCGTTACCACTAACAAAAATGTATCCATGATTTAATGTTTTCCCGTGAAACGAAGAAATTGTTCCGTTTTCTAAAAAAATATTGAAAAAAATAACAAATACCTGTTTTTTGGTTTAAAATAAAAACAGTTATTCTAAATGAAAAATAAAGTTAATTTAGTTAGTATTAATTAATAAAATTAAAACTTAATTAGTGTAGCTATTAAATATAAAATTATATTTTTTCTTTTGGGCCTCCCGGGATTGAGGGTCCCCCCGCATTACGGGGTCTGCCCCAGCTCAGATCCGGCCCTGTATATATACTATATATATATATATATATATATATATATATATATATATATATATATATATATATATATATATATATATATATATATATATATATATATATTATTCACGTATGTACAGTTAGAGACGTTTGTTGGTTTTAGCCTTCCTTTGTGCCCATACTGATTTCATTCTTTCGCTATGAGCTTTTTTCCTTTCTCTCTCTGACCAACCTCCCAAACGTCAACCTTGTGTCTGAAACAGCCTCTATCCTGAATTTCACTTTGTGTAATATTTGCTGATCTTAGGTCCTCTTTAATTGCAATAATCCATTTAATTCTTTCTACTTTAGCTCTACTCCTATTTTCATAAAATTCGACTATTTGTCTAGTTAGCCTACTCGAATTCATCCGTTTTATGTGTATAGGCATTCTGCTTTAATAACTGTGTTGTAATGTCTCAGTTTTGTGTTTTTAGATATACATTTTTTGTATTTTTATATATTTTGTATAAATATTTGAATTGAGAGACTCGTCTGATGTTACCATGTTTTGTTTTTAGAAATGGTGTTCTTAGTGTATTCCAGGTCATGTATTGTGTCTTTTCAGAGGAAATTTGGAGTCCTACCTTTTTTGCTGTTTCTTTTAGGATTTCAATCTGTTTTTGTGCCGTTAATATATCTTGAGCCAAAATTGTTAGATCATCAGCAAACGCCAGACAATCAGTTTGGATGTTGGTTCTCCCCAGTTTAATGGGCTGGTCAATATTCAAGGCCGACTTTTTTTCGCGCCACTCCTGTATTAATTTTCCTAGAACACAGTTAAATAAGAGTGGCGAGAGTCCATTCCCTTGTCTCACTCCAGTTTTAATTTCGAAGGGCTCTGGAGATGTCACCCGTGAATTTAACTTTTGACCTTGTGTTAGTGTTGCTTTAATAATTGCCAGCGTTTTCAGATCTAGTCCTTGTTCTTTCAAGATTTGGAATAAAGATTCGCGGTCAATTATCATAGGGTCAGAATCATATGCTTTTTTGAAATCCACCAATGTATAGACGAGATTTTTATTGTACAGTTTTTGATGTCTTATGATCAACTTCAGTCTCAGAATTCAGGATCTGTTTCGGGCAGGATCTATCCGGTCGAAAACCTGCTTGATATTCACCAATTTTAGGTTCTAACTGTCCCTGAGCTGTGTCTAGTAGACACTGAGATAGAATCTTGTAACAAATTGGGAGAAGAGATTGTTTGGAGATAGTTGTTTACATCCGTTCTATCTCCTTTCTTCTGTAGTGAATGGATTAGATTATCTTTCCAATCTTCCGAAATCCGCTCGGTTCCCTAAATTTCATGTAGAATTTTGGTTATTTTCTTGATTGCAGCTGTACCAGCGAATTTCAAAAGTGCAGCAGTGATTTCATCTTCACCAGAAGCTTTGTTGTTTGCTTAATTATTTCATCTTCATTCGGTGGTAATGAATCTGGGTTTGTTTGTTTAGGGTTTAGTGTTGGTAATCTGTTTCAGGGCTCAGGACAGTTTAGTAGTTGTTGAAGATATTTCGCAAGTTCTTTGCAATTGTCTTGGTTATTTAGAGCTAATTGTCCGGACATCCTTTTGGAAGCCTTTGGTGTTGATAGCCTGTTAATTTAGTTTTAAATGTTTTGTAAAAATTTCGGGTGTTATTTTTTCGGAAATCTTTTTCTGTCATTAAGTTTGTGTGTTTTCATATTTTCTTTTAGTATGTCTAATTAGCTTCGATGTTTCTTTTCTTACTTCCAAAAAGATGTTATAGTATATTTCTGGACTGTTCCACTCTTTGAATGCTTTAATTCGGACTAATACTGCTTGCTCGCAAACTTCATCCCACCACGGATGTTTTCTACGTTTTTGTAAAGGGACCAACTTTAGGGCTTAAAATTTTTTGTTTCAGTTCTTGCCAATTCTACGCTTGTTTTTTTTGTCAAGATCTTCTGTTAGAGTTGGTTTTATTTTCGTAGGGTCGAACTTTGGGATTAGTAGTCTCTTTTGAATAAGATTTCGAGGTTTTAAACTAAATTTGATTCTAGTCAAGTAGTTCTCCGTATCTATGTTAGCTCCTTTCCTGACTTGAACATTCAAAATCTCTTTATAATTGGGGTACGAAATGCCAACATGGTCAATTTGAAATTCACCCATGTACGTGTTTGGGCATCTCCAGGTTTTTTGTTTTGTTATTTTCTTCTTAAAATGGGTTGCCATTATTTTTAGATTAAACTGCGTACATAATTCAACCAATCTTCTGCCATTATGATTAGCCCATATATGAGCGGGAAAACTGCCGATTCTTTTTCTGTACTTTCTTTCTTTCCCTAGTTGGGCGTTCAAATCAGCCAATAGCATTTTTACATGGGTAGAGGGAAGTTTAGGATTATCCTTTTACAGAATTTCCCAGGACTTATTTACTTTTTCAGGATTAGATTTATTTTCTTCGTTAACTGGGAGGTGTGCATTGATTAATGTATAGTTTTTGTTAGCACACTTGAGGGCTCGTGTCATAAGTCGATTATTTACTGGTTGAATATTAGTTATAAAACCAAGAATGGTTCTTGAGACAGCGAAAGCAACACCGAGATGTGGTGTATTTTTGAGTATTCTTTTGTCCGTTTTATTTTTAAAAAGTCTGTAGTTGCCGAAGTCCAAGGTGTTATCATCTGTGAACCTGATTTCCTGATTTCTTCAACCTGATCTGAAAACTACAATTCGTATACTTTTTCTGGGCGCAGGAGTGAGATGATATTTGCCGTTCCAAAGAAAGAACCGAAAGCAAAAATGTTTTCGGTTTGAGACGTTGGCCAGAGGTCTCCGACTCCCTCTGAAAGATTTTGCGTTTAAGCTCGGACGCCCGAAGAAGTAGAAACCTATGAAGAAATTGTATTTGCTAAATATCTCTTCCAGAACCTGTGTGAACAATTTTGGGAACACAAGCATTATACACGATTTTTATTTAAAATACCCATATTTCCAAAGAGTATTCATTTTAAATAATTAAGCAAAGATTAATATCTAAAATTTCCACTATATTTAAATTTGTATGTTCAACAAATGTTTCGATACACAGTGCCTTTTCAAATACAAACTGTATTAAAAAAGCACTGCGAATTCAAACAAATATTATACATACAATTTTAAATATAGTGGACAGTTTAGATATTAATCTATGCTTATTTATTTAAAATGAATTTTCATCAAGTATCGGCTACCTCAGTTAAATTGACTAGTAATTTGTCCTCTAGATATAGAACTAGATAAAAAATTGTGGGCTAAGGGTCCTATCTTTTTGCCCTCCCCTACTTTGTTATAATTAATATTTGTAAACATTTTGTAAGGTATTTTATATTGTATCTATATTGTAAAAAGGCTGAACAATTCTGTTTTTTGTTTAGTAAATATAGTTAATATACAAGGAAGGATTAATAATATTGAAGAAAATAAAAATGCACTAAAACATGGTACGCCCTATCTTTTCTGCCTGTTAAAAATAAACTACAAATCAAAATTTAACAGAAAAGGTATACAGTTCAGTTTATTTTTAGGACAACCCGTGCAAGTCGGAAACGAAAAGCGAATCTCTAAACATTCCTAAAAATGTATTAAATTTACCCTGTTAAAATCGTATTGCAAGTAAAATTTGTAGTTTGTAGGAAATTATTTCTGTTACATAATAAAAACACTGACCAAATCAGAATTTGACCTTCGAACAGTCATGTCTGGTTATGGAATTTTAACAAATATCCGTCAAAAAATGTAAATGTTAAAGTTAAACGCGATAAAACGATGTTGTATATTTTCTGGATCACTGAACTGTGATCTTGTTGATGCGGATGTTACAAATTCTACTGCAACTTAAAACTAGACATAATAAAATAAAATAATAACATATTCGTCGATTTTGACCTATTTTAATGATTCATTGTTGAATAACACAAGTAATCACATTATTTGTTCAAATTTTCAAATTAATAATATGCTTAAAAATATATAAAAGCAGATAAGTTGGATATTTTTTAAATTCCTAAAATCACGCTGGCCGAATAATATTATTCATCCAGGTTTCAAAAATTGTTATAACGTTGTTAATATTGTTGTAGAGATTGAAATAATACGGGGGTCGTTCGAAAAGTGAAAAATAAATCAAGATTTTTAAAAGACAATTTAAAATACAAATAAATAAATATAACAAAAATAATTTAAACTTAATCTAACAATGGTAAAAAATATATAAAAATTAAAAATTTATTCTAAGATCATTACGAAGATTAATTTCAAAGCATCGCGCGATCCTTCAGCACCCTCTCAAAAGCTGATTTATACTGAATAAGCGGGGACTGAGAAATATCTATCAGGGACACAGAAGCGTTTCTGCTAATGACATATCTGTTATAGATTCGGCATGCACGAAAAAGTGGTGCATTAGAGGCCAAGTTCGTGCTAGGGGTAGGTATAGAAAAATTATCTCGAACTCGGCTGTTAATTCGAGGGACATAAAACCGGATTTCACTGAGGAGTTGATCACAATCAATCAAACCACGGCAGACCTTTAGCAGGAAAAGCTGAGCAGTATACACTCTACTATCCTCCAGGAACTGACAGGAGAAAATAAAAGGCAGATACTCTAGAAAATGCCGCTGGACCTGCTCAAGATGAGAAATTTGTGTAGCATATATTGACGACAAGACAGGAGAAGCAACATAAGTCTAGATAGCTCGTTCTACCGCATTATACAGAGTTAGAAAACAGCTGATATTATAACATGCTTTTGTTGATCTAATTAGCTGGCCGTTGCAATGCAGTCCCGACTGCATGATTTCATCAGTTGGATGGTTGGATGATAGTTTTCTATCAATCTACATTTCCAGGTCCTTTATAACTGCAAGTTTCCAAAGCGCAACCATTTAGGGACAATATTATGCTTGAGAGAAAAGGTAATTTTTTGCATCTGGCAATGTTCAGTGGAAGCTTATTACAAGCACACCAATCGGCCAAAAGATGCAGGTCACCCTGTAATAGAGAGCAACGATAGAACTGGTCTAAAGAGTTTAAGATTGTCCGCAAATAAAAGTATTGTACGTTAGCATGGAAATAATATCGTTGACGAAAACAGAAGAAATCAAAGGGGCAAGGATGCTGCTTTGGAGTGCACCTCTAGTTGCAATGAAGATATGAGAACTATGGCCATTAAACTCAATATGTTGTGTCCTGTTTGCAAGGTAAGATTTAAAGAATGAAATTGTACTACTATCAAAGCCTAATCTGCTCGTCTTTTGGAGTATAAGCCCCTGCTGTCGAATGCTTTCGAAAAATCAGTGTATATTGTGTCAACCTGACGTTTACTCTCTATTCATTTGTATATAAATTGAAGCAAGTTGCGCAGGTTAGGTTGATTATTGTGGATTTACCTTGATAGAACCCATGTTGCTCAGGTATGATCGAATGTTTAATTTTTAAAAAAGATTTGATTATAAATACAAGTTTCAAAAACTTTAGCAAAGTTGCACAGGATTGATATGGGGCGGGAGTTAGTGACATGTGCTGGGTTACCTGATTTGTGAACAGGAGTGATCTTGGAGGATTTCCATATGCTGGGAAATGTGTTAGTTTTAATTGATTTGGCTGCGACAAAATGATAGAGCAGTTCTTAACAAGAAAAGCTCGGATTCTGACAGGACCAGCGGTGAGTTTATTCTTTAACCTTTTAATGGTAATTTTAATGTCAGTAACGTTAAGAAGCAGTAGCGTGTGCGATTCATTTGTAAATCTATCATTATCAATTGAGGTATGAAAGTGCGTAGAAGAAATATAAACCTTTTTGAAAAAATCCGCAAAACCATCCACGATCGGGGTCTTCAAATACGCCGAGTTGTATAGCATATCGCCAGGAATCCGGGATGTGCTTTTCCTGCGAGAGACTACTGCCTGAATTGTTTCGAGTCGTCAGTTAGAGAGGATTGTATTTTATTAATTTAGTTTTGGTAAGCTTGAATTATTTTATTATTTATTTGAAACTGAATAAGTGAAAGAAAGTGATGCTGCCTGTAGCCTTCCATCTCCTGTTTAGCTGAGATTTATCGCAAATATCCCCTATGATGTCAGTTGAAAACCAGTCGGGATAGTACCTAGTGTTATTTCCACTGGTTAGAGTTGGGACCGTGACGTTGAGACACAAGGTAATGTTGCTGTTGAGGAGAGTAACTGCATCATCAACTGTGCGCACCTGATAGAATATGGTCCAATCTATATTTTGAATTAGATTATATAGGTTATTGTAGTCGGCTTTGTAGAAATTATATCTTGGGTATCTTTGTATTGGTGAATATAAATAGAAAAAAAATATATTGTCTGACTATGAGTATTTTGGCAAGGAGAACTCCGCTGCCTCTTCCGACTCCCACGACATCAAGATCTCGATTTTTCTGAAGACCACGTACTTGGGGTCGAACAGCTCAGCATCAAAAACAGATGGTTACAGCTAAATCTCCGACAGAACAATAAAATGATAATTGTTGGATAGGACGGACTGGTAGAGATGCGCAGTTTTTGTTCTTACATAATAAATAAATAGGTAAGGGTATAAATAAATACGTTTCTAAAGTTCTTAAGAACAGGTGTGATAATATTGGCGGAATTATTCATTACCTTTAGTGGACGCTTTTTCCCATCTGTAAATTTACCAAGGCGATGTATTTTGATCTTGCTGGAATCAATCAGAAGATCGCAAGTGGTTTGAATGATACCATACCAAATGCCATGTTTGAGTCGTCCATGCCAAAAACGATAAAGTTTGATTTGCGTCTTTCGCGGTCGGATAGTTCACTTAGCACTTATTCTTTGCCGGTCGCGTTGGTGCGGACCGTTGGTGCGGAAACCGTATTGGAGCGGTAGTTGGTTCGATTCCAGCGCTCGGATGGTTGTTTTTCTTGCTTTCTTCTGTTTGTTTACTTCCTAAATGTTTGTGATTGTTTCTAGGCAAGAGTGTAAAATCCGACAACGAATTACCCCTCAGTCACGCCAGTTAAAGGCTGGGTAAAGCCGGATGCCTTCTGAGAAGTGTTCTACGTTGGTCACTCGCCAGTCCGTAGGTTTCCTGATAGACTTATGGGTAGGCACATAACTAAGGGTTCATAGCCTGATGGGGGTGCTGGCCTGAGTTTGTCGGAAGCTGACCGTGGTTCGGAACTCACGTTAAGCTGTAGGTTCAGTCGCTAAATAGCCTAGTTGCTGATGCGCCTCTAACCCTAACACTTTACCTTTACTTAGCAATTCTTCGGAGCTTGGAATCGCGGTTTGATAAGAATCATTGTTAGACTTTAAGATAGATAAATTGTTATTTAACAGTTTGATTTCATTCTCTAGGACATCAATTCTGATTGAAGGTGCAGAGCATGATGTCAAGAGCAGAATACGAAAAACAGCTCAAGCTTCTGAAGTAGTGGCACCTGTGAGATGATTCGATAAAGAAAATTTTGTATATTCAACACTAATGTTAAGGCTGTCTTGTTCTATTGTTGTGTAATGTGGAAAATAACGAAGACAGTAATAAATAAATCTAAGGGCTTCATAAATAAGTGCTTGAGGAAAATACTTCGAATATTCTGATCGGACCAGATTCGAAACGAAGATCTATTCGATCTCACAAATAAAATTAAGATCTAACGCGAGATAGCACTTCGTAAGTCGGGTTGGATTGGGTACACAAAAAAAGAAAGCAACTGTATACCCAAACTGGCATTGGACTGGAGTCTCCACGGTAAAGGAGGTGTTAGAACACCAGATTTCTTCATCCGGAATTCATTGGTGAGAATCTGATGAACGGTGGTGTTTTCAACTTTTCTTCCACCATTCTCCGCAGATTCTATGGATATTTATATCACTTTTCACAGTTGAAAGCTTCCCGCAGCAAGGTTTATCTTCAATCGAGTTTCGGCCTTCTGTTTGAAGTGAGAAAAGAAACGATAATTGTTAATATCAATGGACAGGTAGTCAAATAACTAAGCTGAATGATATTTAGTCGAATAGGAAAGTTCTTGAAATACCGAGAGATTTTTTTTTTCATTTCTCCCGTATCTGAAATGGGCAATGTGTTCTTTATATCTGGCTAATATGGATCTTAGTTTGCTCAATATACCAACGATCACAATCTTGACAACTAATTTCATAAATCCGCGACTTTTCTTGTTGATCTACTTTAACCTAATTTGGTTGGTTTGGTTTAACTACCTTAATGTCCACTTTTCAAACGATATTGCCATGAATTTATTTTTGTTCTGTTCCTTTTGAACAGTCGAAGATTGTTGTCAGTTATGATCTAAGACTCCAATTTTAGGATCTTCAATTTTAATACCGCCAATCTTGCGTGTTCGTCGGTTGGAATCTATCACTAACGAAGAACTACACGGATAGTCCCAGAAGTACCCAACCACACAAAGAAAACAACAAATTTGGGAAAAAATATATTTATTTCTCTATATAGTATCATTTTAGCTCAATTCCCAGTTTATAGTGAGAATGGTGAAGCTCCTCAAAACAGCCATCAATCGCAGATTCCACCTCTTCATTATTGCAAATCTTTCATCATCAAGCCATTTTTTCAAGTTTGGAAACAGAAAATAATCCGAGGGGGCTAAATCTGGCGAATAGGGTGCGCGAGGAAGCAATTCGAATTTTATCTCACTGATTTTGGTCATCGCGATAACAGGTGTGTAAACTGGTGTATTGTCTTGATGAAACAAAACTGTCTTTTTCGCCAAATGGAGACGTTTTTTCTTGATTTCATAACTCAAACGCTGCAATTAGTTCGCATAGCACATGCCGTTGATTATATTTCCTTTCTTTTTGAAGATAATCAATCAAAATTATCCCACGCGCATCCTAAAAAAAAACTGATGCCATGACCTTGCCTGCCGACGGAACTATCTTCGCCTTCTTTGTCTGTCTTTTCTGTTCCATCGTGAGTAATCGCGCCACGCATTTTACGTACAGCTTTTTCATGTATAAATTTTCAGTCAATATGCGATGTACAGCACTTTTTGAAGTCCCTACCATGTCTGCTAGCTCGCGCACTTTCAGTTGACGGTCATCCAGTACCATTTTGTGGATTTTCTTCACCTTATTTCTGGCGTGGTGATCTCATTTAGTCGACTAATGCGATGTTCTTCTTGGCAGCTCATATGGTCTTGTTTAAACTCTACCGCCCAATATTTTACTGTTGTAAACGAAGCAGCAGACTCCCCCCAGATTAGAATTTAGCTCCGTTTTGATATCGGTTCCATTGAGACCTTTTAAATGAAAGCATTGTATCACACAATGATGACCAATTCTTGTCATGTTTACAAATTCACTGAGAGCATTCACTATTAATGGCTCCCAAACAAATACTAAATAAGCTCTATAAGATTGGTACTTTCTATCATAGTCATTCTTTTCAAACAACAATCGCCATCTATACGTCAGGTTGGGTACTTCTGGCACTACCTTCATATAAATACGAGCCTGATAAATTGAGGGACATGTTTGATACATATAAAGAGGTATTAAACTGAAATCCATAGGGCACTAGGTAACCGAGTTGCTTTTCAATAACATGGAAGAAGGTGGCTAAAGGCGCATTGAACAACCAAATCGTAGAGACAAATCAAGGCAATTGGCAATAACAGTCTTTGTTGAAGTCTTACACTTCATATAGTAAAGTGACATTTTATTTAAAAATTCGGGTGCTTTATATCGCTATAAACATTTGTTTTCTAACTTGGTATAATGGTCCTCAACAACTGACAGAAGTATCATATGTTTTCGCTTGTTAAGTAAGACAATCTTCGCTGATGCATTAGAGATATTAAGAAAGTTCTTTGCAAAAAAATTTAGCGGTACTGGTAGTAGAGAAATAATTGTAGATAAATCAACGTTCAAACCAACATATATACCGTTCCACAGGTACTATTAACAAATATAGCACCGGTGACTTTTTCTTGACCCCTCGATTCAAGAAATAACTTCGTGAATGACGTTTTGAGTCCAAATCATTCAAGATAATGTGCTGGTTTGGAACGGAATCGTTATTATGAGTTGTTATTCGAAAACTAGACCATTAATTCGGATAAATACTGTCCACAATTGAATTGATTAAAGCGAGGAGGAACATGGCCTGAATTAGCTAACAGAAAGGGTATTGCGTTTCATCGAAACAACGAAAGGCTGAGGCATTTTGGTCCATCTACCGTACTCTCCCAACGGTGTGCCTTCCAACTACCATTTATTTAGATCGCATTAAAAAAGCTTAATTGGAAAACACTTACTGATTCGAAAAACTACCTGGATCCAGGGCCGGATCTGAGCATCTACAAACCCCGCAATGCCTTGGGGCCATAGATTGACAGATTGAGAGCTCTTTCTTGATTTGGTGGGTGGTGGTGCATGGCCGTTCTTAGTTGGTGGAGCGATTTGTCTGGTTAATTCCGATAACGAACGAGACTCTAGTCTGCTAACTAGGCGCTTTTTGACATCGCAAAGCCCCGCCGTACGTGCGGGGTCCTAGCGGCAGCTTCTAGCCATACGAGATTGAGCAATAACAGGTCTGTGATGCCCTTAGATGTTCTGGGCCG
Organism: Cosmopolites sordidus; assembly: GCA_031761425.1. Classification (NCBI taxonomy): domain Eukaryota; kingdom Metazoa; phylum Arthropoda; class Insecta; order Coleoptera; family Curculionidae; genus Cosmopolites; species Cosmopolites sordidus. Next base: position 249,137 of record JARFXV010001053.1, on the reverse strand, counting down.
CACGCGTGCTACACTGAAGAAATCAGCGTGTCTTCCCTGGCCGAGCGGCCCGGGTAACCCGCTGAACCTCCTTCGTGCTAGGGATTGGGGCTTGCAATTGTTCCCCATGGAACGAATTCCCAGTACGCTTACTGGGAATTCGAGTCATAAGCTCGCGCTGATTACGTCCTTGCCCTTTATACACACCGTCCGTCGCTACTACCGATTGAATGATTTAGTGACGTCTTCGGATCGACACGCGATGGCGCTTCGGTGTCGTCGATGTGTAAGAAAAGATGACCAAACTTGATCATTTAGAGGAAGTAAAAGTCGTAACGAGGTATCCATAGCTCCGATAGGCCCGATGAGGACTCAAAAGGAAAAATGACAAAATGAATTAGTTTTGTTAATTAGATTTTAAACATTGCATTGCACCGTTCTATTTAGAATGACTGTTTTTATTTAAAACCAATCGGCGTTAAGCAATTTACTAAAAAAAATAATTAAAAAAAGTGGATGGGTCACTGGTATTAAAGATCGACAGAGTTAAGAAGAAGAAGAAGAAGAAGAAGAAGAAGAAGAAGAAAAATAAGAAGAAGAAGAAGAAAAAGAAGAAGAAGAAGAAGAAGAAGGGAAGACGTTTTGGAAAAGAAAAAAGTAGAAATTAAGGAATCTTTTATGAGATTTTTTAATGTGAAAGACCAAACTTCTGCTGGTGTCTCTGAGGAGATACCGTCACCAGTTTGGAAAATTGGGGTTTAGATATGAAAAAGTGTCAAGGGCAAGGGTATGATGGAGCTGTAGAGAGAAAAGATTGCAAGATATTGAAGAGCTGGTTTTATATGTTCATTGTTCTACTCATAATCCTAATTTAGCAATCATTGACGCGGTTGGAGGCATTCGAGATATAGCGACCTATTTTATAGTATTGCAGTCTATATATATATATGTGTGTTTTTCGACCAGAGTATAAACCGATGGGACATATTGACATCTTTAACAGATGAATCTGAGGTAACACTGAAAAAACACAGGGTCAGCATCTCGTCATGACTTAATTTTAGCAATCAAGTTAAAATACGTTGGTGTTATGAAAGCCCTGACAGAAATTTCTTTAAAGAGCAAAAAAAACGGATGAGGCAAAGCGCCTCACAAAACTTGTGGATAATTACCAGTTTGTATTTGTAACTGTGCTTTTATCTAAAAGCACAGTTACAAATACAAACTGTGCTTTTATCTAAAGTGTTCATGCATACGAATGTTGCTCGAAATGTCTTCAAACAGCAGTTCTCCAAAAGATTGTTTCTAAATTGAATACGCTAAGGGATAGCTTCTTCAAAGTAAACGAAGAAGCTGCAGCGATTGCTGCAAAATGGAATATAGAAGCAATATTTCCGTTTAGTAGACAATCAAAGATTAAAAGACACTTTGGCGAGTTAGTAGAAGATTGCAGATTTTGTGATGGTGAACACAAATTTAAAGTTAAAGTATTTTTTCCTCTCTTGGACACTGTAAATGGTCAAATTACTAAACGTTTTTCATCTATTCAAAATTTGACGGAAAATTTGTCCTCAATTTTTTTCAAATTTTATTTCCTCAAAAATTACTTGCTTTATTAGGTGATATTGTGTCAAGGGCTGAAAGACTGCAAACCAAATACAAAGCTGATATTGGCCCCACTCTACATTTAGAACTGGTTTCACTTCGGATGGGCCTACAATCTGAAATAGCACAGTTAAGTTCAGCTTATGATCTTTTCAATCTTCTATAAACAAAGCTGGAGAAGGAGTTTTGGGTAAGTATATTGCAAAGCTTATTTTAAGCAAAATTTGTCTTTACCAGATTGTGCCGTATTTTCTTTTTGTAGATATTTTTTTTATATTGATGTAAATTTAAATTTTATTTACTTTTTTTCAAGCGTTGCCAAACCCATAGTGTTATACATATTTACTGGCAAATTAATTGATTAGGTACTCTTGAAAAATGTTGTCTTTTTTGTATTGGGGGACCCTTGCTGATTTTTTGCGGGTTGTCTAAAATTTATAGATCCGGTCCTTTATCTACCGGAAGGATGGAGTAACTTCATCAAACTGAACGGTACACAAGGCGGATTGTTGCACCAATCCAATAAACTAATATTGATCTATATATGTTTCATGCATAATTATGAACTATACAGATTTATTTAAAAAAAAACTTATTTGACCGACAAAAATCAACAACCAATGAATCAACAACCAACTAATGAATTCTGATATTACAGGTTCATAATACACGCCTAATAAAATTAGAAAAAAACAATAAAAATAATTAAGACATTTTTTACTTACTATTAAAATTTTGAGCCGATGTCCGGGTATAAGTCACACACAATCTAAAATAGCGTCCGCACGACGTGACTGCCTCGAGACCTCTTGACTCAAGATTAAGTTGACCCTTCAGGTTAACCCCGAGATAAGACGAAACAAATTATTTGTTTTTGACCGGATCTTGTTGAAACCGATGCATGTGCAAAATAGACGCATCTTTCTAGTTGCTTTCACGGTGGGAGATAAAAAATTATATATTGGCCAAGCTATTAGTTGCGATTGGGAGGATGAATTGGTTAAAGAAGTAGGGTTGATGATAGTGATGTTCATTGTTGAAATTGGTTTTTGTTTTAATTAATTGCTTTTTTATAAGATTTTAAGTTAACTATAAAGAAGTCCCTCGTATCTTTAGTCATTTATTACGACATTGTGGGTTTTTTTGACGATTTTAGCGATCTTAAGACTCACGTCTTAGAAAAACCTTAACAGTTATAGTACGTTTCAAGATATTTAATATCCTTCGGCAAAATGTTAATTGCTCCAATAAATCTCAATAAAATATTCCTAGTTTCTTAAAAGGCGCCAGAGTCGGAGTGGTTTAACTTCTGAATAATTTTGGGAAAAACAAATTTTGTAAAATTAGATTAAATTATTATCACAAATATGATTCATCCATCATCTCAGCCTAGGCTGGTCGTGTTTACAATGCCAATATGAGAAAGTAGCTCAGCTCCTCCCATTCAGCTCAGTATCTTACGAACAATGTGGCAAGTTTGTAAGAGAACTGCTCGTTGTCCTACTGTAGTAATCGATTTTAAAATAACAATAATTTCCAGGTTTTTGGAAAAGGTTTTTTCTTATTAGGCCTTCGGCAGATATAACGAAAGGTAACACCTCCACTTTCTGGAGTTTCCAGATAAATTGCTAGATTTTCATTTTTCGTGACTTTTTCCGTTTCAGTTTTTCTGATGTTGTGAGAGAGTGGTATCGCAATGTTAATCATAAAAGCTCTCCTCGGTTTTTTGTTAATTAGAACAATTTCCGGTCTATTATAGTCAACCGTCCGATCGGTTGTAATTGGTCTATCCCAGTAAAGAATGATATCGGCTGACTCAAGTACAGGGAAAGGCGTGTACTTGTAATATGGTGGAGGTATCTTATCAAATAGCGAGTGCTTTAAAGCGATTTGCTGGTGTATAATTTTCGCCAGTTGATTATGCCTGCCTAGGTAAGCATTAGGACTGGACACCCTCCAATAAGGTGTTTAATGGTTTCTCCCACACCACCGCACTTCCTGCACTTGTCGACAACATCCATGTGTAGTATGTATGCATGTGTATGTCTTTCATAATTTTTTGTCCTTACTACCTGATCTTGAATAGCTGTCGCGAAGCCTTCTGTTTCTGGATATAATAGTCCATCGGTAAGCCAGTTTAGAGACAAATGTTTGTCAATAGAGTCATCCTCAAGTAATTTAGGAAATCTGCCATGTAATGTCTGTTGTTTCTATTCTTGAACGGAATCCTTCAGTGCAGTTCTACTATCAACACGATTTTGTTTATTTAGATTCAGCGTGGTGAAACCCTGGTCCTTCTTAACAACCAGTTTCTTTAGTGTGCTGTGTGAACTAATGAAGCGCTCTCTCATCTTATTCTCCTAGTTGAGACAAAGATCACTGACATTCACGAGCCATCTGCCTCCTAACTTTCTTGGAATATATAGCCTTTTTGTAGACGAATTGGGATGCAAACATCGGAACTTTGTCAATGTTCTTCGTGTCAATCTATCCAGTTCACCAAGATCTGCTTCAGACCATTTAACAATGCCAAAAGAATTTGTCAGAGTTAGCACGGCCCATCCATTGATAGCATTAATGAGGTTTCCACCGTTCAGTCTGATGTTTAGGAGTTTTGTCAGACGTTTTTGGTACATGTGGAAAAATTCTTCTTTAATAGGCTATGATCAAATTTATGGTTTTGAAGCATTCCTAAATATTTGTATGAGTCTTCTGATGCTAGTTCTTCTATACCGCAGACTGTTGAATGTTGTTCTTTTATTATTCCCTTTTGTATGTTGATAGTGGAGCACTTCTCGAGTCCGAATGAGATTTTGATATCCTTACTAAATATTTCGACTGTTTTTATTAATGAGTTTAGTTTCTCTCTTGTTTCTCCATAGAGTTTTAAGTCGCCCATGTATAGCAAATGAGTCGCCCATGTATAGCAAATGAGTTTTCTGGAATTTCTCATGTCAAGTTTGTAACCAATATTGGTATTGTTAAGTAATGTGAACATCAGATTCAATGCTAGACAAAACCAAACAGGGGAAAAGGAATCTCCCTGAAATATTCCTCTCCAGATATTTGTTGTGCCAATGTACTGTTGGTGAACAAATAAATTAGTCTTCCATTTACTCATGAGATACCTTAAAGAGTTTGTAATCTGCAGACAAATTTTGTAGATGTTCAAAACTTCTAATAACCAATCATGTGGGACACTATCGAAAGCCTTCTTGTAATCTATATAGCATATATTCAAGTTGCGCTTTTTTTTCCGCGCTTGCGTAAGAACTACAGCATCAATCGTCAGTTGTTCCTTGTATCCCATACTTGCCCTAATACACCCTTTCTGCTCATCTTCAAATATGTCATTATCGTCACAATGTTGGTAAATTTTTTCGTTGAGCAGGGCTGTGAATAATTTATACAACACGGATAAACATGTTATCGGTCTATAGTTACTGGGTTGGTTAGCATCACCCTTTTTATATAACAAGTATGTATGTCCCTCCATCAGAAAGTCGTGTAAAGTATCAGGATTCAGCATTATTTCTTTATTGGCAGCAGCAAGTACCTGGTAAATAGCTGTGAAGTTTTTGATCCAGAAATTGTGTAGTCCATCTGGCCCAGGCGTCTTCCAGTTTTGAGTTTTCTTGATGGCAGTGAAGATGTCAATCGCTTCGAGACAGTTGAATTCCATTTGGAGAAGTGCATCAGTCTTCCAGATAGATTTCCAGTATTTTTTAAAGGTGGATACTTCACATTTTCAAGTTTTGACTGGTTACCCTGGGCTGCTAGTTCTCTATAAAACTTCTTCTGGCCGTTTTTCTATCTCATTGTATCTGGCTAGTCTGGCTCCTTTCGTTTTAGCTTTCTGTCTAAATCGATCTTTCAGGTCTAATAATTTCTCGCGAAAGTTTGAATCTTCAAATCCAATGCCAGATTTTTTAGCGATATTTTCGTTTTTTCGTCACTTTACTAGATCCAGCAAGATACTCAGAAATAATGTCAACTTTCGCCCGAAAATCATTGATATCATTTTCAAGACGCTTTTTCCAGGCAGGTGTACCTTTATGGTGGATATTACGCCTTGTCGCATTGAGAGTGTAAGTTTTTTGACCTGAAAGCTCGATTACAGGTACTGCTGCACAATACAGCACAAGATGTATATCACTAAGATTCATTATTCCCGATAACTGCGATTTCAAAACTATTTAGTGGATTTGAGCCAGTAAAATGAGCCAAGAGACGGTAAAACCTTTCTCGTATGTTAGAAAAGTTTCCATTTATGGATGTTTCTTCATTTTGAGTTGATGATACTTCTGTTGTTAAAATTGGAGTTTGTACAACGGGTTGGTTCTCTGTGTTCAAGTTAAGGACATCCATGTAATTTTCTTGAGGTGGGTCATATGTAATGTATTAGGGTGTAATTTATTACCGACTTCTCTCTTGATGCTCACTAATTCCACTTCGGTAAGATATTTTTTTCTTAATATAAGATGTTTCCGGTCTGTTAAGTTTTGTTCCGATAACTGTGTTTCAGCAAACATCTTCTGATATTCTTGGTGAAGTGCATTTCTCCATCCAGGTAGCGGTTTATCTATTCATTTCACGTGTCCATCTAATACGTTGAGTGCGCTCGGTCCTACTAACAGCTCTCCTTATGGGGGGCGAGCCAGTCGGTGCCTGATTATTAGCTCCTGCTTTTTGTTGGGTTTGTATTGAAGTTTCTGGTGTTGATTGACTTTTATATTCTAATTGTGAATGGATTTTTTCCGTTGCCTTGTTCATTGCCATTCTTGTGGTGCCATAGAGTTTGGAGATGCCACTCGATCCAGACTCACTAACTCCGGACAAATCCTCCCGACGGTTCCGAATGGTTCTTGTCCGCAAAACCCTACCGCCTTGTATAATATCATTATCTGTTTCAGTCTCCACAAAAACAATTTTTTTGGGTTCAAGAGAAAAAAGGTCACCCAAGGCAGAGCCCCGATTTACCATGGGAAAGCTATTTACTACCGGAGGGCGCTAGGTATCCGGAGACATCGTTAGAAACACTATAACTCTGTGCCATTTAGCTCCTCAGCACGATAGATTTCCACCTTAAGCTTGGGGATTTTTTTCAGAGGTTTACTCCTCTCAGCTTGGGAAGGTGGTGCCGTCACTCACCAAGCGGGCTATCCGTCCCTTGCCATTATTATTATTGTTATTAATATTAACATTATCACAAACATGATTCATCCATCATCTCAGCCTAGGCTGGTCGGGTTTACAAAGCCAAGATGAGAGAGCAGTTCAGCTCCTCCATTCAGCTTAGTACCTTACGAATAATGTGGCAAGTTTTTAAGAGAACTGCTCGTTGTCCTACTATCGTAATCGATTTTGAAACACCAAGAGCTTCCAGGTTTTTGGAAAAGGTTTTGCTTATTAGGCCTTCGGCGGAAATAACAAAAATTATATACATTTTTAAAAAGTTTTTCGCATCGATTATCCATATTATTTATGATAAAGTTTTAAAATAAAGTAAAAAAAATCGATAATTATTTTTTATTCAAAAACCCAATTTGGAAATAAGAGTTTTCCATGTATTTGGAACTCGAAGAACGTCGTCTCTCTTGTTTAGACCCCGTTACTTTACCAGAAATTCTATGAGCGTGGGATTATGCAGCTCCAGAGAGATGAAGAAAGCCCATTAAATAGAACGGCATGACACTTTTAATTTTTTTTTAGTATTGAAACTATTTATTCCAAAAAAGTGAGACGAACTTTCACATCAACCCAAGAATTTTAACTTGTTAACGGAATGCATCAACAAATAATTCGAATGAAATAAATGTAAACGAACTAACGGTGATCTTTCAATTTCAACAATGTTAAAAACATTGTATTGCAGTCGGACCAACCATAAAATTTCGGTCAAGTCGACTTCAAACTTGCAGTTGGTGCAATTGCATCGCGATCACAATTTTGTGGTTGATTTCGGTTCTATTAACCGCAATCACATCTACACTAGAGAAAATTTTAATATCACAATGAATTTCGAAGAATAATTTGCTGTATTGCAACTAAAGTGCGAACTTATGAGCTGGTTATGTGGATTTTTAAAAATGTATTCCCTCATACTAGGAAGAGTAGAAATTTCCAGAGACATGTCTTTAATTTTTTTTAACACGCCAATTACTTCAGCTTTTGTATCTAATTCTAATTCCTCAGAAATACTTTTACTGCTTTGTTTACACGCTCAGTCAAAGTTTCAATAAGTTTATCCTCTGAAGCCTGGAGAGATCTTCATTTTATTTTTGATGATTTCGATCGGATTGGTTCCGATCTTCACGTTCCTTGTTTTGAGAAGACCGTTCTGCTAAGCTGTTTGACGCCTCAGCTCTGGATTCTGCTAGTGGAAGCAAGAAGGAGAGTTGGTGAAAAAGCACATACAGTCGCTTATTGGATGTTGTAGAGCCACTCTTTATTGATTTGTTCTTTTTTACCTCTCTATTAACATTATCTCTCAATGTTTGCCACTTTCTTAGAAAAGTTTTTCCTATAGCAAAAAACGGGGAAGTTATAAATATTTAAGCCGCACTTCACTTTTTTTTTGAAATTTTCTTTTGCTTCAGGAATTTAACAATTGATGTGGTTGGAGGTGGTCGTGACTATGTAAAATTACAGATTTGAATTTAAGTGTAAAGCGAACTAACCTACTTACAAATGCGACATATAAACATTTATATTTTTATTAATATTATATTTAAATGTTAGTTTTAAAAGCATATTCCGCAAAATATGTTGTGCATTTTTGACAAATATCAGCCCATGCATATTTTTTTTCAATTATAACGGGTATTCCATTAAGATGTTTCGAATGTTGGTAACGAATAAAAGAAACGTTTCATAACATACCTGAAAGTTATTTATGGCAGTGCGAAGCTGGATAGTGTAGAATTATACGTGGAATACAACATCTATCACATGACCGCCACGACTTCTCTGGCAGCTCACAATTCTTTTGTTGAAATTCTCGATTACTGCTGAAGACATTTGCGGAGTTATGTCACGAAGCTTTGCTCTTCACATAGCCCCACAAAAAATAGTCTAGCAGCGTCAAGTCGCATGACCTTGGTGGCCAATTTACGTCCCCATTCCGGGAGATCAGCCTCTCCTGTCCTTAACAAAATTCAGCTAACACAGGAGCTAAAGCCAACCGACCATGGGCAACGCCGTGCATTTGCCAATTGGATCCTACAAATGACAATAATTTTTGCGATAAAATCATTTTCAGTGACGAGGCTCATTTCCACTTAAACAGTTTGGTACGGTTTTTGGGCTGAGGGTATCATTAGACCGTATTTTTTTGAAGATGAAGATGAATGAGCTGTTACAGTAAACGGAGAACGATACCGAACGATGATTAATGTTTTTTTACGGGATCAAATAATGGACATGGATTTAGAGAATATGTGGTTCCAACAAGATGTGCGACATGTCATACAGCACGTGAAAAATTGACTTTGTTGCGTACACAGTTTGGAGGGAGGCTGATCTCCCGGAATGGGGACGTAAATTGGCCACCAAGGTCATGCGACTTGACGCCGCTAGACTATTTTTTGTGGGGCTATGTGAAGAGCAAAGCTTACGAAAATAATCTGCAAACCGTTCAACAATTGAAAGAAGAAATTAGGCGAATAATTCGTGACATACCTCCGCAAATGTGTTCAGCAGTAATCGAGAATTTCAACAAAAGAATTGTGAGCTACCAGAGAAGTCGTCATTTGACAGATGTTGTATTCCACGTATAATTGTACACTATCCAGCTTCGCACTGCCATAAATAACTTTCAGGTATGTTATGAAACGTTTCTTTTATTCGTTACCAACATTCGAAACCTCTTAATGGAATACCCTTTATATATGAATGATATGACTTACATTTGTAATCTCATATGCATGGATATTTTTGAATTTCACTAATAAATGTGTCAATATCAAAAGGTTTTTGCATGGTGCCTAGCATAAACATAAATATCTGTTGCAGTTAATCCTTCGTTTGTCGCGTCGGAATTTGGGACATAAGTAGTCGCGTGGGGTGTATTGACACCCCAAACAAAAAATTGTTAAAAATATAGATAATATTACAAATATTTTTTTTGTCTTTAATAATATCTTCTCTTAGGCGATTCTTTACATAATTAATCGAGTTTTATTAAGAAATATGTTATGTTTATATTTATTAAATTAAATTATTTTAAATAAATTATCGAAGAGAAAGGTATAAAGAAGAGAAATCGACGATTAGAATAGAAAAAAAAATTATTTGGCACCTTATTCGAGCATCCTGAAAATTGAACTCTTTTGATGAATGCTCATATACATTTTAAGTACATTAAAAAAATAACATCACAGATGTTATTTAACAAATTAAAATTATAAGAATTTTAATAAACATTTTTAAATAAATAAATTAAAAATTTACGTTCAAAAAAGGTTGTAGTATTAATCCTCTACCGTTCTAAGTTGAGAATCACATTTTTCACATATTGAAATTATATGTGTCTTGCACATTGGTACTTGGCACTCAGAGCAGAAACTGTTCGTCTTTATATCACGATTTCTTGGACATACAGAGCAGCGAACTGCTTTATCGAGTTCTTCTTTTCTTGTGAGTGGAAGACATGGCGGGGATAAATAATTGGCAGTATTTTTGAGTAAATTTTTAGATAAATATCCTAATATCCTAGAGAAAGTCCTAATTCTTTTAAAAATTTTCGACGATACATTTTATTATCAGTATTATAATAGTATATTAATATTTTTAGTGGATATTTTCGAGTTGGTCTGGAACATGAAAATATACCAATTATTTGGTCTACAGTATCAACAGCTCTTTTTGTTGAGTTATAAAACATAACCACTTCAGGTTTGTTCGTTGTACTATCGATATCGTCACTTGCATGCATACTTGAAACTACTCACTACTTTGTTTTTCTTTACCTTCTTTGGTACATATGACACAAGTGTCATATTTTGTTTAAATCCAAATTGACTAGAGCCGATTAGTAATGTCTACAAAAGAGAGCGGCAATTTTCTTTTATTGGCACGAAGCGTTCCTACGACAGTTAGATTTTTTGAGCGAAGATCTTCTACCAATGGAATAGTACAGAACTAGTTTTCAATTGTTAAATTTCGTCCAGTACCCTCTAGTGTTCTCACTAAACGATTTACAACATCTCTACCAGAATTTGACTGTGATCCTGCTTAAATTTCCATTGTTGAGATATACCAGGTTCGAGAATCCGCCAGGGAAAAGATTTTTAAGCCGTAGCGAGCTGGCTTGCTTGGAATGTACTGTCGAAAAGAACATCGTCCTCGAAATGGTACTAATTACTCATCAGTAGTAACATATTCATCAACGGAATAATACTTTTCACAATTATTAATAAATATCTCGAAAATGTCACGAATTGGTGCTAATTTATCTAATTCTTTTCTTGATGCTCGTATGATGCAGCGTAGCAGAAATTGAAATCTTCTCATATTCATTATTATTCTAAAAACTTCCTTACCAAGTCCATTAGATTCCCATAATTCGCTCAAATTTCGATGCCTTTACAATTCCACTAAGTATAAGTACTTCAATTAATATTTGTATGTCCTCCAATGTTGTATGTTTACAATCTCTATCACGTTGAAAACCATCACTAATTTTATCAATATATAGGTTTGTACAATATTTAACTTGTCTTAGAGTTATATCATCTATAAAGAGTAGCATAGACTCTACTTCAGTTTTGATGTTTTTATCATCTCCTCTTGGTCCTGACAAATGAAGTACTATATTTCTTCTTCGAGTACGAGAATTTTGAACAGAACGAGTCTTTTTCCACTTTGTGATTCCGTCTATTCCTAAATAAAAATGACTACCTCGTCATCTGGATTTATCATTATTATTGAGGTTCTTCTGATTTTCTTCATTATCTACACCGTCTTGTTCAGACTCTGAATCATGATCAGAGTGTTGAAGATTGTCGTCTTCACCATTGTCCGACTCTTCCCATTCGACTTCATCAGATTGATCATCAATGAGGAGTTGACGAAGACCTTTATAATCTAACATTTGTCCAGCCTGCCAATAAAATATAAAAATCTTTATAAAAAATAAATTTTATAACGAAAAATACGAACTTTTTATTTGTTTACTTATGTAAATTAGGTTATGTTAAGATTCATTTAAGTTAATAATATTTTTTAAGGTTAAGTTAGGTTAGTTATCATTTTATTTATAATTTTTAAGTAATAAATAACATAATTATAAATTAAATAAAAAAATAAATTTAACATACCATTTTTAATTATCTATTAAAATTACAACGTCGCGTGGGGTGTATGCCACACCCCAGCCTACTTTGACCGCGATTAGCTCGGACGGAAATAACGATGTGCATGCGCACCCACGTGGGATACGTTTTCTGAACTTTCATTTGAAGGTATTGAAAAGAGCAGCACTCATAAAAAATGTTTCGATATCTAATTATTAAAAAAACTGACTGGGGTGTTAAAGCACCCCACGCGACTGTCGGAGGGTTAAGTACAAACGCCAGACTTTGGTCTGTCTGCGGTCCCTCTATGGCTATACAGGCGAAAATGTCGATGCAAAGACATAAAAATATGCAAACTGACGCACGACTATAAGCATACTCAATTTTCGCCTAAGACTCAAAGTAGTAGTGAGAGAAACAGACGCATATATGTCTGAACCGTAATGATTTCGCCGATCTCTAAACCTTGCTAGCAATATAGTAGTATTATATATATGGATGCAACCACACGACGGTACAGGCCGTAAGCGGTCCGCAGACGCCCAAGTCGACCGCAGAGCGTCGCTCGTGTATGCGATATCCATTAGCTCTTATGGTGATCTGCAGTTTGCCAAAACGCGACCACAATTTTGTGGTAGGTCGGAAATGTGGCTCGTGTACGGCGGTCCTTAGCTCAATACATTTTTTTCAGCGGTTCTCCAATTCATTTATTCCATTTCTGAAGTGATGGAAGTCTGGAAGTCCTTCAATATACCATCTACAGCTGCTATAACTTCTTCATTTGATGAAAAATACTTGCCACGTATGAATTTATTAAGGTTTGGAAACATATAAAAGTCAGAGGGGGCCAGATCTGGTGAATATGTCGGATGTTCCAACAATTCGTAGTGTAACTCCTTCAATTTGGCCATTACATGAAATATGATGAAATATTATTTTTTCTTCGCTAAACCAGATTTTTTTCTCACGAATTTTTGCATCCAATTAATCCAAAAGGTTTGAGTAATACTGTCCTGTTATTACTTTACCGTTTTGAAGGTAATCGATTAACAAAATGTCTTTTGCATCCCAAAAAAATTAATACCATAACCGTTTTGGTCGATTTTGAACAATCGGGCTTAATCAACTCTGCGGTTTGTTGTTGCAGTTGAGGATCATAGTGGTAAACCCAAGTTACCCATAGTTACGAAACGACGTTTAAAATCTATTTGATTCTTTCGAAAAAGATCCAAATGCTGGTCAGAAAGTTTTATTCGATGTCGTTTTTAATCAGAATTTAACAAATGCGGCACTCATCTTGCACATAGCTTTCTCAAGCCCAATTTATTTTTCAACATATGAAACACCCGTTCAGTTGGGATGTCCACAGCCTTAGCAATTTCACTCAAAGTAAACTGTCTGTCATCCATACCCATATCATGTATAGAACTAATTGTTTGTTCAGCAGTTGCCCTTATTGGACGTCCAGGACGAGGATGATCATCCAGGCTTGTACGACCACGTTGAAAATCACCTGCCAACTTACAAATCATTGTTTTTGAAGGAGCAAACTCCCCTAATACATTTACCATTTCACTATGAATTTCCTTTGCCTTTAAATCTCTTTTATAAAGCATTTAATCACTCAATCACTTCAATTTTAAAAAATAACACTGTTACGTTTACATTAAGATGTTTTTGTACGAATGAATTGACAGATCGACTTAAAACTGCACATATGTTTATATGAAGGATGCAAGTTCAAAATGTAGTAGATTATATAGTTCTTTTACTGTTCTTTTAGGTATCGCTTTGCGAACATACAGTTTTTGAATATAATGGAAATTTATGCATACGTTTAATTTAAAACAAAATGTCATCAAGTATTGCTATTTATTAAAATATAATTTTGTAGTTGCCGAAAACAAAATATTATTTTTAAATAATTAATCCGTGTACGTATACCATCCGTGTACGTATACCACAAGATAAATCTGAAGATTCCGACTGGATCCGCGTTTTAAAACTTTAAAACCCGTGTCAATTCATTTTCTATTGCTATAAATTATCTAAAACAATACGCAATTTAAATAATCTTGACAACGATGATGATATTGTGCGTTTGAGAAAAATATTAAGATAAGATATATTCTTTATTGAATAATTCCATAAAATAAATATTATTTTAATATCGTATCGAACGTTTTAGCCTAAAAAGTCTATTGCCATTTATCTTCAGTGCCATTTTTTGCTGATAACGCTTTGTTCATCAAAACGCCTGATAAAATGATAAAACAGATTAGTTATTGATGTATATATGGATAATTAATAATTTTATATGATTTCGGATAGTTTGTGATTTAGAGTGAATAGTTTTTGTTTTAAAGTGGTTGTGAATTTAAAAGTAATATACTCTGTGATTACACCGAACTGATGAACTGATTACTGATGAACATTTTCGATGATCGCTTCAAACATGAGATATCCTTGGCATATATTTTTACTACTGCCTATAGTGGCAGTTCAAAACGGTAATTATATTATTACAGTATTTGCGTTTTATATTTGTTTATAAAGTGTTATACTTCATTCCAAATACGATTTCAACTGTTTGCAATTCCACCGCGAAATATTTAGGCGACACACATAGAGGTACTTAAGCAAAATTATTTTTATAGTTATTTATATTTCTATAATTTTTATTCAATAGATATACTATAATACAATAGATTTTTCTGAAACAAACGCAATATCATTATTATTCTAGTTATCCTTAATATAGAATCTCAGCTCATGCTGGTCGATGATTTTTCCATGCCAAGATGAAAAAGCAATTCAGCTCCTCTCACCCTAGCATAGTGTTGTACGAACAATGTGACACGTCTGCAAGAGCACGGCACGCTGTCCCACTATGGCAATCGATCTCGAGATCCCGAGGCTCTCGAGGTTCTTTGAAAATCTCTTACTTATCAGGCCTTCGGCGGATATAACGAAGGGCACTACATCTACCTTACTCAGTTTCCACTGGTTCTTCAAGTCGTATGCCAGATTTTCATACTTTTGGATTTTTCTATCTCGGTTTTTCTAATATTGTGAGAGAGTGGCACTGTGATATCAATTATAAAAGCCTATTTCACCTTTTTGTTGATTAGAACAATATCTGGCCTGTTATAATCAACCGTTTGATCCGTATTGATTGGTATGTCCCAGTAAAGAATGGTTTCGAATGATTCAAGTACAGGAGAAGGCGAGTTATACTTAGAATATAGAAGAGGTGCGCTTTCTAACAGCGAATATTTAAGTGCAATTTGCTGATGTATAATTTTTATCAGCTGATTATGTCATTCTAAATAAGCATTAGGAGCAAGGGTCGGGCAACGGCCAATAAAGTGCTCAATTATTTTCCCCACAGTACCACACTTCCTCCACTTATCTACTACGTCCAAGTGCAGTATATGCCTTTCATAGTTCTTTGTTTTTGTTACTCTATCTTGAACAGATATCTCGAAACCTTCTGTTTCTGGGTACAACAGTCCATCGGTCAACCACTTTAGAGATAATTGTTCGTCAATGGTGTCATGTTCGAGTGACTTAGGAAACCTTCCATGTAATGTCTGTCCTTTCCATTCTCAAACGCAATCCGTAAGTGTTATTCTGCCATCAATATGGTTTTGTTTATTTAGGTTTAGTAGGGTGAAACCCTGGTCCTCATTTGCAACCAATTTCAGTAGCGCACTGTTTGAGTCAATGAAGCGTTTGAAGAGACAAAGATTTTTGACGTTAACAAAGGCTCCCATCTTTCTTGGGATGTATAGTCTTTTTGTAGATGAGTTTGGATGAATGCATCGGAATATTGTCAATGTTCGACGTGTCAACCTATCAAGTTCATCAACGTCAGCTTCTGACCATTTAACAATGCCAAAAGAATATGTCAGAGTTGACACTGTTCAACCGTTGATCGCTCTAATGAGGTTTCCACTGTTCAGTTTGGCGTTTAAACGTTTTGTAAGTTTCTTTTGGTATAGAGTGGAAAAGTCCCTCTTTAACTGGTTATGATCAAGTTTTTGTTTTTGGGGTATTCCTAAATATTTGTATTATTCTTTTGGTGCCAGTTGTTGTATGTTACAGAATGTTGATTCGGTACCTTTCCCTTTTTGTATACTAATTGTAGAACATTTGTCCAGTCCGAATAACATTCTAAATGTTTCGAATTTTTTTTTAGTTTTTCCATATAGTTTAAGGTTATCCATATATAATAGATGAGATAGCTTTCTTGGATTCCTCAGGTTAAGTTTGTATCCAATATTGCTATTGTTTAGTAGTCTGGCCAAAGGATTCAAGCCTAAACAAAACCAAATTGGAGAGAGGGAATCTCCCTGGAAATTCCTTTCTCGATATTTGTAGTAGCATTGCATTGTTGATCGACAAAGAGATTTGTTTTCTACTTCCCCATCATACACTTTAATGAATCAATAATCTGGATGCTTATTTTATAGAAATTCGGAATTTCAACCAACCACTCGTGCGGGTTGGCATTATCGAATGCTTTCTTATGGTCTATGTAGCAGATATTTGCGTTTCGTTTTCTTTTTCGCGCTTGTCCAAGAACTACAGCATCGATCGTCAACTGTTTCTTCCACCACATACTGGCTCTTATACATCATGTCTGCTCTTCTTCAAAAATGTTGTTTTTATCGCAATGATGGTAGATTTTTTCTTTGAATAGGTCTGTGAACAGTTTTACAATACTGACATACATGTGATTGATCTGTAGTTATTGGGTTGTCTAACGTCCCCTTTTTATACAATGGCTATGTGTCTGCTAAAGTGTCTGGATTTATTAAAACCTCTTTAAATGCATTAGCAAGTACGGGAGAAGCGGATGTAAAGCTTTTAATCCAAATGTTATGCAATCTATCCGGTCCAGGCGCCTTCCAGTTGTGAGTCTTCCTGACAGCAGTGCACATGCCAATCACTGTGAAATCATTACGCTCCATATCTGGGAGAGCATTTGTTTGCTCTTGAATGGTTTTAACCCAATGAGTCAATTTTTGGTAAAGATCAAATTTTTTCCAAACCGATCTCCATTATTCTGCAAAGGAAGACACGTCCATATTCTCAAGTTCTGACTTGCTATTACCTTCTGCTTCGAGTTCTCTATAAAATTTCTTTTGGCTATTTGCAAATACTCAATGTTGATGTTTTCGCTTTTCTAGTTCATTATATTTTACTACAATTTTTACTAACAATTTTTTTTGTCAGGTTTGAATCATGGAAGCCAATGTCAGATTTATTGGCAATTATTTTTGCTTTCTTCGCTACTTTACTTGACCGATTACCAGAAAGATACTCGGAGATAATGTCAACTTTCCTCCGGAAATTATTGACATTGTTTTCAAGGCGCGTTTTCCAGACAGATGTATTTTTCCGGATCTTACGCCTGGTCGCAGTGTGGGTGTAAATCTTTTGGCCTGAAATTTCGAAGGCAGTCACTGTTGCACAATATAACGCAACATGAATATCGTTTAGATTTATCATACCAGATAGATGTGATTCCAAACCTCTGTTTATTTGATTTAAAGTAATATGTGATTTTGCAATATTGCGCAGTACTGGAATTTTTGGTCTATTCAATGGATTATTATTATTATTATTATTAAATTCAATATTTGGAGCTATAACAAAACAACCGCTTATATTATATAAAGTTACAATAATCATTTTAATTAAAGAAACACCAAAAATATTGATAACAGTAATTAAGTAAGTAATAGGTATTAAAAACATTATTCTGAGGATAGATCCCACCCGTCTTCATTATATTCTTGTGGATCTTCAAGTTCCTGAGAAAAATTATGTTTCATCTTCTTGAACTTCACAAGAAAGCAACAGTTCTAAAGCAGCTTGACTAAGTGGCTTTGACTGCTTTGTTGTCTTAGGTTTAATAAGCTCAAGTAGGGATCAGATGAGAGTAAAAGCTTATTTATTACATCCGTATTGCATTGCTCGCGGGAAAATTTTCTTGAGTAATTTCTCTAGAACTAGCGAAAATGTTTAGTCCTGACTTCTGCGGCCTAAAGCCGTAAAAAGCATGTAAGATTGACAAACCAAATTTTAGATTTTCTGTATTAATTTCATTGCATCTTAATAAATTATTAAATTGCTTTGATGTAACTTGACAAATATAGCAATTCATACTCGAAGATGTTCCAGTTGGAGAGTTGGGCACTTTAGCAACTACCATTGTTAAAAGCATAGTGTGCTTTACTACCATTTTTTTTATTCATGTGTAATATGTGTTGGTTCTAGAAAAATTAATTTTTGGTATGTCTGATATCTCGTGTGTGAATCGTATTCTGATTGGACGACAAAAGCGTAGTGATGAGGGAGTAGCATTTTGTCGAATTGTTATTAAATCAAATAAGTCTTAAAACAACTAAACAAACATGACTGAAATATGTTGGTGTCAGAATTACTGCTATTTTAAAATTTCTATTTGTACTGTGCTTGCATTGATTCGTCACAGCCCCATTTATGTAACAGTTCCAGTGAATCTAACTCTGTAGTTAACAGGGATTCTAGAACCTCTTTTATTATAATTTATTATTTACGTATGGGCCCTGGTGGAAAACGTGAAGTACAGTTAGAGGCGTTTGTTGTTGTTAGCCTTCCTTTGCGCCCATACTGATTTCATTCTTTCGCTATGAGCTTTTTTTTCTTTCGTCAGACAAAGTTGCACCAGTCTTCCTACATCTTTCCCTCTGGCCAACCTCCCAAACGTTAACCTTGTGTCTGAAACAACCCCTATCCTGAATTTCACATTGTGTAATATTTGCTGATCTTAGGTTCTCTTTAATTTCAGCAAGCCATTTAATTATTTCTACTTTAGCTCTACTCCTATTTTCATAAAATTCGACTATTCGTCTAGTTAGCCTACTCGGATTCATCCGTTTTGTGTCCGTAAAACTTAAGTCTTCTTTTCCTCATATCGCTATGTATATCTGTGTATTGTTTGATTTCTTGGTTTTCTCGAAGTCAGTATGTTGGGTTATTTAATTGTTTGGGACCTAAGATTTTTCTTCTGATTTTTCTTTCGTATTTTTTTCTGATTTTTCTTTCCTTTTTTTCAATTTCCCCAAATGAGCGTTTCTGCCCCGTATATTTATTCTGACTTAATAACTATGTTGTAATGTCTCAGTTTTGTGTTTTTAGATATGCATTATTTGTTGTAAATATATTTTTTAACAACACTGTCGAAAGGAAACCAGGCTAATGATTCTATATCATTTATCGAATGCACAATGGAAATTTCGTGTAGCTGCTTTTGTTGACCCAATAAAAAAATTATCATTTATAAATCAATGCATATAACCCACTTTTGATCATGGTACTTGAGTTTTGCTAATACAAGAGATAGGGTTTCATAAGAAACTCCTCCTTTAATTTAGTGCTTATTGCCGTTATATAGCAAAACACATTTCAAACTCCCCATGAAACTGTCTATAAAAAGTCTCTATCAACATCATTTTCAGAGCAAAAAAACAGAAGCCGTTTTTTTTCTCGAGTACGATAACATGTAAATTTAGTACCTGGAGAAAGTAAATTTTTCTCTTTGAGTCTGGATGCTAACAGCTCCGATCTTTCCTTTGAAAGGTCGAGGTCTCTGATGACTGAAAGCGTCTTGAGTAAAAAGTAGGAGTTTTGAAGACGTAGCTTCAAAATTATTACCTCCTTTGCTAATACAAGCTTGTCTATTTTCGGATGTACTACATTCTGTATCTGAAACGGGTACCAGTAACGAATGACTATCTCCCGAAACTAAAGTGACCAAAGAGATGACAAAAGAAACTGATAAAAGTGAGTGTCTCGTTGCCCTTTTTCCTTTGTTCTACATCCTCGAGAAGTTTTTTTACTTTTCTTTTTATTGTTTGTTGAATTGTTCATTTTATTTGTATATAATGGAGAGGAAAAACATGAAGAAACATAAATAAAGTATGTGCTACGCACCCTGACTTTGCTAGTTATGTAGATGTTGCAAGAACTGAGCGATGAAGGAACTAGCTCAGATGAAGCAGAAGACTTTAGCGGTTCAGATCATGATCCGGATTATGTTTTGCCTGCTCAATTATAAAACTACAGCGAGGAAAAAGGTGAGATTGTGCATGAGAATCAAATTATTGATGATGGTGTTTTGATGAAGTGCTGATGAGATGGTTATTGGAGAAGAACAAAGTCGACGATTCCCTGATTATATAATTACTCAGATAAGGAAAAATGAATCTGGACCACCCTATTTTTAGTTAAATAAAGAAGCAAATAGACATGTTCGTACTCCTAGTAAAAATATTATTGGCATATTACCTGGTCTTGCAGGTCCTGCAAAAGCTTTAGGAACTATGCTTGACAAGGACAAAGTTTGGAAACTTTTCTTTACCGTCCAAATGAGTGTGGACCTTTCTCAAGAGTCCTGTCGACCATTCCCAAGAGTGCCCATGAAAAATTTATTGTTTTCAAAACATGTTACAAATATATCCGATTTCAGTGCTATAATGTCTCAAAAAACTTGCGGCCTTGCGGTCTGATAATTCAAGTACCCGCGAGTTGAGAAAGTCAAATAGAAGAATCAATTCTATTTGAAGTGTCAATTCTTTTATCCTTTACCAGAGCTACAAGATTCACCTTTGCTAAACCGTTTTTCATTCCTGAGAGTTCTGGCAAAGGCTATGATTGAACTGCATTTGAGTAGTAGACTTTCGACTCAAAATATTTCAAGGGAGCTAAGAGCACTTATTGTAAAATCACTTTCAAATCCAGATAGTGAGCAGCAAGCGGTTGAAGAAGTTGTAGCTCCCACACATAAGCTCCAAAAACAGAAACTATGTAGCAAGTGTCCATACACAACGCTATTTGTTTAGAACATAGCAGAAATGTTTGTGTAGCCTGTGTGCTAATGGTTCCTACTGCAGGTACTTCACAATTCACATTTTAGGTTTACTTTTTTTGGTCAACTTTTTTTTCAGTGGTGCATATCCTGATTTATTGAAAAATGCGCTTATAACCAATATACAAAAAAAGCAAATCAGATAAAGAAAAAACTACCGACCTATAGCGATACTAAACAACGTTAATAAAATATTAGAGAAGGCATTTTATAAAAGATTGATAGGAGTTTTAGAAAAGTGCTATATAATTATTGATAACCCAAATGGCTTCAGAAAAGGAAAATCAACAACTAGGGTAATTTTTCATTTTTCAATCACGTATATATCCAATTCATTGAATGCTAAAAGAACCACAATGACAATGTGCATTGATTTGTCTAAAGCTTTTGATAGTGTTAACCATGAAGTACCAAATTGAGTAACTATGGCATAAGAAGCAATGCTTTAAAACTGATTAAATTGTATCTGAAAAATCGTACGCAACAGATATTAATAAGGGATAATGATGGCAGGGCCTTTCTCTCAGAGAGGGTACATGTTACCAAGGGTGTTTCGCAGGGTTCGGTTTTGGGTCCATTGTTGTTTGTACTATATATTAATGATATCACTAATGTGTTGAGTGAACAAACAGTTATGTATGCAGATGATCTGAACCTTATCTTTAGTGTGAAGCATTGGGAATTGGGGATTCAAAGGGGTGCATTGGGGATCTACGGGCAAATCGATCTCAAAGGGGTGCATTGGGGATCTACGGGCAAATCGATCATCGATTCTTGAATGCATCAAAAACACAGTGCATTCTTTTTGAAAATAGCAAAAGTAATGACATGAACTTTGTTTATAACAACAGTGTATTTAAAACGACAGAATGTGCCTCAGTACTTGGATTAGTGAACGACCGGTGATTGGAATGGAGGGCCCATATTAAAGAACTTGCGTTGGGTATATGAAGATATTCGTATGCCTTGAGAGTTATTTCTAAAAACGTAGGGATAGATGCAGCAGTTTCGGCGTACCATGTATTCGTTCGGTCTAGGATAGGATACGGATTGATTTTTTTGGGTAAACTCACCTGATATGCATAGAATATTTCAGCTTCTAAAAAGATGCAATTTTTAAATTGAGTTATAATGATAGTTGTAGGGATATCTTTGTTAAAAAAAGGATTTTCACTTTGGACAGCATGTATATTCATGATTATTTTATGTTTGTATATAACAACAAAGAAATTTTCGAGTTATCCCAAAATGAATATGAGCATGCGACCCGACACATAAGTCTGATTTTTTACCATCAAGATATAATTTTAGTTATATTCAAAAGAATATTAACTTTATGATTATAAAAATATAGAAAAGAAATATTTGTTTAAAAAAGCGTATTATTCATAAAATGTTTTTTTTAGTGATATGGACAGATTTAATATAGCTAAATAAAACATTTGTATATTTTATATTAGAATAGTATTCATTATTAGTGGAACAATATTATTGATTAATTGATTGTCTCGGTTTATTTTCTTTTTGGATATTTTTTGTAAGAATTATTTATTATGTTTATTATCGTGCCAACATGACAGTTACAAATGTACATTTAATTGGGACAAATAAATCTTTATCTATCTATCTATCTATATTTTAAATTAACTGTATCAATAATTAACATTTTGTTGTCAATTAATTTTCTTTATAATGTCAATAAATGTTCCTTGTTATTCAATATATTTTATTTATGTTCTGCACACGATTTTGGTAATAAAAAAAACGAATTAATGAAAAAAGATCTTTCACTTTACGTTTCTTGAGAGCATCTTTCGGCTAAAGTTTTGAATTTAGCCACATTGTTAGTAGAATGGTGTTACAATGAATATTACCAAAAACTTTTGGGACTAAATGCATTGTACATACATATATCTTACTATTTAAGTAAAATGTTAACGATAGGTACATCAAAATTACCAAAATTTATTCTTTTCAGCTCCTACCTTTGACATTACAAGTGGGCCAGACATAGTTAATTGTACCTTTGGTGAGAAAGGTTACTATATTGCATATATGTGGGAAAACAATCACAATTTTAAAACAGAGGCATTACTTTTCCTTATCAATGGTGGTAAGTGGTAAACAAAATATCAGATGTACAAATTATTTATTTGCTTTAATATTTTGTGATTTATACGTCATTTCAAAGGCGATTTCAATTTTTTCCTTCTCAAAACTGAATAAGCTCTTAAAACTTTTGCAATTGCTCATGTGAACGTTGTAAACTTAGAAATTATATACATAGGAGGAATTTTCTTGCATAATTTACTTTTTGTTATGATGAATGCTTTTTTTATTACACATTTAAAACAAATATTTTATTGCTAAGCTGTTCCGTATTAATATGTTTTTATTTCAGTTTCATCAAAACCTTCACTTTCTTTTTTGAGCGAATATTCTTTCTCATATACGTTAGAAATCGATACAGACATAAGCACCGCAAAGTTATACTCGACCCAATATTTCGATTACGAGAGCAATCAAAAAACGTTCATGTTTAGACTGAGCAACACGGATATCGTGGTGCTAAACGTGATGAATTATGATGACGAATCACCAACATTAACGTCCCCAATGTGCTCTATGAAGGTAAAGTATACCAATATTAAATTTTATCTCAATTGAACTAAAATCCGAGTTGTTTTTTTTATAATTAAATAAAAATTGTTAGATTTTTATTTATATTAGATTTTGTAAGAACTTAATCTGGTCTACAATACATTGGGCAAACAATTTGTGAATTGGCATAGATATGTCGGCGACATTTTTTCATGTTTTGTCAGTACCAACAAACAGTTAAGTTGATTTTTAGAACATATTAACTTAAGAATATTAGATTTACAATTAAATTAAAAGAAAATAACTCTTTAAACCTATTAGATTTAAAAATTTCACAGGTTTTAAACAAACCTAATTTCAAAATATTTCACAAACCTCCTCATACAGATAACTCGGGCTAACAACGAAGATAATAATAATAACAACAGTCAAATAAAATTAACAGCACAACAGTCTAATAATTAACAGAATCTCAACTTTAACGCCTTTTAAATGTTCAAAATGCCTTCCATCCTTAGAAATGCAAAGATTTACTTTTTCGACGAGTACTAAAAACGCCAGCTTCAATTTCCGCTCTTGAAATGCTGGTTATTGAATTTTGAATTATTTCAATCATGTTTTCTCGTGTGGTAGGACGAGTTTGAAAAACAAGGTCTTTTAGTCTTCCCCACAAGTAAAAATCGAGGACTGGCAAATCCGGTGAGCGCGCCGGCCACGAAAATAAACTACCCCCTCCTATCCAACGATTTGGAAACGAAGCATCCAAGAAGTTTCGAACCACCTGCGAGAAGTGGGCAGGGCATCCATCATGCTGGTACCACATTTGTCTCCTTGTTTCCAACGAAACATCTTCCATTAGTTCTGGCAGTCCATTTTGTAAAAAATTTAAATATGTTTCACTATTCAATTGTCCATTAAAAATAAAGAGACCAATAATTTTGTCTCCCAAAACACCACACCATACGTTTACACTCCATCTATTTTGGTGGTTGATTTCTAACATCCAGTGAGGATTAGCAACTGCCCAGTAGTGCATATTATGTAAGTTAACGCCTCCATCACTGCTAAAAGTAGCATCATCAGTCCATAGTATGCGTTTTAAGAATTGTTTATTTCCACTACACATATTTTTTAACCAGTGACAATAGTCTAACCGTCTGTCAAAATCGTTATCCAAAAGGGCTTGGTGTAAGACAACATGATAGGGGTGCAGCTTGTTATCTCTTAAGAATCGATGAACGGATGTCTTGCTAACACCTAATTCTTCAGATATTTGTCTGATACTTAAATGGGGGTTGGTTTCAACATAAGCCAGAACATTTACGACATTATCTCCATTACGAATCGAACGTAACCTGGTGCGGACTGGATCTGGATGCACAATTCCTGTTTCTCGTAAGCGTCTTGCTAGACGTGTAAACACCTTCTTCGAATAATGCCTTCTTTCGGGATATTGACTTGCATATTGCCGCTCTGCAATACATGCATTTTCAAAACATTGGAAATACACCGCCAGCATATCATAGGCCTCGTTATTCGTAAAAGGCATTGCTAGATATTATTATAATAATTATTAATAATCAATAAATGCAATGTTGAAAATGTAATGCATTTCAAAACTGACAAGTTAATTTGACTGTTTTTGTTTGTTTCCATGGTTCCCTTCTTACACTCTTTGTGTAATGTACCTAAGGATTGCATGCGTTTATTTGGAAACCCGAAAACGCATAATTTCATTTATCCATTCATTTAGTTTAAAAGAAAGAGTAGGTATATTTATTAATGACTGATTTCAATATTCTGTCAAGTAGTATTTAAGCATCACAAAAGAGAAAATGCAACAATTGGGGAAAGGAATTTTTTCCGCTTATGTAATTAAATTGGAAAATATTATCAAGGTCAGGATTAGAACATTTATGATGATTGATACTGAATAGATAATTTAATTTTTTAAATAAAATTGTTGCGGTTGCGATTGCGACCTAAATATGAAGACCAATTTTTAACTTAATATTACGGTAAACATTAAAACTAACTGATTTTTTCAGAAAAACCGAAATATCTCTTGACATGTCAGAGATATCGATTTCGGGTTTTCACTGGACGATTCCTCTTTAAATTACCTTTCTTGCCATGTAGTAAAAGCTGTACCATTCCATTTGAAAAAACTGAACAAAACTTCAAAAAAACTATTGTTGAATGTAACGCCACCTCGCGGTTTCATTTATAAACTAAATAATGTATCTCCCAGATTATCAGATTGTCTCAGCAATTGCCTTTTAAATGAATCCAAATTGAGGAAAATCGGTTAAGGCAAACGGACATTAGACGACTTTTTATCTCAATAGGTAAAACTCCCCCCCCCCCCCCCCCCCTCTATTCGTGAAATTACGACAAAATGTCATAAAACAAAGTTGTAGGAGACAGTTTGCTAATTATAACTGAGATTTTTTCTTCAAAAATTGATTTTTTAAAAATGTTTAGCTCGTCACGCCCTCTTGTGGTTGTTTTAGAAGCTTAAAAATATTTTTGGTGAATTTCGCATGATCATTTTTAGTACAATTTTTTTTCCCCAAAGCTGTGGGGGAAAAATAGTTTTCAAGATACTAGTATAAGTATAAAGTACAAGAATAAATAGTTTTCAAGATACGGCCGCGATCCAGCCTTAATGGGACACCTGGTATATATATATATATATATATATATATATATATATATATATATATATATATATATATATATATATATATATATATATATATATATATATATATATATATATATATATATATATATATCTAAATCACTTCGGCCGTTGATCCGTTGATTCTGTGAAGAGTCACGGCGTTTCGCCAAAATCTCATTTGGCATTTTCAGTCGGTGCTGTCCGCTTTTACTGAAGTACTGAAGAGTCCAACCTAAGTCATTCCATATGCAAAGTTGTAAGAAATAACTTGACTAAGAAATATTTACAAACAATGCTTTCCGGTGTTACCGGATTTTTTCAGTAGCTACTAAAATAATATTATTTTTAAATGGCAACACCATATTTTTTTAACATAATTTGATAAATCTTAATATTAGATTAATTGTCAAATTGGATAATTGTCAGACCAATATCTGTAATTTTGTCTTTTGACCATGCCATTTAAATAAAAAGTTGCTTCGTCACTATAAAAAATGTTCTTCTCGAAAATTGGTTGCTGATGTTTCAGTTCATCAACAGAATTAGGAGCGATCACGCATAATTTGATTTTTAAGAAACTCCACAGGAAAAAGTCTAAAGGTGTAATGTCAGGCGACCCCTTCTTCCTATCCATCTTTCTGGTAGTAGTTCATGAATATAATCTCGCACATTTCACGTAAAATTAGATGGTGCACCAATCTGTTGGAAGTAGAACAGTTTTATTGCTGCTAACGGTAGTTCATCAATAAACAACTAAGTTCGTTTCTCAATAACCTTAAATAACGTTCACCATGTAATGAAGAAGTTTGTTCTATGAAGATAGGTCCGATAACTTTTTTATTGTAGATTCCACACCATACAGTAACTCTTGGATTATTTTATCTTCTTTTTTCTTCAGGCGAACAGGACAATTGTCAGACCAATATCTGTAATTTTGTCTTTTGACCATGCCATTTAAATAAAAAGTTACTTCGTCACTATAAAAAATGTGCCTCTCGAAAATGGGTTGCTGACGCTTCTTATCCAAAAAGCAGTCTCAAAATTTCCAATCTCCTATCATAATCATCATCATGCAATTCTTGTATGCTTCCCATTTTACATGGATGATAATTGTTCCCCTGTAAAGTGGTCCACACCTTTGATTGAGAACAACCTACCTCTTTGGCAATTTTGAGCGTTGACTTGCATATTACAGAGAATAATATTTTCTTGAGTAACAACATTCTTGCGCCTTTTGCGGATTCTTGGGCACACACTACCAGTTGTTTTTAGTTTAACTAATTTATTTGTTAAAAAATTCGGATTTGGAAGAGACTTATCGTGATGTCTTGCGTGGAATTGAGTCCACGTATCGCGTTGGCTTTAGCCACCAACTTGAAGAACAATTAGTTCAACTTTCTATTTTTGGTTAAATAACTGATTCATCTTAGCAACTGAATTAAAACGTTATTCAAATACAACAGCCTTTAAATGACACAATAATTAGAATAATATATATTAATATATTAAAAATATTAACATATACAACTGTATATTATATTACAACATAAATCTATTTGTTATTGTTGGTGGATTCATGCAGTTGTGGGTTGTATCCTTCTTCATCTGCAACAGTTTGTTCTAAGTCTTCTAGGTCTCTCTCTGGGCAGATGGTATCGAAGGCGTCATGGTTTGGGGGTTTTTTTTTTAACTGTTAGTCGATGTCACTCAGATCTTGTGTTCTAGTAGTAAGTATTTAAGCTTCTTTTTAAAATTTTTTAGGTTTAATTTTATTATGTCTTTCGGTATCTTGTTGAATTTTGCTACGGTTTCAGTTGTGAGTTTTTGTGTGAGTCTTACTTGTGTATTTTTATGAACTCTAATGTCTGATTTTCTTCTGGTTTCGTATGTATGTATTTGTTTGTTTGTCGTGAATGTGATAGTTGTCTTTATTAATTTATTTTGAATTTTGTATATCAGCAGTATATTGTGATATTGTATTAGTTGTCTGATGTTTAGTTCTTTTGTTTTTTTGTATAGTTCTTCGGTTGGCGTTAGTCTGTTGAGATTATATGATATTTTCAATGTCTTATTTTGTTGTCTCTGTAGTATGTTTAAGTTTTTTTCTGTAGTATTGCCCCATGTATTAATCATATAAGCATTTTTAGATGAGAATAGTGCATCGTACAGTGGTTTCTTCATTTTTGTTGGTATGATGTGCTTCATTTTTAAGAGCAAAGTAATTGTTTTGACATTTTCTTTTTTTATTTTATTTATATACTTATCCCATTTTAAGGTAGTGTGTATTTTAATTCCTAGGTAGTTAATTTCGCAAATTTCCTTTAATTTTTGGTTTCTTATCGTTATGTTTAGGTCTCTTGCTTGTTTCTTCTTGTTAAATATTATGTATTCTGTTTTTGTTTTGTTTATCGTGAGTGAGTTGTTAAAACACCATAGTTCGTACTTTTTCATATCGTTATATATATTATGTTGTAATCTGTTGTTAATCATTGTCAGAATACAACATGCACAAGTCATCGGCGTAAGCATACATTTTTCCAGTGAAGTTTTCTTCGAATAAATCGTTTGTGTAGAGTATATATAGCAATGGTGGCAGGTTACCTCCTTGCGGCAAGCCGTACGCAGCTGTATTAGTGTTGCTTTCTGTCTCTCCTACTTTAGTCTTTTGGGGTCTGTTCATCAAGTAGCTTTCAATTATTCTTATGTAATTATCAAATCCATATGCAATGAGTTTTTCTAGTAATTTTTCTTTATTGATTGTGTCGAATGCTTTTTTCATGTCGAAAGATATTACTACGACCGTGTGTTTCTTTTCTATGCATTTTTTAATATTTTCTATCAAATCTATCTGGAAGTCGTGCTCGATTTCTTTTGGGAGGCATATTGTGCTATATTTATGATGTTGTTTTGTGATATATGCTCTATCATTCTGTTGTGTAAGATTTTTTCTGTTATTTTATTCAGTGCTGATACTAAAGTAATTGGTCTGTAATTTTGTGTTTCATTCTTTTTTCCTTTTTTGTATATGGGGACTATTATGGATTGTTTTAGGTATTGTGGATATATTCTTGTGTCTAACATTTTATTTATTAGCTTTGTAAAAATTGGTATTAAGGTTTTCTTATTATTCTTGGTCACTAGTTATTTTGTCAAATCCTGGGGCTTTATGTCGATGCAAGTCTTGTATTATTCTTTCTATTTCATCTTGTTCTTCATTTTTAACATCAGATTTATTATATATTTTATAATGATGGCTCCTTTCAAACAACACAATTTTTATTTAATTTCCAAGGCCTACTATTGCTACGTTAGCTTCTTTTAGTTCCTGCTGACTGCAGATTATTTTAGTTGTTTGTGTTAATTGTTCTAAAACGGCTACTCTAATAAAGACATGTAGTATAACATTTTTAATTTAGAATTTTAAGATTTGTCAAATTATGTAAAAAAATATTGTTTTAGTAGCTATTGAAAAAACTGGCAACACCGGAAAGCATTGTTTGTAAATTTTTCTTAGACAAGTTATTTCCTACAACTTTGCATTTGGAAGTATACAGGTTTTAAAAAAATATACTGTACATATAATTTTTATTAATTTTTTTTTAAAGAAGTATAGTGATTCAATTCTTCTATTGGAATCTTTAGTGTGGAACACTAAACTTGAAGAGATTTGCCACTAAACACCAAAACACTTTTTTGAACTGCTCGACGCACGTTTCACTAACCATGTTAGCATCATCAGGAGATGATTTAATCTAAGATTAAATTATCTAACATGGTTAACGAAACGTGCGTCGAGCAGTTCAACAAAGTGTTTTGGTGTTTAGTGATAAATCTGTTCAAGTTTAGTTAAGTATAGTAATGTCAAAAATAATTTTATTTCATTTTTATATCACAGTGACGTAAACTTCGTTACATAAATTTCGTCATGTTGACGTCATAAATACATCTTTGTTACATCAGTTACAACATTATATCATCATAATAATGATTCGCATGTGACTCATATATGACAAATTTCTTACGTAAGGCGCGATATTGCGTGATGTCGTTTTGATGTCACAATGACGTAAAAGTGTTTTCTAGGATGCGAGTAAACATCCCAATTGAAGCGGAAGAATTTTTGCTGGCTCCTGATTACTTGTAGTTGTTTATTATCATAGTAAAACACGACGCCTTTCCTGCTTGCTAATTCTGGCTGGTTTTCTTCAATTGCTGCCTTCTAATTGCGAACAGAAGCATTCGGTGTTGATTTGATTGAGTGGAAGAAGCTCAAAGTGTATGGGTCCCTTCCAAACTTACCAAACGCAAAGTACAATTTTTTTCGGAAGAAGGCCTTTTTCAGCCATACTTAAAACCACTGACCCTGGCAACTCCCGTATTTTTTTTTCATTCAATCCGCTTTTAATAACCAGTTACAATCCGCATAATTACCGCACACAATTTACCCGCAGTCACAATTGAAGGGGCAAGAGGAAGAAGGGGTTAAGTGACATTTTCTGAAAAAGTCTTGTTTTGTTGCAGATGAAAACGCAAATTTGATTTTTCAACTTCGGCATTCACATGTTCACGACTGAAGGGCACCAAATTATAATGCAAACGTAGACTGAAGATGTAGCCGGTTAAGGTAGTGCAGAAGTTGTAGGCTGTTTATGGAATTTTGTACAAACTTGTGAAAATGCGAAAAAATAAAACATCGTACAGTATGGTTCGATTCATGCTCAATAAAAATGTTCATGTTTTTTGTTTGTACCAGCTGATGATATTGAAAAGTACCCTTGAGATGATTGATCATAAATTTCCAGAGGTAGGACATACGTACTTGGACTCAGATAGAGATTTTGGGCGTATAGAAAAATTCTAAGAAAACACAGTACCGTACTTACCCCGGAAAAACCCATACTTACCCCTACGATTTTGGTAGTTACCTATATAAGAAAACATACGATGAAGACACTCCTTTCAAAAAAGTTTCCAGCCAACAAAAAATTTTATGCCCCCGTCAGATATTGAATTTACCAGAATTCATTACAAGACAGGAAACATATCACAAAAAAAAATGACAATATTCGAGATCAGTTACCCTTTATCCAAGAAGAACATAGCGGATTTTATGAAAATATTATTGAAGTGGAAAGTAAAAATCCAATAGAAAAAAGAAGACCGTACCAAATGATTTCGTTTCATATTCGAATACCTAATTCTATGATTTTCTGTTTGTTAAAATGTTCAATTTTCTTACGAATGTATTATTGTTTTATATTTAACATCTTTTCCTATGTTAAAAAGTCTTGTTAAAGCATATGACTATTTGTATGTTTATTGAACCTATTATTACTGTTAGTAAATGGAGAAAAAATGACATAAAACTAATGACCACTTTCACTTCCACTTGCCCCATTGCACCCATTATTACCGTATACTATGATGATGATATGATGAAAATTAAATGATATAAGTGGTATTACTCTGAAACAAATACTGTTTATAATATTATGTTTACTTATATTAGTGAACGTCGATAATAAAGATTAAATCTAATTGATATTTTCAG